>JAPKLY010000485.1:219825-248139 GCA_026898435.1 Prunella vulgaris | reverse complement strand
ATTATTTTATTTTATTTCTTAATCAAACCTTCATTTTAAATTGATGTTAGAATCAATCTGATAACAATTTGTTTCTTATTTTAATTTTCACCAACAAAATTTTCATTTGACTGAAAATATCAATTTGTGACATTTACAATTATATCATGTCCACTGAATTATATTATTAGATAAAAGAATGAGGGCACACAAATTCTGATATCCAAGTTAAATAGTTGAATCTTTAATACAAATATATAGCATATATATTTGTAATAATTGAATATAAATAATCCACATTACATATATACAGTATATGGACTTAGACTGACAAAGTACAAATTATTCATTTTATATTCTATTTCATTGCATACATTGTTGAATAAAGGAGATTCGATCAACACGTTAATAGTATACATGAACATACGTGTTGGTCCCGAAATGAGTACAATCAGTGTATGGGGGGGGAATACACTGATGTCAGATTTTTCTGAAAGACTCAGAAAAATGCTCTAACACGCTCAGTCAGGATTTCCTGAATTACTCAGTATGCTGAAGGTCCACAGGGGCAGCAGGGACAGTTCAGTAACGAGTCAGATAAGCTGAGTGTGAGTAATGTGCTCGAAAGCTCAGTAGAGATAACAAACCTATTGACTGCTCGGAAGCAAGTCAGTTGGACTACTATCTCAGTGAGCTAGAGTACGTGCGGAAAGTGAGCCCTTAGTTTCTACTCGTTTTAGTTTCTGAAAACATTTTCTCTAAACTTGCTTAGTAAACTGGTGGTTAAGGCTGAGTGCACAGTATTAAAATTCAGGATGATTGATTCAGTCCTGAAGATAAAAACAATGCAGAATGTTCATTTTATTATGATGACAGTTATGATCCTGAACAGAATAGTAAATCAGCACACAGGGGACTTTTTAACGTGGTTCGGAGATAACCAACTCCTACATCCACGACCTGATTTAACAGGAAGCTATCCTCAAAATCCTGAGGATAGGTACTTGGTTTTACGTGCCAAGGGACACGGATAGCCAACTTCCTCTCTTAGGAACTGACCCCTGGGCGTTTTACAAGTCCCAGTCCTTCTAACCAACCAATCTCACACCCTGAGTGGTTTGGTATTCTGGTTTCCAACTAAGATAGCTCTAGCAATACAAAATAATGCTAAATATTAGAGCTATCGATCTAAGAAAATACAGAGTGAATCCTACTACAACACTAGGGAAATTTAATTGCAGAGTGTTGCTTATAGTATGCTTTGAGAGCTTGGATTCTTGAGAGTTTTCTCTTGGAAATTTCCCGTTAGCCTTGAATGGGTGCAAGGCTCTCCATATTTATAGGCAAGATTCAAAATAGATCCGTTGGAGGAGATCAAATCAAATCTTTCCTATTTTAGGGTGGTTGCAGGCTAGAAGTACTGTTTGACCTAATCACCATGCTTATTCTGGCAAGTTTGTCCCATCGCCTGCACCTCTGAGATGCATTAAATGTCGCATTAAATACTGCGCAGACTCCGTACACACGTGTCGAAAGATCATTGGCTCTCCGTTCTAACGGCTAGTTGACTTTCAGACATTTGTCCTTCCTCGTACATTCAATACTCTGAGTCTCTTGTTAATAACTCAGTCTGAATGTTTTTCTTAATTGGAGTCTTACTGACATTCTCTTTGTCTCTTGTCCCATAGCGTGAATAATCTTTTTGCTTTGGACTTACATGATTCAGGTGATCTGAACTAATGCCCGAGTCAGGTCTTATGTGCATTCAGCACAACCTGATAGATTATTCAGCCCAGTATGTATAACCTTTTTTGCTTTGGACTTACATGGTTCAGATAAACTGAACCAAGGCCTAAGTCAGGTCTTAAGTGCATTCAGCACAGCCTGATAGGTTACACTTACTCTTCATTGACTAAGTTCTGTCCTGAGCATGCTTAGTGTACTCAGTAGAAACATCAGCCAATGGTACTTCAGGATTGACTTCAGGACGGATCATCAGGCTTCGATCTTTAGCTTCAGACCAGGCAATCTACAGAAAGACTGACTGACTCCTTCAGGATGGATTACACTTCAGACTTCAGTAAATTGGGTCGACTCCAATATTCTTCAGTCTTCAGCACGTTCCTCCTGTACTGAATTCCTAACCTAACTATCCTGAACTATTTAATCCTGAACAACTATACTTAGGCAGATTCATCAGGGGTTTTGGGATCTAATCAAAATACTCAGATTGTCCCAACAATTTCCCCCTTTTTGATGATGCCAAAACCCTTAAGCAAATTCCTATTCATCTATACAATAAACTGACTTAGTCAGTGAGAACAACTCAGTACCACTTGACAAACTAGGTACTTAGTCTATAAGATGAAAACAAGGAATGAGTTAGTACAGTTCTTGATAAGGATTCAGAAAAGTCAATTCAGGAGTCAACAAGAAGTTGTACTCAGGAAAAATAAATAACTTCATTGATTGATATGAGAATTACAAGTATCCTGAAGCTATTACAATTCCTGAATCAACTAGCTCCTGATCTAGTCTTCATCCTTATTCCAAGCAGCTAGAGGAATTTTATACATCTCCAAGACTCAGTTCAGGACCTGCTTCATCCTGTTCCGATCATTAACGGCCCCGGCAGCGCTTCCTACTCTGACGACTTCTTCTGATATCGCTTTCCGGTCCAGTTGCTTGGAGTTCCTGAAGAGTGGAGGAGGATACTTAATGAATTCTGGAGGGGCAATCTCTACACCTTCTGTGTCAGCATGTCTGATTATTTCAGCCCATAGATCCGGATGCTCCTGTGCCATCCAGTGATGGAGTATGACGTCTTTTTCTCCAGTTTGATCGTCCCATAACCCCACCACATAGAAAAGGTAAGCCCACCTATTCCGGATCGGAATCCATACCTCCAACATGTCTATCGGAATGAAATCCTCAACGAACTAAAGAGGAAGAGGACCTTGATCTGGATTGACCACCAACTTCCTCTGAGTCTTCGTTCGAGATCCAGAAGGCACAATTTTCTTCTTCTGAACCTGCGAAGTCAGGTACTCATTGGACTCTTTTAGCCGTTGGATCTGACTGAGCAGCGAAATCTCCTTCATCTTCACTATCTTCTCCGCCTCAGTCATCACCATCTTTTCCTGAGTGGTCAATCCCGGATTCATCTGTTCCTCCATCTCCTTATACAAAGGTTCCAGAGCGAGATCCTCAGAGGGCTTCAATCTCTTCGGATCTGAACCTTCAACAGCTTCGATGGCGGCGACGGACCTTGTCCTTTTTCTATCCACCGCTTTCAGTTCAGGGGGGAAGTTCTTCTTCTTGACTTTACCAGTAGTAGCAATTTGCTTCCCTTCTTCCCCCTTTTTGGCATCATCGTCATTGATTCGCTTGACAACTTCGTTTACTGACTCCGCCAACAAAGTGAACTGACTGTCAATCTCAGTCTGCTTGCCCTGCAGCTGCCCTGCCATCCCTCTTAGGCCGACACTGAGCTTATCAATGGCTGAATTGTGTGCAGCCTTCAGTCGACCTTCGAAGTTTGTCATTCTGTTGTCCAGGGCAGATGCAATTTCCACTTTCTCCTGTGCAGACATCTTACTCAGCAGCTCATCTTTCAGTTCAGCCTTCAGCTTGACCAACTTTTCATCAACCAGTTGATCAATTCTTTCAGGCAGTTGTTGATCAAGAAAAGTGGCAAGCTTGTTCTCCTGCTGAGTTTGCGCATCAGAGACCATTTGATTGCAGCTTTGAATGGCCTCTTTTGCTTGCTCAGAGATAACAATGAGATCTACTGAGTGTTGAGTTCTGACTTCTCTTAGTAGATCAATGGCAACATTCATGTCATATCCCATCTCATTCAGGTCACGATCCAGCCTATTCATCTTCTTATTCAGCACTTCAGAATTTGAACCAACCCGGCTTGTTTTTCTCTCGATGAGGATTACCCTTCTGTGAAGATTGGCAAGGGCTCGTGAGGAGTTCTGAACATATTGTGATTCGGGAGTGATCCATTTTCCTCTAACTCGGACCAGACCTGGTGGACCCTCTCCTGAAGCCTCCGCAGTCCCGGGTCCCAGAATTGCTTCATCGGCAGGTGCACTGATCCCTTCAGTGCCACCTTGCTGAGTATCATCAGCAATCTTAGTCACCTCCTTCTCAGCTTCCTTCTCGACTTCCTTCTCCTTCTCAACTCTCTGAGGCTCGGGCTCAGGATAAATGCATCAGACAGTTCTGATAAAGTCTACCATCTTGATCAGGTGATGTAGAGAGTTAACGTCAAAATGATCAAAGAGGGCAACCTCTGATTCAGCAATATTGTCCCATCCTCTCGACTCCCCGAGCTGACTGAGTTCAGGCCAGGTGGCATTCCGGATCATAGCAAAGGTGTGAAGCTGCACAACTGCTTCCTTCTGAGCATCTGAGAGGTCAGGAAACCTCATTTCCACCATCTCAGCAGTCGTTCCCCTTGCCACTATCTCAAAGTCTGACAATGTATTCTCGTCAGGCGCAGGGAATGGCCACGGTGCTTCAGCCTGAATCCCTTCAGAAACCTCCTTCTGAACCCCTTCCTCCTGAACAGGTTCCCTCTGATCCTCACCCGAGGGGGCCTCCAAACTCTGATAAGTTGTTGCAATGTTTAGGATCAGTGGGTTTGGATCAGTGGGTGCAACATCCGGAATGGCAGAGATAGGGGCGATTTCAAGTGCAGCCTGAGCTGATTCCCTCTCCGGATGTGCGTGCCGAATCATTTCTTCAGCAGCCTTCTCTTCCACAAGCTTTTTCTCTTGCTCTCCTGACCCCGGATATAAGAATTTCAGTTTCTGTTGCTTGGGTCCTGAGGGCTTGGGTTTGTCCTCCGCTGGCTTCGTAATAAGGATCCCAGAAGATTTGCTCGCCTGAGCCTTGACTCCTCCAGTCGTGCTCGCCTGAGCCTTCTTCTTCTGAGTCCTTGGTCGTTTCTTGGTGCCAGCATCACCGAAATAGGCTCTGAATAGATCAATCTTCACTGGAATCTCGAGTGATTGGGCCTGATCCACATCACCGAGATCCAGGGTCTCCAAGATCAGAGAAATCTTGGTGCCAAAGTGCATCTTGGCCTCAAAAGTCGCCTGACCCTCCGGCGAGTATTTGATTGTGTTGGTCTCTGCTACCAGCAATTGGAGGAAGTAATCCTCCCAGTTAAAGTTATGCACTGAGGCGTCAGAGATTGCCTTCATCGTATATAACTTCGACCGCGAGATTTGCTCTAGTCCTCCAGCAATCCCCATCACACCCTGACTCGTCAGATCGAAGAAGTGATGATTCTCTGTTCTCAGAACTGACTTGTTCAGACCCGACCTCAGGACCACATCACCATCGCAGAGGGACTGGAGATAATCCTTCTCAGTCCCATACCCATAATCAACAGGGCTTCGTCCAGAATGAGGAAGATTAAGAACCTCTCTAATCTTCTGCCTGATGTTGAGAGTGACCCACCTCCTGGTCATCTCTTCCTCACCATCTTTCCCCTTCACACATGAAGTTAGGGGAATGCATGTTTCCCACTCCTGGGAGTCCTTGTTCTGCGCCATTTTGATATAGAAGACAGCAACAAGTCTGGGTGGAGTCTCTGGGGTCTGGAAGTGATAAAACGCAGAAGACCTGCATTTTCAAAAACCTCCTTTATAGGTAATATGTCAGGATGATTGGAGGTAAAATCTCCAAACGGTTCCCAGTGTATTTCATTTCTTAGGTGAAATAGGTTCCCAAAGAATGAATCCACCGAAGGAGAAGCCATGGAAATAATAGGAAGAATGAAGAAGATCGATTTACAGAGAGAAAATATATCAAGGAAAGATTTAGGTGCATAAAGGTTGCAATAACACAAACTTCCCTTATTTATACTAAAATTCAGTTTTAATCGGATGGCTCAGAAAATAGTGACTTATGAGATTCAATAGTTAAGATTAAAGCGCAAGATGCATGGAGACTCTTCGGATTTTCAAAAGTAATGGGTCAAAACTTTATCGAAAATTGTTCCCGCCCACTGTGCATTAAATGCACGTCAGAGCATGTCCGTATTTAATTCAAATAAATTGCATTAAATAATAACTGAATATTAAATGAACGGCTGGGATTAAATGACAAATTAAATTGATTTGACAAAATAGCAAACAGTATCAAGGATGATGCACACAAGATCAGATGACTAGACATAAATCAGGAAACATACCAGTCAATCAGATTTGTATTCTGACTGATACCACATGTGACCTATCAGGGTGACAAGCCCTGAATTCAGTGTCCTTAATCTTAGTCAGTCTAAACTGATCATTCCTTCATCCTGAGTCCATATTAGTCATTCCCCCTGACCTTGTGCATTCTGATCAGAGATTCAGATTGAATCTCCTAAGCCTGGGTTAAGGAGTCCTAATTCTACTGATAGATCAATAAATCTGGTTTCAGGCAAAGCCTTAGTCAGTATGTCAGCTCTCTGCTTATCAGTAGGGACTCTCTCCATCTTGATGTCCTTCTTCTCAACATGATCTCTGATAAAGTGATGCCTGATGTCTACATGCTTACACCTTGTGTGTAAGACTGTGTTTTGGGATATGGCAATGGCACTATTATTGTCACAATAAATTGGGACTTCAGTGGCCTCAACTTGGTAGTCTCACAATTGCTGTTTCAGCCAAAGGATCTGAGAACAACAACTGCCTGCCGCCATATACTCAGCCTCAGTAGTAGACGTTGCAACACTGGTTTGCTTCTTAGAAAACCAAGAGATCAGTTTACTCCCTAGAAACTGACATGTGCCTGTAGTTGATTTCCTATCAAGTCTACAGCCTCTATAATCTGTATATGAATAGCCAGTCAGTTCTAGGTTGTCATCAGAGGGGTACCAGAGTCCTAAGTTGACTGTACCCTTCAGGTATTTCAGTATCTTTTTGGCACTCTCTAGATGACTCTTCTTTGGATCAGACTGATACCTTGCACAAACTCCAACTGCATAAGTGATGTCAGGACGACTAGCAGTCAGATACAATAAGGATCCTATCAGTGCCCTATATTCAGTCTGATTTACTGTGACTCCTTCTTTGTCAGGGTCCAGCTTCTCATTTGTGTTCATAGAAATACGTGAGACTTTGCTGGACTGAACTCCGAATTTCTGAATCAAATCCCTCGCATATTTGGACTGATTTATAAAGATTCCGGAGTCAGTTTGCCTGACTTGGAGACCCAGAAAGAAATTCATTTCTCCCATCATTGACATCTCAAATTTCCCAGTCATCAGCTTGGAGAATTTCTCACAAAGCTTCAGATTAGGAGATCCAAAAATTATATCATCCACATAAATCTGAACCAAGAGAATGTCCTCCCCTTCGGATATCCAGAAGAGGGTCATGTCCACTGTTCCTTTCACGAACTCGTGGTCTATCAGGAATTGGGATAATGTATCATACCAAGCTCTCGGAGCTTGCTTCAGGCCATAAAGAGCTTTCTTCAGGTGATATACCTTATTTCCAACTTCGAAACCTGGAGGTTGTTCCACATAGACCTCCTCGTTTAGTACACCATTCAGAAAAGCACTCTTTACATCCATCTGATACACTTTGAATTTCTTGAATGTTGCATATGCCAGAAACAACCTGATTGCTTCCAACCTTGCGACCGGAGCGAAGGTCTCATCATAGTCGATTCCTTCGGCCTGAGAGTAACCCTTTGCTACCAGTCTGGCCTTATTCCTTACCACAACATTCTTCTCATCCCTCTTGTTCTTAAAGACCCACTTGGTGCCAATAACATGTTGACGCCTAGGCCTCTCAACTAACTCCCAAACCTGATTCCGCTCAAACTGATTGAGCTCATCCTGCATGGCTAGGATCCAGTTGGGATCTGTTAGAGCTTCTTCTATGCTCTTAGGTTCCTGATCACTCAGGAAACAACAAAACATAGCGCTCTCACCAAAGGACAACCTAGTCCTGACCCCCTCATTGATATCACCAATGATATCAGCCAATGAGTGATCATCTAGCCACCGCCTCCTGCTGACGGGAGCACTGGGAGCTGCTGATGTTCCCTCGCCTGATCCTGAAATATTAGTCTCGATAATAATAGGCAAAGAACAGGAATGAGCAAGAATAGGGGATACTGAGTCATTTCCTGAGGGTTGGCCAATATCAGGGACATTGTTTCCCCCTACAGTGTTGGACTCAGTAACTGTCTTAGGTGCAGAAGCATCATCACCGACAGTACGTACCTCAGGTTGAGTCTGAGACTCAACATTCTCCGAGGCTGGGGCTTGCTGAGGGTTGGCCTGAGGTCCATCCTGATCTTCATCATCATAATCCCATCCTTTGGGAGCACTGACAAGTTTGATCTTGAATTCAGGATTTTTCAGACTCAGTCTTGTTACTCTCTTGGTAACCTCCTCAGTGTCAGGACTCTGAACCTGTTTTCTACGCACTGATGTAGTCTCATCAAACACAACATGAGGTGTTTCTTCCACACAAAGGGTCCGACAGTTATATACCCTGAAAGCTATACTGATTGAGGAGTATCCTAAGAAAACTCCTTCATCAGATTTGCTATCAAAGGCTTTCAGCTGGTCTTTCCCATTGTTCAGGATGAAACACTTACACCCAAAAATATGGAAATAAGAGATGCGAGGCTTCCTCTTATTCTAAGTTTCATAAGGTGTCTGAGCATGTTGTTTGTTCAGCATAGATCGGTTCTGAGTGTAGCAAGCAGTGTTGATTGCTTCAGCCCAGTACTTCTTGGGCAATCCTGACTCAGCCAACATGGTCCTGGCAGCTTCCTTCAGGGTCCGGTTTCTTCTTTCAGCTACCCCATTCTGCTGAGGGGTCCTGGCTGCAGAAGTCTCATGAGCTATACCATGGTTAGTACAAAAGTCAGTTATAATAGAGTTAATAAACTCTGTTCCTCGATCTGATCAGATCCTGACTATGCTCTGACCCTGTTCAGTACTCAATTGCTTGAGTAACTCTGGAAGCTTGACCTGAGTCTCCTTCTTGTTCAGCAAGAAAATAACCCATGTGTACCTGGAATAATCATCAACAACTACAAGGGTATATTTCCTACCATTTATGCTGACAGGAGTAACTGGACCAAAGAGATCCATGTGCAGAAGCTAAAGCACTCTGTCAGTTGAGAAGGCTTCTTTCACTTTGAATGAGGCTTTGGTTTGCTTGCCTTCCTGACATGCTCCGCACACGTGGTCTTTGCTAAAAACTTCATTAGGTAGACCATCTACAAGAGAAAGTCTAGAAATTTTGTTAATAATCTTGAAGTTTAAGTGACTCAGGCGTTTATGCCAAAGCCAGCTGAGCTCAGAGGAGCTCTTAGCAACCAAACAAGTTTCAGGAGGACTGCTCTTGAAGTCAGCAAAATATACATTGCCCCTCTTGACACCTGTAATCAGAACCTGTAGTGTAGATTTGTCCTTCACAAGACACATGTTAGATGTAAATTCTACACTATATCCTCGGTCACAAAACTGACTGAACGAGAGTAAGTTATGTCTCAGTCCCTCAACATATGATACATTCAGTACACGGACAGAGCCAATAACAAGGGTTCCGAATCCTCTGGTGAAACCTTTAGAGTTATCACCAAAGGTTACCTGCGGGCCTTCTTGAGCTACATAATCCTGAAGGAGATCACGAAATCCGGTCATGTGCCTGGAACATCCTGAGTCCAAGTACCAGTCCTTCATCAGATCCTCCTTTCTCTTCTTGTAGCCCGCAGCGACCTGAAAAGAATCAGGCCTCAGGTACCCATCTCGTATTGGGTCCTACTGAGTCAGCCATACCCTTCGGGATCCAGATTTGTTTAACAATTCTGATAGCATCAGAAGTGTAAACCTGTCTCCCTAAAACATCAACATACACAGTCTTCTTCCTTTGTGCCTGGGAAGTTGAGGGTGTATAGGTGTCAGCCTGAGGTTCAGGAGCCCTATATTGATTCCTGGGGGTGGGCCTCCTGTTTCTCCTTGGCCTGGGTGCATTGGGCTGAGTTTGTTCCCGAGAAGGAGCAGCTCGGGCCTGACCTCTTGGCACTTGAGGTCTGGCCTGAGTGTTACCGGAGTCAGGTCTCCGTTGCCTTTCAGAGGCCACCTGGTTAGTCCTTCTCCTTTGAGGATTGGGACGCTCCTGATGGGCTCTGTGCCCTGTCTGAGGAGTCTGGACCTCAGTAATCCTTGGCCTTGCCTGAGGCCTCTTTTGACTGGAGTTCCTTCCACCCTGAGCATTTCTGGGCTGAGCCTGAGAAGTGCTAGGGGCAAAATTCTTTCCAGTTTGAGGGTTCCTAGGCTGAGCCTTGGAGTTCCTTTGATCTGTCTTCCTCGACTCAGGATGAGAAGCCTTGACCTTTCCCTTAGGTTTTGGCCTTGGTTCCTCAGTCCTTTGCCTGACAGGTTCAGCAGGCATTTTCTCCTTCCCTTTGCCTTTGTCCTGACGAGCAACACTTGAGCTCTTGTCATCAGTTAGGGCAGGGACAAACTTCTTCTAAGAGTTGCTCCCTGAAGCACCTCTCTTCTTCTTGCCCTTTGGGTCCTTTGAGGCATCATAGCCCAACCCAGTTTTAGCACCATCAGTCAGCTGAGAGAAACTTGTTAACTCATCGACCACTTGGGTAGATGTGTATAACTTCTTCAGCTTACCCTTAAGATGCACATTTGTTTCTTTCAGGGCCTCAATTTCAGTGGTGTACTGAAGCACCAACTCTTCATGAGCTTTCTCTTTTGAGATCAGCTCAAGATCCCAAGTAGTTTGCTCAGCACAAAGGCGAGCTTGCCACTCAGTTTCGAACATTACTCTTAGAGCAATTCGCTCAATCATCAGTTATTCCTAAGCAAGGAACAAATCAGTATCACAAGTCTCAATCAGCGAGCTGATTACACCCTTCAGTCTTTCTACCTCCAATGGAGCTTCATCATGCTTGTTCCGAGCATGAAGCAGCTCTTCCTGAAGATGTACTAATCTGAGGGCTTCCTCAGTATCTCTTACTCTGAGAGACTCAGTTAACCGATCGTTCTCCCCACTCAGTTGTGCATTCACATCCACTGTGTGAGTATGAGTCTCCTGCAGCCTTGAGAAGTCAACCATCAATTGCTCTAGGGTGAGCTGAAGGTCGAGTTCTCCTGCTGAATCTGAGCTAAGCTCAGGTGCGTGATCAGGAGAAGAGGCAGAAGAACATACCTCATCATCTGCCATCAGGCAGAGGTCATCATACTCCTCATCGGAGAAGAGTTCAGGGGACCGGCGTCCTGGGCCATCTGAATCTGAGGAATCCTTAGCAAGCAATGCTCTCCGGTCTGATGCCCTGAGCTCTCTCTTGGCTCTCCGATCCTCTCTCTCACGAGCACTGAGCTCCGGACAATCATACTGATAATGTCTGGTCTTCTTGCAGTGGTAGCACTGATCTACATCAGAAGCAAACTTCTTGTTAGTGTACCTTTTATCTGATGACTCCCTCCTGCTCCCTGATGATCGTTCAGGTTTGGAGCTGGATCTTCTGGGCTCATCATCTCTCCTCTTCTCATCTCTTCGTCGCTCAGGCTCATTGCGATCCCTACTGGAATCTGAACCCCTCCTCTCTTCTCTCCGGGGGCTCAATTTCCTGGGGCTGGAGTACCTGCAATTACGGCTGTCAGTATAAAATTTCTTATACCTTCCGAATCGAGAGTTCAGTTTCTCGAAACGTCGCGCCATCAGGCTGTATTCCAAGGCCAGCTCATCCTTGTTCATGTCCTTCAGAGACTTAGAACCAAATCCAGCCTCAGGCTCAGGAGTAGCTTTAAGAGCCACACTCTTTTCCTTTTCAGGAGTCTTCTCCTCACCAACTTCTTCACTGACAACATCCTTCTTCTTCCTCTTATCGAGGTCGAATTCCAGAGCCTTTAACTCTGAGAATAGATGAGAGTGAGTAATGTTGGTGAGATCCTGAGTGTTTTTCAACAAGATCACTCTTGTGTCCCATCTTTCAGGGAGACAGTTCAGGATTTTTGAAGACACCTCCCTCTTGGGAAACTCCTTCCCAAGGGTTTCTAGCTCGTTCATCATCTTAATGAACCGAGCTTCCATCTGATCGATGGATTCTCCCTCTAACATCCGGAAGGCCTCAAACTTCCTGATAGCAAGATCTCTCTTGTTCTCCTTGATCTTTTCTGATCCCTCACTCATCTCCCTCAGAGCATCCCAGATCTCCTTTGCTGTTCTCAGATGCATGAGCCTGACCGAATTCTCGTAAGAAACGGTGTGGAGTATAATGTTCTTGGTAACATTATCCAGTCCGATTTGCTTAATTTGATCAGAGTTAAGCGCGGACCTCTCCACTTCTTCATCTCCGGCGACTGGAACAGGAACATTGCCAGCAACAGGCCAGGTCGTCTGAAGATTTCTCATGAATTTGATCGGACCCTGCTCAATCACCAGAGGCATCTGATCATGAATGGAATAGATTATTCAGTCCAGTATGTGTAACCTTTTTTGCTTTGGACTTACATGGTTCAGATAAACTGAACCAAGGCCTAAGTCAGGTCTTAAGTGCATTCAGCACTGCCTGATAGGTTACACTTACTCTTCATTGACTAAGTTCTGTCCTGAGTATGCTTAGTGTACTCAGTAGAAACATCAGCCAATGGTACTTCAAGATTGACTTCAGGACATATCATCAGGCTTCGATCTTCAGCTTCAGACCAGGCAATCTACAGAAAGACTGACTGACTCCTTCAGGATGGATTACACTTCAGACTTCAGTAAATTGGGTCGACTCCAATATTCTTCAGTCTTCAGCATGTTCCTCCTGTACTGAATTCCTAACCTAACTATCCTGAACTATTTAATCCTGAATAACTATACTTAGGCAGATTCATCAGGGGTTTTGGGATCTAATCAAAATACTCAGATTGTCCCAACAATACGGCCCCAACAAATGCTTGAAGGATTAAAATATGAAATTAGTTCTCATAGGGATTTGACTTGCCAAAATTTTCACATATGATTCTAAATAATTAAAAGTCATCCCAATTGGATGGGAAGGCAAATCAAAACTAAAGTTTTATTTTAAGCCAAACTCTTGAATTACACATATTTGCACAAATGAAGTAAATTTAACCATGCATCTTCAATTTCTCCATTGTGGTACTAATATGTGCCTATGTCATATACAAATATAAATATATTTGGTTACAAAAGTTATCTACGCTTTCCGTTCAAACGCTATTTATCAATCCGGATAAATCATGCAAATAATCCATAGATCTCAACAGTTAAACAGTGATGATTGCTTTGATACTATTGTTGGAATTTTATAATAACACAAGCATATATATAATTCAATAATATTCTATTTGCGGAATTTTTAGGATAAACATTATGTTCAATAATCAAGAATTAATGGGTTTATAAAATACTTGTATTTGTAGCAATAGTCGAACATAAATGAGAAGGTAGTTTTATTATCTTCCTCAACTAAATCTCTCAAGAGGACTTACATCTTCGAGTCTAGATCTTATTTCTTCGAGTCTTTCTTCTTCCCTCCATAACAATTTGTAAATTCTTAATCTCTGTAGTTCTATTTTCGCCAAAATATTAGCATGATTCGACGGTGATGAAGACGAAGATTGAGTTTATTGGAGAAATTTTAAATTTAATTTACTAAGTCAGCATGCTATGTGTTAAAATTAGGACACATAAACTGGAATTAATACCATTTTCATTCCTATATTTTTTTTGTTTTTTTCCCTAATTATTTACTTTTTAATTTAGTCTCATAACAATTTAAATTTATCCAAATCAGTCTCAAATTGTCAAAATAGTAACATGTGACTGACGCGCGAACAAAACAAGCTTAATGCAATTTTAAGTCATTTGGAATGGGCTTGAGTAAATTTAAATTGTTTTAAAAAAGTAAATAATTATTAGATTAAAATGAAAAAATTATGGAACAAAAATAGTATTAATCTGTAAAATACGTGGCCCATAATTAGTAAATAAAATTTCCTAATATTTAGAGTAGCTCCGGTAGCCATGTCACTTAAATGTTGCCGAAAATAGGTTGGATGCAATAATTAATTAGGTCGTATATAAATTTGAAATTTTAAAAGAATGTGTTATAATTGATAAAGAGTATAAAAGGTTTTTTTTTTTCAATTAACCATTTAAAAGATGTGGAACTATATATATTAGTCAAAATGCCTAAAAATTCTAGTTAGGGTAATCCACTAATTCATTTTAAGTGCATTTTCAAATTGCTGATATTAATCAAGACCCAAAAGAATGTACAATGATATGTAGATGTTTTGAAAATTTTAAAATAGCTTGTAGAATAGCTTTTTTTTAAGTTTTCCCATAGTTTTTTAAAAATAAAAATTATTTTAGAAGTTGTTTTATAGAGCTTCAGACACATAGTTATGCAAATATTTTTTATTGTATGTTTATTTTTGTCATACTGAAAAGAAAATTGGGAGTTGCGGTGGCATCGAGTTTGAGAACGGTAGTGGCCTTGTGAGTGGATGATGAGGGTGTACTCCCCGTCGGCGATTATTTTTTCAGTTTTCTATTTCCTTCGTTTTAAAATGGAAAATTCTATATAATTTCATGATATTCTTATTTTATATAAAATTTTACTATTTCCGTCCCATAGAAATTCATACTTTTTTTTCGAATGTTCCTCACAAATTTGCATATTATTAAAAAATAAAACATTGATTGCATATACACTCAAAAATATTGATAAGTGTCATCCGTATAGTGAAAATTCTTATGGAAACAGAAGGAGGATTATTTTTGAATTCATATTTACACACAATTTAATTTATTCCTTTACTTTATACATAAAAAATTATAAAATTATTTATCAAGTCTCTCTCATTTTTCTCTTTTATTAAAATGTGTGTTTCCCATCTAGGAAAGTAATGATTTTATTAAAAAAAAAAGTAATATAAAAAGAAATTGGAAGGTGTATAAACTAATTCTAGGACCCAAAGAATAAGCCCTGTTTAATTATGTACTGGGCCAGATAACCACACATGGGCTTCTAATTGCTGTTGGTCCAAGATTACTTGCACTAGCCCCTCTTTTGAAATACACTGTCCTTAAAAAAATTGGCTATTTTTCAAAAAAATTATAATTATTTGAATTTTTTTAATTTTAGTTCAAAAATTTTAAAAATTTAAAAAAAAAAAATCGAACTAAAAGTAGTGTATTATCCTGATAGTATATTTTCTAAATTGACTACTTCCAGTAACAGGCCCAAAGTAGTGCCGGATCCGACATAATTAAAAAGGATGCAAACTCAAAATAAGCACTAAATTTAGGCCCTGTTATTGACACCATTGATTTTGGGATATACACTACCATTAATATATTCGATAATTTTTTTCAAAATTTTTATAAATTTTCTGCAAAAAATTTCGAAAACAAATTTCATTTTCACACTTGGGTCGAAAAAAATTACCGAAAAAATTTAAAAATTTCGAAATAAATTACCGAACAAATGATAGTGTATTTCCTAAAAAGATAGTGTATTTATCCGGTTAGTGTATTTTACAAAAAAGCTAGTGCAAATAATCTGGGCCCTAAATTTAAAACTCAAATTTTGTCATAATAAAATTTGGTCGGATTAGGAAAAATAATCTTATTACCAAAAACTACCATTGTTCTTCTTTCCGTTTTCAAATATTACTATTTCGCACAATTTCCTACACTAATACATAATATAACCTTGGTAGTTGGTACATTGTCTAGTAGAGGAATACAAGTATTTTTTTCTTAATTAATCCTCCAATGTACCAAAAGCACTCATTATGAATTATTAACTTCAATTCACGTATGTTTGCCCCTAAAACATCCAACCAAGTACCCTCCAAGTATAAATGATAAAAAAAAAAAAAAGGGTTAATTTTATATAAATCCACCACCTTTTACTCAACTTTCAATTTAATCCTGACCTTTACGATATTTATAAAAAATCTCAACCTTTTAAAGAGTTCCAATTCGATACACATTTTTTTCTTCAGGTCAGCAACTGATGATGTGTCTCGTCGGAGCTGCCACGCTGGCGTACACGTGTGAAATTATTTTTTTTATATATTTTTTTTTTCACATCGTATATTATAATATATATAACAAAAATTTATATTAAAAATATATTTTTTGAATAAGAAAAACATTAATGACCTTGTAAAATAACGTGACAAAGAAAAAAAACCCTAAAATCCCCAAATTTGCAAAGGACATTCGATTTGTTTTGATGAATCAATAAAATCTCAAAGTTCATCCTCTATTCGCAGTGGTGAGTCAACATCTTATTACCCTTGAGTAGTGTGTGCGTCTCCGGGCGATAGCGGCGTCCCGGTCGATCAGAAATTACCGATGACGACACAATCGCATTTCCAGGTAAGGCAGAAGAAGCAGTGATTGGAGAAATGGGTTTATTGGGCATTTTTGGAACGAAAGGGGAAGAAAGGACATCTGTCCAGGTTTTTTTGGAATTTTTTTTGGAAATTTTTTGGATGGAGACGGCCTCTGATGGCCGGCCATAATATAGAGAAGAGGCCATGGTAGGGGGACTTAGCAGCGAGATGCGTGGTATCGAGATTGAGGTGAGATTTGATGGTATTTTTTTATTTTTCGGAATCCACGAGGGATCGATGTTAGAAGGACAGAGTGAGGGAAACGTGTGGATTATGGTGAGGCTACACAAGGTTGCCGTCAACAACAAAGGAGGGACGGCAGAACAGAGGCTATGTAGTTGGGCAAAACACAAGAACAGAAGATGATCCAAAAACCAGAGCACACATTCGAGAATCAAAAAAACCGAAAAAATAAAAATGCAATGCGGATAGATGATGAATTCTGAAATTTTATTCAGTGATTTATCAAAACAAATCGAAGGTCCTTCGCAAATATGGGAATTTTAGGATTCTTTTTGCTGTCACCTTATTTTACAAGATCATTAATGTTTTTCTTATTCAAAAAATATGTTTTTAATATAAAATTTTGTTATATATATATTATAATATATGATGTGAAAAAAATAAAATATGAAAAAAATAAAATATAAAAAAAATAATTTCACACGTGTACGCCAGCGTGGCAGCTCCGGCGAGATCCATCATCAATTGCTGGCCGGAAGAAAAAATGTGTATCGAATTGAAACTCTTTAAAATGTTGGAATTTTTTATAAAAATCGTAAAGCTCAGGATTAAATTGAAAGTTGAGTAAAAGGTGGTGTATTTATATAGAATTAACCCTAAAAAAAAATACATAATATATGATTGAAGCGTTACTAATATTAAATTGTAGATCGAATTATATCATAAGAAATACTCGAGTACACAACATACAACAAATAATGATGTTGTGGATACAAACTTACAATACATAATGAGATCATAAGGGGGATGCAGATGGGTTCCTTGCGCCAATGGGCTGAGCCAAAGCATATTTGTCCGAGTTGACTCCATTAACTCGCTCAGCAACTGCAAGGAGCCTCATTTCCCCTCCCTACTGCACTGTACTACCTCCTATTGCCGCCACTGTCACATCACACTTGTATTTGAGCCCCACCTTCTTCATTCTGCTTAAACGTACCCATCATGACCTGTGAAATCATCGAGTGACAATTTAACATGAATGAAATTATTATCATGAAAAAAAATTATTTCATTTAAACAATTGAGTCTCGAAACCTGGGCAGGAGTAGAAGCAATAAGAGAATTAGCGACTACACCACCGCACAAGCAGCCATCAGGATTGACTAATTGAACACTCAGAGCACAAACCTTGGCACCCCATTTGTTGGTGTAGGTATGGGAACCGTTCAAAGTGACAATGTTGAAGTCACCCTATAAGGTACAATATCATATTATTGAGAGAGAGAGAGTCTTGCCTTTTTTTTAAGTATGAATATATACCTAAAATAAAATTATTTTTTAAAATTAATTCAAATTCTCACCTCTTGAGATTCTTAGTTCATATTTTTACTCGTTATTTCTAAAAGTAAAACCATAGAATGGATACTAAGGATGAATATTGACACTCTAATTTTTTATTTTAATTTTTCTATGAAATTGTAAGTTAGAAAAGTAATTTTTTTTTAAAATAGTATTCTATAAAACATTATGCAACTATTAAATGAATGTGGACTCAACTGGTCACTTAAGATATATAAATTTCTATATATAAAAGTATAATTGTTAGCTCACCTGGCCACCAGACTCTTCACTTGAGTGAGTGACCTGAGTTCGATTTTCTTTGGGAACGAATTAGGAGTGGGAGATATAAGGTAGGCTTGAAGATAATCTTGGAGTGTAAGGAGACTTGGTGAACTAACTTCTAACTAACTAACAACTAACATTTACCGATCAAAAAAATATATATAAAAGTATATTTAATAGTAAATCATGTAATAAGTAATCAGATATTTTTAAATGTTATTTTTGTGAAGTTCTAATATACATTTTAATTATTTATTTAGGTTTATTAGAGTTAAAAGATAAGATAAAGTTATGATAATGATTATTTAAAATAGATAATTTGGGAAATTTATTATATATATATGCGTTTAAACATTAATATTTTGAACGTAGAAGAGTTTGTTATGGTATCATATGTTAAAATATAGTTGAAATTAAAAAAAAAAGGTATCTTCATTAATTATAAGCTAATATTATATATATATATATATATATATATATATATATATATATAATTCAAGGTTGTGTCTTGATTAGATAAAAATCCTGCATTCGTCCTTGGGGGGAGAGAGAGAGCATGCCTCATATCGTAGAATACCATGGCGAGGTAATGAGGCATAAACATCTGCAATAGAAACACTACCACAAGCTGAAATAATGCACACTGAATCATGAGTCGCCTCAGAAAACATTCTGATTCTTTCAACAATATTCTACACAGACAACAAATATCACTTAAATTAGTATTGAAATTAATTAATCACAAACACCTGATTATTTATTAATTATTTGTATAATGTTACCTCTCCCTTTTGAACTCTCAATAGATGAGGTGTGAAGTTGCTTCCACCAGAATCTCCAATATATTCATCGCCTTCATTCACAATTTTATTCATTAATCAACTTTCAACGAATATCGATCATCTTAATTAATTTATTAATTTTGTGCAAGAAGAGAAAATTGATTTTTGGACCAAATTAATGATGCCACGAGAATTGCTAGTAAAAAGTTGAGCAAATTAGATCTCTTTCTCAAAAAAAAAAAAAAAATTGATGCTCTTTTATTTAACAAAAATATAAGATAAAAATATGGGGCATTTGTTTATTGGTTCAAAAAAATTGAATATATTTATAAAATTGGTTCACAATATTTGTATAGAAGCATAATTTTTCTGCAAAAAAATTGAATATATTTATAAAATTGGTTCACAATATTTGTATAAAAACATAATTTTTCTGCAAAAAATATATATTTTTAGTACAAAATTAATTTATAATTGGTGTTATTTTGTAAACTATTTCATAATTTATTCTTAAATTTTTTTTGGCTCTTTAAGTCAATTAAAAAATGAACCAAAGAATCTACACGAAAAAAAATCAACTACAACATTAAAAAAAATCCAATCATCATCTTTGCCCCAATTAAGCAAACGAAATTAAACAGAAAACAAAAAGTTAAATGAAATCCCCAAATTAAGATTTAGTAGCACAAATTAACATAAAATGAAATTAATAATTCAATTGATAGAAAATTACCCGAAGAGGCAACCACAGCTTGCAGCCTTTGCAATTTTCCGGAGCCTTTGGGTCGGCCCCTTACCCGCTTTTGCGTCGGAGGAGAAAATTCAGTCGCACCCATTAATTCTGGTGCTTCTCTCCTCGGCCGTCCTTGCTTCTTCTTAGCGCTAGTCTCTCCGCCGTTTGTGATGTCCAGCGCCATCGTCACTCCCTGCTCATCAGCTACAACGACGTTCGGCACCGCCGTCTCTTCAGTTACGCCTCCGTCGGCTGCCGAGTTGGTGCCGCCAGCCACCTCAGCCGGAAGGGTTTCCTCGATGTTGTTGGTGTCCATTGCTCGCCTGAACAAGATCAAAAACATTAACTCAGTTAATTAATATATTAAAAATAAATCGAAAAGGAAAACAGAAAATCATGCATGCAAAAAAGCACTTACAGTGTGAAAATAGGATGAAGTTTCTTAGGATTTATATTATTAGAGAGATAGAGAGAGGCTTTCGTGAGATTTTAGCAGAAATGATGGTGCAGAGAAAATCGAAAAACTGCAATTTATATACTACCTCCGTCCACGAAATTTATGCTCACATTTTTGCACGTGGTTTAATGCAATATGTCGGAGGGTATTACGAGATATTGTGAGGTCCGTTTTGAATAAAGAAAATATTTATGAAAAGTATATCATATGTACTTTTCATAAATACTTTCTTTACTCAAAACGGACCTCACAATATCCCATAATACCTTCCGACATATTGCATTAAACCACGTGCAAAAATGTGAGCATAAATTTCATGGACGGAGGGAGTATATACTAGTATGTTGTGTGTTTAAGTGCTTTTTTTATGGGAAATTTTTTTATGTTTGAAATTCTAAAAATACCTTTCTCACAATTTTTTAATGATTTCTAGAAATGTTATTTTGAGTTCCAATTTATATCATATTAGGTGTACATTTATATTTAAAATTAATTTTCTTGTATTTAAAAATAATTATTGCACTTTTAAAATAATTAGATACTCATGCTGTAATATAGTAACTTTTTTCAATTTCAAATTTTGCTTTTTTATTTAAAAAATTGAGGTATAACGGTTATTTTCAAAAAATTAATTCTCGTAATCTTTGAGAGTGTATGTTAAATAGCGTGACGACAAATGCTCAATAAATAAAAAATGAAATGGATAGATTTCATGTTAATCATTGATCGTTGTAGTTGGAGTATGTCTCATGCGGATCAGGTTCACATAAATTCATATTTCCGAATTAATACACTTTAACGTAAAAGGTAATGTCTTTTATAATAAAAAATATTGCGCTTTTTAAAAAGAGACTTTTTTTTATAAAATTGCACTGTTTTTATAAATTACAATCTAATCTAAATTTTGTAGTCCCTCAAGATATGTTCTTTTTGGGTTTTAAAAACTGACGCAGCGGGTACGTAACACTCAAAAGGGACTCACGAAAGAGACTTAATTAATTCATCAATAATCAATTCCAAAAGGTCTCAACATGAGGTATAAATACATTGTTTCAAATAAAAAGAGTAAATAAAAGTTCCCTAATATAAAATTAAAGCCCATGAAATTAAATAAGTCAAATAATAAATAATAAAGGCAAATCTTCAAATCACGTTCTCTTCTCCATCATTCTCTCCCCTATCGGAACGATTCGTCCTCAAATCGGGATGGGTCTCTTCTCCATGAAAGTAGGGTATTAGGTGCTTGACATTAAACACATCGGAAGTGCGCAAGGTGGGTGGTAAACGCAGACGGTAGGCGTTGGGATTGATCTTTTCCACTATCTCAACTGGTCCAATCTTCCGGGAAGCCAATTTATTATACTCACGATCAGGAAAGCGATCCTTGGTGAGAACAGCCCAGACTAAGTCTCCAACATCAAACTCCACATGTCGGCGCTTGAGGTCTGCCTGCACTTTATAGCGAGTATTGCTAGACTCGAGACGAGCCCGGGTGGAAGCATGTATCTTCGCCAACTGTTCCCAGTGCGACACAGCACGATCATCCGCAGGAGGGGGCGAGGGTAGATCCACAAGGTCAACTGGGCCGCGTGGAACACGACCATACACAACCCAGAAAGGAGAGAAACCAGTGTTACGATTCACGGTAGAGTTATGTGCGAACTCAGCCTGACATAACATCGAGTCCCAAGTGCGAAGGTTATCACCCACTAAACAGCGCAACAAGTTACCCAGGGAACGATTAACAACCTCCGTCTGACCATCAGTCTGGGGATGATAAGCACTACTGAAATGAAGTTCCGTGCGAGTGAGGCGCCAAAGGCCACGCCAAAAGTGCCCCAAGAACCGGGTATCCCGATCTGAGACAATAGAAGTGGGAAGACCATGGAGGTGGTACACATCACGAAAGTAGAGCTGAGCGATGTGAAGTGCATCGGAAGTCTTCTTACAAGGCAAGAAGTGAGCCATTTTGCTAAACCAATCGACTACAACGAAGATGGAGTCGAAGCCCAGCTGAGTACGAGGAAGACCAAGGACAAAATCCATGCTAATACCAAGCCAAGGTGCATCCGGGATAGGTAGGGGGCGATAGAGACCCGCATTAGTGGCAGTCCCTTTAGATACCTGGCAAACATGGCACCGAGCAACATAACGAGCAACATCCCGACACAGGGTAGGCCAAAAGTAACGGCATGCAAGAGAGCAAATGTGCGATCGCACCCCACATGACCGACGTCGTGTTGCTCCAAAATAAGCTGTGAACGGAGGCTGCAAGATGAAATACACAAGCGCGTCCCGAGAAATAGGAAACCCTCGACAAGCACAAAGTCCAAAGACTCACCTGCAGCCAATCGAGTCAGGATGTGTGCAAAGTATACATCGTCCGCATAGAGATGTGAGAAAGTATCAAAACCAGGAACTGAGATGCGCATGTCCAGAAGTAAAGAATGACGATGACTAAAAGCATCTACCACTCGGTTAGAAGCACCAGATGTGTGACGAAGCACAAAAGTAAACTGATGTAGGTACGCGGCCCAAGAGGCATGTCGGGCAGATACGAGATCCTAGCTGGCAATGTATTTCAAGGAGTTATGATCAGTGAACAAGATAAATTCCCGATGAAATAAATAGTATCTCTAGTGCCGCACTGCACGCACAACGTCGTAGAACTCAACATCATAAGTACAATAGCGAGAATGAGGGCCAGTAAGTTTCTCACTAAAGTATGCAACCGAACAGCCATCCTGGCTGAGGACCGCACCAATGCCGACCTTCAAAGCATCATAGTGTAACTCAAAGGGAGTAGAGAAGTCTGGTAGGATCAAAATAGGCGCAGAGGTCAGCTTACGTTTAATAGTGGCAAAGGCATCATCGGCAGCAGACGACCAAGTAAATGTCTTACCTTTCATACAATCCGTAATAGGTGCCATGATGGAACTGAAGTGTGGAATAAAGAGTCGGTAGATAGATGCCAATCCATGAAAGCTGCGAACACCAGTAATAGTGGTAGGAACCTACCAATCTCGAATAACTACTATCTTAGCATCATCAGCAGAAACACCAGCAGAAGAGATACAGAAACCCAAAAATAAAACCGAGTCTGTGAAGAAAACGCACTTGTTAGGAGCTCCATAGAATTTCTCAGAAAGCAGAATATGAAGGACTACACGCAGGTGATCAATATGAGCCTCCACAGACTTACTGTAGACCAGGATGTCATCAAAGTAGACAATCACACATGTCCCAATGAGAGGACGAAGGGCCTGATTCATGACACGCATGAAGGTACTCGGAGCATTCGACAGGCCAAAGGGCATGACCAGACACTCAAATAGACCTTCCCTCGTCTTGAAGGCCGTCTTCCACTCATCTCCCGGCCGAATCCAAATCTGGTGATACCCACTGCGGAGATCAAACTTAGAGGATACAGTAGATCCGCTAAGCTGGTCTAACAGGTCATCCAGGCGAGGAATAGGGAACCTGTAACGGACTGTAATCTTGTTGATAGCCCGACTATCAACACACATACCCCAAGAACCATATTTCTTCGGAGTGAGCAGCGCAGGAACTGTACAAGGACTTGGGGTCTCCTTACCAAACCCACGTCGTAACAACTCCTCAACCTGACGACGGAGTTCCGCATGCTCAGCGGGACTTATCCTGTAGTGAGGCCTGTTAGGCAAGGCTGCCCCTGGGACAAGAACAATCTTATATTGAATGTCACAGAGAGGAGGCAAGGAATCCGGCAACTGAGAGGGAAACACATCAGAAGATTCCTGCAAAAGAGTCTGAGCCACATGGGGAATAGGGGTAGCAACAGAGATATCATGAGCAATAAGAAAATAACATGGAGAACCAGATGATAACTCAGCCTCAAAAGCGGTGAGAGATAACATGACGACAGTAGAAGGATCAGGGGGTAGGTGGCGAGCCAAAAGGGTGCAACACAAATTTAGAACCATCCATAGTGAAAGAATAAGTGTTGAGATAACCATCATGCACCACACGACGATCAAATTGCCATGGGCGCCCCAGCAACAGATGGCAGGCATCCATGAGAACCACATCACACCAAACAATATCAAAGTACCGACCAGCAATAGAGAA
Source organism: Prunella vulgaris (assembly GCA_026898435.1). Taxonomy (NCBI): domain Eukaryota; kingdom Viridiplantae; phylum Streptophyta; class Magnoliopsida; order Lamiales; family Lamiaceae; genus Prunella; species Prunella vulgaris. The sequence continues at coordinate 223,858 of JAPKLY010000485.1, read as the reverse complement.
CTTAACTTGCACCCGCTCAGAAACAGTAATAATAGTATCACGACTCAACCAACCAAGATTATAAGGGCGAGGATGTGAAATCGGAACAAGCGACAGAAACAGCATCAGCAGAAATAACATTTTCACAAGCGCCAAAATCAACAATAAACTTACAAATTTTTCCATTGACAGTGCACGTGGACTGAAAGATGCAATTGCGTTGTGTGGGCTGTTCAGCGGACTTAGGTGACAGGCAAGCACGACGAAGTACCAACAGGGAGCCCACATCACCCTGTAGGTGAGTTTTGAATTCATCGGTAACAGGTTCCTCATCAAACAATGGCAATCCATCGTAAGGAATATCAATATCACCCTCAGGTAAGAGCATACGAGAGCCACGCGGGTGTGGGCAAGAGGCCATGTGATTAGGGCCATAATTGCATCTTTTTGCATCCATTTCTATATGGTTTTGTGTGCTTATATTCATATTTGACCCTAATATATTATACATTGTGCATTTGACCCCTTGTTGGCAAGAGAGTTGTGTTTATAGGAAAAATGAAGTAAAAAGGTGAAAAGACGAGCAAGTTTGATAAATTTCAGATTTATTACACTAATCCAAATGGTGAAAATAATACATCATGTGAAAGATCTTGAAGAGAGGGTCGCAACGCAAAAAGAATCGAGTCAATCGGAGTTCTAGTGCTCAAGATATGAAGAAAACAAGTCAGCCGATCGAGCGCCGGCCTTAGGGTGGTCGAGCTGTTTGCTACGGCTCCAGCGAATATTTGCGCTCGACCACGTGAAGGGAACCGCTCGACCAAGACCCATGAAGTGTGTCCGAGCATGGCTAAGAGGCTGATCGAGCGGCGGGTCCGATTTTGGCCAAATTGAGGGTATTCTCGTCTTTTCGCACGTTTAATGAGAGATATAATGGACCAAGCATGTGGAGCACTATAAATACTCAAGGATCAGATTCTCAAAGCTATTTATTATCATAATCTTCATAATTCCAAGTTCTTAGATTAGTTTAGAGAGAGAATTAGGTAGTTACTTAGTGGGTTCTTAATTAGATTTAATCTTCTTTCTTCAATAACTTTTGATCCATCCATTGGATCTTTCATCCGTTTGTTCCATTAGCTTAGTCTCATTATTAGCTAAGATTCTAAGGTTCGATTTATGTTTTCAAGCTTTGGATCAAGAGTTAGCATTTTGGAGGTTTGTAGATTGTATTCAATTTCTCCAAATATGGTAAGATTTTCTTTAATTCTCTTGTTTTAGTTAATATTCATGATTAGAATGTTAATTATTGATTTTCATTATCAATTAACCATGGGCTAATATCCTTGTTGCATAGTTGCATGAATACTATGGTGAATTTAGTTCTTGTTAATCATATGCATGAATTAGTGATCTTGATGGATTAGTTCTCTTATTAATGACTTGTATGAATGCTTGGGATGTTTAATTGGATTGAATGAGCCTATATGGTTAGCTATGAAATGAGAATTGAGCTATAAGAACTTTATGCATACCAAGTGTTTGATATTTGGCTTGTATGACCAATGAGAATTGCATATTAGCCTAGACCTCTTAATTGGAGTGTTGTGAGTTGTAGAGAGATCTAGACACCTAATAGAGCCCATAGCTTGTGTTGTTAGAGAGATCTAGACACTAGTTGGCTTGACTAAGACACCAAGAGACCTTTTGCATGCTAGGATGGATAGGACACTAGAGGAACTATAGTAGGATTACTTCCATGTACACTCCACACTTGCTCACTTCCTTGAGGTGATAGTTAGTTTTTACTTTGCTTTGTGAAGTAGATAGAAAACATGATCCTTTCTTTGTTTTCCTAGCTATTAGCCTTTGTGAACATTCAATACTTGCTTGATATCGCATCGTTTCCCTGTGTTCGATATTTAACTTGGTTAACTTGCCACGACAACAACGATCATGTACACTTGCGTGGAAATCATACACGATTTTGGCAAACACCATGCGATGATCGGGGTCACCACAATTAAAACACCGGCCAGGCATGGGGGGCGAGGGCCCACAACAGGAGCCTGTTAGCGCGGGGCAGGAGGGACAGGGATGGCCAGAGGCGAGCCTGATAGGGCTGCAGTGGGAGGGGGTGTGCGTCGCGCAGGAGTTATGGGTGTGGTATTAGGTGGCCGACGCCAATCAGGCAGAAGGGGGGACGGTCCAGAGCACCGTGAAAGTTGAGACTCCACAGCGGTCATCTGGTGATGCGCGTCCGCAAGAGATTTTGGGCGGAGCAGATTTAGAGCATCTTGTATGGGTCCACGAAGGCCTCCGATGTACCGAGCAACGACCTGAGGTGGGGTGTCGAGGCAATCGACCCGTGTTAATAGTTGGTAGAATTCCATTGAATAGGCTGCGACGGAAGAAAGACCTTGACGAAGAGTCATAAGCTTTTGATATTGGGCACTATCATAATTAGAAGGGACAAATTCCAAGGACATATGTTTGTGAAACTTAGCCCAACGCGTGATCGACTCTTTGCCCAGGCGAGCGCGGGTTGCTTTCAAATTGTGCCACAAGGCGGCTACGCGTGATCGAAGACAGGTCGCAACTAAGGGGACGCGGCGATTGGAGGGCACATCTTTGAAATCCAAAAGATCAAGCACAGTGTGAATCCAGTCAAGAAATTCATCTGGAGAACCGTCGCCGAAGAATTCAGGGATATCAAGGCGAAACCCTTGTTCCCAACGGGTGTCGATCGGCGGTAAAAGGATATCACGACGAGCCCTAGCAGCAAATGGGTTATCAAGTGAGACGGTAGCCTCATCGTCAGTGGACTGGTGATCGGAGCGGGCGTCGGGAGATTGGTTAACAGGGGGTTGTTCCCAGTGAGGGGTCGCTGCGTCCAAGCGGGCAAGGATATCTTGCTGCTGGAGTCGCATGCCAGCGATTGCCTGGGTAAGGGTTGTCATCTATTCTTGGAAGGCAACAACATCATCATGTTTGGGAGGCATCAGTAGGCCCCGGAACTAACTTTGGATACCAACTGACGCAGCAGGAACGTAACACTCAAAAGGGACTCACGAAAGGGATTTAATTAATTCATCAATAATCAATTCCAAAAGGTCTCAACAGGAGATATAAATACCATGTCTCAAATAAAAAGAGCAAATAAAAGTTCCTAATATAAAATTAAAGCCCATGAAATTAAATTAGTCAAATAATAAATAATAAAGGCAAATCTTCAAATCACGGTCTCTTCTCCATCAAAAACCTAAATTTGGATTTTAAAATCTAAAACTAATTCTAGTTTAGGTTTTAAAAATAAAATAGTAAAATTTTAAACATATCCTTCTATAAATTTACCTATAAAACATATCAATTAAGACAAAAGTTTAGACAAAAAGTTTTCACACTGTAAAACATACCATATATATAAAAGTTCGTGGATCCTTGATCGGGTCAGGTCGGGTCGGATTTGGGCATTTTTCCAAAAAAAATTCGCACAAGGGGGAATTCCAAATTTTCGCTCTCAGGCAATTTGGGTAAATGTGTGTTATTATTAGGCAAAATGTGTGTTACAAATCGGACTAAATGTTGGTTTTTTTACATACATATCACTTGTTATTGTAGAAATAACATTTTTTTCATACAATGTAAAGCAAAATGTGTGTTATTATAAAAAAAAAATATTTTTTTCATAAATATATATGTAGGCAATTAAAATTAATTGCCTAAATAAAAAATAACATGTAGAAATTACATGTTAAAATAATTTATTATTTTAATTCCTAATTAATAAATTTAATTGGGCCTCAAAAGCCTAATAAACTCAATTGGGCCCCTGAAAGTCCAATTAATTCTTCCGGATTTTTAAAGTCCAAGATATCAAGCCCGATCTCTAAAAGCCCAAGAAATCAAATCTTCACAAATAACCTTGAAGATTATCAAATCTTCACAAATATCTTGAAGATTATCAAATCTTCACAAATATCTTTGAAGATTGTCAAATCTAAGATATTTTGGGACTATTCCCAAATAATATATTTTGGCCCATCAAATCTAG
>JAPKLY010000485.1:206422-219815 GCA_026898435.1 Prunella vulgaris | reverse complement strand
AAATAGGGTCTTATTCTAGTCATTATTGAGAACATTCACAACAAGGAGTCAAGAAGATCAGAGCTTTGGGAGAAGCATCAAGATCCAAGACCTCGGGAATTCTTGAAGATTCAAAGGTGTTCTTCGCAGCTTCAAAATCATTTTTCGAGTTCTTCATCAACAAAGGTGTTTTGATCCGGGATCACGGTGCGAAGCCTCCGGTCGACGTTCTTCATCAACAACGACGTTTGATTCGAGAAACACGGTGCCAAGCCCCTCTAGTCAACGTTCAACTACAACAACGACATCATCAACAACAAGGAGTTAATAAGATCAGGGCTTAGAGAGAAGCATCAAGATCCAAAACTTCGGGCAACTTTGAAGATTCAAAGGCGTTCTTCACGATCTTCAAGAGCATTTTTCGAGTTCTTCACCAACAAGGCGTTTTGATCCGGGATCACGGTGCGAAACTTCCGGTCAACATTCTTCATCAAAATCTGTGTTCCGATTAGATAAATACGGTGCGAAGCCCCTCCAATCAACGTTCAACAACAAGTCCTCAACGGCAATCAACACCACTCACCTACGACGGCATCAACATAGAAAGTCCAAAGGTAAATACTCAACAAAATCCTTGTATAAGAAAACCCTCAAATTAATATCAATTCCAACATCAAGCTGGACTCAACTCCGAAGATCAACAAAGTCCTTCCCTAAGGCAGCATTAATTCGAAACAAGGCTCAACACACTCGAATTAACGTCCAACTCCGGACCAGCTCCGACATATCAGCAAAGCCCTTCTAAAGGCAACGTTAATTCGAAACAAGGCTCAAAGCCCTCAAATTAATGTCCAACTCCAAAGTCAACCTCGGACCCAACTCCGAAAAATCCTCAAATCAAGTCAAGACCAAGTCAAGACTCGAAGAGAAGAATCAGAGGATCAAATAGAGATTGCACCAAATCAATCGCACTGATATTTAAATACAAACAAATATTATTTGTAATTTTCAATTTTCTCTTTATTAATAATGAGTTATTAATATTTGTGGAGAAAATTCGCAGGTTACAATATATTTATTTGTATAGAAATAATTATTTAGTCTTATAATATCACATATAAAATAGTAACATATGTCGTGTTACTACATTAATCAATATATGTAGCTCTTAAGAGATGATGATTAAATTTTAAAAAAAACCATATTTTTTTAAGAAAAATACATTTTATCCTACAGTAATACATGTTTTCTCATATAGTAACACAAACTGGGAGCAAATATGTGTTACTATTAGAAAAAATGTGTGTTACAATCTTCTGAAAATGTTGTTACTTTGCATATATTCATTTGTTTTTATAGAATAAATAATTTTTAACATAATATAAGAGCAAAATGTGTGTTATTATAAGAAAAAAATATTAGTTTTTCATAAATATTTATTTATTTGTATATAAATAACTATTTATTTTACATAATAACACATATAAAATAGTAAAATATGTGTTAATATATGAATCAATATACCTAGATTTAAAAGGATGATTATTAAATTAAGAAATGCATATTCATTCTTATAAAAGTACATTTTTCTCTTACAGTAACACAGCAACACACATAAGATAAGTGTTATGCATAAATTGGAAACGCCATGTATGCGAGAAAAAATTGGATATATGCAAAATCAAAAAATTGCATATATGCATATCAGTGGACTGAACACATTAAGGTCAGAACAAAAAATCAAAAAGTATAAAGATTTGTAAGAAATTAATAATAATAATAAAAAAGGATAAATTTTAGAAACAAATAAATTCTTTGAAAAGAAAATCAGTAATAAAAAATTAAATTCAAATTCAAAAATTTTAAAATATTGAATAAAAAGTCAGCAAAGGCTGACAGCTGTTGTACAAAATAAATGGGTGAGACTAGAGCTGTTATACGAGCCTAGCAAGCTCGAGTAGTGTCAGGCTCGGCTCGTTAAGCTTATCGAGTCGAGTCGAGCCGAGCCTAGCTCGTTAAGCAAACGAATATTTTTTTGAGCTCGGCTCGGCTCGTTTAATATATCGAGTCGAGCCGAACCGAGCCGAACCGAGCTCACGAGCAGCTAGTTTATTTTAATAACAATAAAGCTAAAACTATCACCAATTCACCAGTATGAGTGATTTGAGAATATAAGTTGTATTATTATGTAAAATATTATTATTTTATACCCTAAATTATATAATATTTATAAAATAACCTCTATTTTCGAGCCTATCGAGCAGCTCGATCGCGAGCCTACCACGTCGAGCCGAGCCGAGCTCGTTAAGCAAACGAGTATTTTTTTGGGCTCGGCTCGGCTCGTTTAACACATCGAGCCGAGTCTTAACGAGCCGAGTCGAGCCGAGCTCACGAGCAGCTCGTTTATCTTAACAGCTCTAGGTGAGACCCAGTTTCTGACCTATTTTGTAAGATAGGAATTTTAGGGGTTTTTTTTTTCAATTAGTGCATTTAAAGTGGTAATATTTTATAATTATTCTAAAAACTGTCTTAGTTTTTAAAATTTTCTTTTGTATTTAAAATATAAAAAATAACGATAATTTTTGTATATTAATTCTCATAATTCGTAAATATAAGAAAATAATGAAGTAATGTCGTAAAACTAATAAATTATGAAAATAAAAAGGAAAAATCTCATGTTACACTTACACCATAGATAATTGTAGACAGGTTTTTCATCTTTCAATTTTTTCCATCTTTCAATTTTATTCTCACTGAAATTGAACGCAGGTTTTTAAAAAAATAAGAAAAATAGATAAAGAAAAAATATTATAAAATTATTTTAGAGTCAATTATACATAAAGTAATTATTCATGGAAATGATAATAAAAGTAATTATTTCAAAAAAAGTGGAACTGACAAAAAAATATAAAAAAAATTTGAGAAACAAATAAATATCTTTTAACATAAAATTATCACATAAAAAATAAAAGGGTGAAACACAACCAAGTACAATTTAAACTTCAAAATTAAAGGTGGGTCTATTTACTTTTTAACATTACATATAGGTCAAAATTACTTTTTCTTAATCATAATTACTTTTTATTAATCAATCTGAAAGCTACAGTAGCCTATACTGAAACTATGCTGAAAACTACAGTAACCTATACTGACAGCTACAGTACATAAATTCAAATTTATACGCTACAGGACGGTATAATCAAGAAAACTATAGTATAAACGATAATCAATTGTATAATGCACTATAGTAAATCGTAACACTATGGTATAATTAACCATTCCACATATATTAATAGTATACTATTCAAAATACATCAATAGTATAATAGACTAATGGCCAAGAAAATGAGACATCCTCTGAATGGCGTAGTTGAACTGCTTGAACTGCTTGAATAGCCATAAATTCTTTGGTCTCTTCGATGTTTCCATGCTTGCAAAGAATGTTAAGGAACATGAAGTAGGTACTCTGCTCCAGAGAGAAACTAACTTTTGCATCAAGTGGAATGTTGCCATAGCCTTTTCTGGTAAATTTGAAGCAACATATCTATTCAAATCAAGACAATGAAAGGAGTTAAATATGGACAAAGGAAAACAAGACACTGCCATGTTCATCTTCCCACGCCTATAGAACATATACCAAGCTATCAAGAATCTTTGTATAAATTGCAAAAACACAACTTATCTAGGCAACTAATTGTACCGAGCTTTTGACTTTTGTGAGGTAGGTAGTAAACTTTCAAGTTGCTTAAAGAAAACCTCTGGCAAAAAACAAGACTTGAAAAAGGATTGTAATACCCTATTTTGCCTGCGAGTTTGCCCAAGATCCATTTTTTCTAAAAAAATTCAAAGATCGGTGGCAAAAGTAAGTCTATTTTGCCAATTTGTATAGAATAGTTAAGCCCTCTCATAACTAAAATTGCAATCAAAGCCATGGATGCAATAAATAGAACACTGAAGAATCTCGAACATCAGAATCATAAACAAAAGCTATGGCTTCATCACCAGAAGCAAAGTCCTAAACTCGTAGAGAGAGAAATACCTCATAGCAGAGCCATGGCCTCTTCTTCTTCCCTCACTATTTCTCAAGCTATCCTCTCTCGCTCTGCTATTCCCCGCCATGGCTCCGCCCAGCAACTTCATCCTGCTCCTACCTCCTTCACTCTCTCAATCCCCGCCTTCTACCAATAAAAAAATATATTCAAAATTTAATCCCAAAAAAACTTAAACCTGCTATCCCAAAAATTGATACATGTATTCCATTCGAAATATTCCCAAAATTCATACATGCCATTCAAATTATCCCGGCGTCTTCGAATTGATGGATGCGTTTATCGGCGCAAGGTTGTGCGCTTCAAGACGGTTGCAGGGTGCCATGGGCGGTGAAGCTATTTTCGATGACGAATCGGTCGGTAGCTTTGAATTGATGGATGTGTTTACCGGCATAGGGCTGTGCGTTTCAAGATGGTTGCAGGGGGTGCCATGGGCAGTGAAGCTATTTACGATGATGAATCGGTCGGCGGCTGTGCAACTGGACGCTGGGTGTGTTTCCACCGATTCCGGCATGTGGTTTGAGGCGAGCTTCAGACGCGTCCATGGCGGCCTCCACCACCGCCGCCTCCAGATCCACCGTAAAAAAATAGGGGCGACCTCCACCGCTGCCGCCTCCCAGCCTCACGCCTCGTGAAAATTTCAGATCCGCCCTCAGCCTCTCTTCCCCCCTTTTCTTCTCGTGTCCATGGATGAGGGGCGGCCTCTCTTCCTCCCTTTTCTTCGCTGCTTGCGATCTGGATAGGAAGAGAACTCCATCGATCTGATTTTTCTCTCTCCCCCTTCTTGCTCTCGGCTCACCTCACCTCCGATGGTGGCGGTTGCCACAGTTGGTACCTCTCTCCCTCCCTCGCCCCTTCTCTCGCTTTCTCAGTCGTATACATTCATATATATATATATATATATTATGTGTATATATACAACTGAAGAATACTGGTAGGTTCCGTCCACCTATATAATAAAGAGGATATTTTAAAAGTTTAATTAATATATTAATAATATAGATTAAATTTAATTTATAATTATTAACTCTAATTTGTACCACAATGCACCTACTTTAATTGGGATACCTAGAATGCACGCACATTTTTCAAAGTTGACTAGAGTGTAGATTTCTCAAAATAAAACTTATGTGTAGCTAAATTTACTACATATTCGCAAATACCAATATAATCTAAACTTTTTTGGTATGTTAAAAAAGTATTAACTAGATAAGGAATAGTATGTGTGTATATATTATGTGTACATTTATATTTTTGGGTAAACACATCCTAGTCAATTTCTACTCTAAAAATAAAAGTGAGTACAATTACTTTTTTAACACTACAAATGGGTATAAATTACTTTTTCTTAAACACAATTACTTTTCTTAATACATCTGATGCTATAGTAGCCTATGCTGACAGCTACAGTACATAAATTCAAATTTTGACACAGTACGGTATAATTGAGAAGACTATAGTATAATGCACTATATCGACAACGTAACACTATGGTATAATGCACTATTTACTGAATTTCATTTTCCTTTTCTTTGTGAGGCTGCGAGATTTCAAAAAATCTCAAATATCGATGTGTTCCACGCCAAATCGGATGCCAAAAATTAAAAAGAAAAAATAAAATTGGATTCTCACCCGGCGTCGTCTTAGTCATTGCCGGAGAGAATCGATAATCGAACATACTATAGTATAAACGATAATCAATGGTATAATGCACTATAGTAAATCGTAACACTATGGTATAGCTGATAATCAATCGGTAAACACTATAGTACAATTCACCATTCCTTTGAGCTATCATCAATTCCAAAATATAACATATACTCATTACATCTAAGCACATCCTCTGGTGTAAAAATGGAGACCCAGAAAAGTTTATTTTTACAAGACAATATATATTAGCAAGCTTTAATACTATCAAGAGGAGAGAAAGCATAATATTCCAAAAAAATCTCATCACCAAAGCAGAGCAGAGCTCCCCCACCAATCTTGATGTCAAATGAGTCAATTCAAACGAACCCAATTTTTTAACACAAACGAGGCAAGCCTGAAAATCTACTTCATTTACAATTATACATAATTTTGCAAATTAAAACACCAATCTATCACAACCACACCACCCACCGCCACTAAATTTGTCGATGTGCTATTCAAAATTCAGAGCTAACATTCCAATAAAAAATAAATATTCAAAATTTAATCCCAAAAACTTAAACCTGATATCCCAAAAATTGATACCTGCATTCCATTCGAAATATTCCCAAAATTCATACATGTCATTCAAATTATCCCGGCGGCTTCGAATTGATGGATGCGTTTACCAAGCAAGGTTGTGCGTTTCAAGACGGTTGCAGGGGTGCCATGGGCGGTGAAGTTATTTTCGATGATGAATCGGTCGGCGGCTTTGAATTAATGGATGCATTTACCGGCACAGGGCTGTGCGTTTCAAGACGGTTGCAGGGGTGCCATGGGTGGTGAAGCTATTTTCGATGATGAATCGGTCGGCGGCTGTGCGACTGGATGCTGGGTGTGTTTCCACTGATTTCGGCGTGTGGTTTGAGGGGAGCTTCAGACGCATCCATGGCGGCCTCCACCGCCGCCGCCTCCGGATACGCCGCAAAAAAACAGGGGCAACCTCCACCGCCGTCGCCTCCCAGCCTCACGCCTCGTGAAAATTCCAGATCCGCCCGCAGCCTCTCTTCCTCCCTTTTCTTCTCGTGTCCATGGATGTGGGGCGGCCTCTCTTCCTCCATTTTCTTTGCTGCTCGCGATCTAGATCGGAAGAGAAATCCATCGATCTGATTTTTGTCTCTCCCCTTTCTCGCTCTCGGCTCTCCTCACCTCCGGTGGTGGCGGTTGCCACAGTCGGTGCCTCTCTCTCTCTCCCTCGCCCCTTCTCTCGCTTTCTCAGCCGTATACATTCATATATATATATATATATATATATATATATATATGTATATATATATATATATATAAATGTATTATGATATATACAACTAAAGAATACAGGTAGGTTCTGTCCACCTAGATAATATAGAGGATATTTTAAAAGTTTAATTAATATATCAATAATATAGATTAGATTTAATTTATAATTATTAACTCTAATTTGTACCACAATGCACCTACTTTAATTGGGATACTTAGAATGCACGCACAATTTTCAAAGTTGACTAGAGTGTAGTTTTCCCTATATTTTTTTATCTCTTTATTTTAAATTTATTATTACCCTTAAAACTAAGGATGGCAACTTGTCTCTGTGGGAACTCTGCTGTGGGATTGTCCTCTCCTGTGACTTGCAGTAAAGTTGGTGGGTATAGGTATTATTCTCACTTTCCGCTTCCATTTTAATCCATTTATATTATTAAAATTTAAATATATATATATATGATATATATATAAATACAAATATTTATATAGAAATTATTTGTACTCATATCCATGTTTCTAAAATAAGGACGAAAATTGTGATTTACTTTTCTCTTTCTCCGTCTTCCATCGTTCCAATCTTCACCAGCCCAACAACACCATCCACGCCTCATTCCATAAATTCTTTTCATTATTGTGTCCATAGCAATCTGCATACAAATATATTTATATATATATGTTGGAAAATATGAGAGTGTGTATAGGAAGATGAAGATGAAGATGTTGACACGAACTTAGAAACACAAAGTCGAGGCACGAATTTCACTCGCTCTCCGTAAGACGTTTTTGCCCCCGTACACTGGTGCAATACGGATCGTAGACAACCGTCCCCAAGATACAACGACTTTAGAACTTCAAATTGTTGCACTACAAATCAGAAGTTATCGGCGAATCGCAAATAGGTATCTGGAACTCCCCACACGACTCTAATGCAAGCTTAATGAATGCTTGAATGCTTTGAGAGAGGAGAAGACTTATTTTGGTTGTGAATGATTTTGGAATGAAATCTGGGGACTTATTTATAATAGTTGAAGAGATGTGGTGTCTTTTGGTGAAGAGTTGCATCTTTTCTATCCTTTGAATCTGAACTCTTAGATCACACCTCTTGATTTTCAAGGGCTCTGATCGCATCCGTTGTCTGCACCCCGAACCTGATTCGCGCTTGCTTGACTCAGGTTCGAATCCCACTGGACACGCGCCCATTCTGACTCCCAGACAGGCGACCCGAGTTCGAACACCGGATGTGATAATTTGCGAGAGTCCGACCCGTCCGTGGTCTGTGCCAGCCGAACCGACACGACGGTCCGTACACCTACGCACTGAGCCTTGATCCGATCCATATCGAGTCGTGCTTGACCCGTCTCAAAAATTAAAGGCTCCTCACGAAGTGCAAAGTGTGTCTCTAAAGCACCCAATGCGACTATGTGCGACGTGCGCGTGCCCGTGCTGGTGTAGCATTGGGTTAGCCCTTTGGGCTAATCTTAAGACACCAACATCAACATGTAGACCATAGAATATTATTAATTCTATTGTTCACAAATCTGCATACAAGGGACTCTAAAGTCCTCACATTTTCCTATGTGGGAGGGAATATTTCCATATTTTCTCTCTTATTTTTCCATCTTCAACATGTTAAGTTGCTAACTTCATGTATTAATATCTCATTCACTCAAAATTGACTTTGAGCAAATTAATACTCGAAATTTATCTACTACGAACTTAGATTAACATTTTGTAACTTAATTCCATTTTTTACTAATGGAACATCATGATAAAATTGGTCAAACTTGGGTCAACCACCAGTATTCCAAACCAATTTCCAATATTGCTACATACTTGGTACTAAAAAATATTGCAAATATGCACATATGATATGTGCACATCAACAATTATATAAAAAAGAAAAAAAAACTTTTTTATTGTTATTTAATTGAAGCACATAGTATAGGTGTTAAAAATATATAAATTAGAAATGAATTTCAGAATTTTTCCTCTCAGTTTGTGTTACTATATGGGCAAATACATGTTATTATCAGGTAAAATGTGTATTAATGTACTGACTAAATGTTGTTATTTTATATATCTTCATTTATTTTTATAGAATAAATATTTTATTTATTTTTATAGAAATGAATTTTCATATAATAACATACATAGTAAAAAATGTGTTAATACATGAATCTATATACATATTTATGAACTATTCTACTTAACTTTTCTATAATTTAGTTGGTTACACAAATTATATGTCATTTATTCTCAATGACACGTCTGTACATACCTGTATATTTCTTTCTTTCTTTTTTCTTTTTTTTTTTTTGAAATCATTCATTATTTTACTTTGAATTTCAAATTATTACTTTTTATTCTAAAATTTTCCTTTTAAGCAATTCATTTATTATCGACGAATATTAATTGTCAACTTTAAAAAAATTATTACTCAGACTTTATACGGTACGGTATGTCAGCTCTGTTGCCACATCATATATGTATTTGAATGTGCAACTTTATATGTATTGACACACTTTTTTTTAGAGAGGTGAGAGAAATGGAGGAGCAATTTTATTTGTGAGAAATATTATCTTCCTTCCTACTTTCAGATTGCAATTTCTTGTTGGCTCGCGTTTTTTGTCCTTTTTCTATTTTACATAGGTCGTCATTTTGTGGTATGGTATCAGCACACAGTTTATAATTTAAAACAGGGCATCATTTGCTTTTTATAAATTAAAAATCTGAAAAGCAGATATTTTTATGTGTATATAGAGTTATATAAAAAAAATTCTTGTAGATTTGACAAAGCTATTACTTCTCCATCAGGTTGAAATAAAGAAAAGAATAAAAAATCACTCTTTCTTGATTTAGAAATCAAAAATAAAAATTGAAAGTTGATTTTTATTTTCTACTCTCTACTTAACTTCCCACTCGTGATTTAAAAAAAAAATGGTGTGGCTTGATTTTTATTTCTACTACTGCACAACTTACCATTCTTGATTTTTTTTAAAAAGGGAGATGGCGAGGGTTGGTTTTTATTTCTACTCTTGCTCAACTTCTGACTCCTTCTCTCTTCTCTTTATTTGAATTAAAATAAATTGCATTGAAATCAAGAGAGAAAAAATGCCCAAAAATCTTAAGAAAATGATGAAGACAACGCTGAGAATGAAGAAGACGATCAGATATTTGTGGACGATTGGAGCGATGATAATCAAAGAGAATCTCCTCTGGATATTTGTGCTGAAATTGGAATTTTTGTTACATTGGAAATAAATTGGGATGGCACTGGGCTGGGTTTGGGACGGGTTTGACCTATCCTAGGACCCACCCTGCTAGGAATTTTTTGGACCCGAAACCCATCCCGTCCCACCTTAGTTTAGAGTTTGACCCGCCCCACCCCGTCCCATGAACCCTGCGGGTTTTACCCGTCCCGACCCGCCTATTTTTATTATACATATCAAATGCATTACAAAAAATATCTTAAATTTTAAATATAACATCAATATGCATTTGAATAATTTAAACAATAATAAATACACGAAATAGTTCATTTCAAGTTTCAACATATTAAATCTAAATATTTAAATTCATATATATATTGTTCATTGAAAATTAAATTGATAAAATTAATTAATGGACTCTTGTACAATTTCTGTTCATGACTTTATGAACATATCTAATCTAATATTTCAATGAATATGTTAATTAATAGTCTAATTTTCATAAATTTAATTATTATACATATATAATATAATATAATATAACATATTCATTTAATTATATATATTTAATACATATATATACATATACTATATGCGGGCGGGTTAGGGGCTGGTCCACCAAATACCAGGACACGTCCCAGACCCGACGGGTTTTAGGTCAACCGTGCGACGCCCCACATAGGAGTGTCATCTCTTTTCTTTATATTTATTTAAAAGACACATTATTTGTCATAAAAATAATAAGTGATTTCATTTGAAATTGAAAATAAATTGACTTTAAAATTTTATCAACGGAAGACTATATCGTATAAACTCGAGTTGATATTTTTTTTCAAGTGCCTAATCATGCTTGTGTCTAACTCGTGTCATACCCACATATCTAAATCAAACCCTTGCTAAATTAAGATATTACGAAAACAGACTATCATGCTCGTGATAAGAAAATGTATAACTAACTCAATATAATAAGACACACCATTATGTGATAGACAAGTCAAGCATATAAAGTTTAATTTCAAAATATTGTCATAACATCCAAGAGTTTGGAAAAAGACTTGACAATTTAACTAGGCAATCCAAATCCAAGCATAAAAATTTTGGAAATTATCTTTAAACCGATGTCATAAGAAAATACTTAATAGACCTCTTATAGAAAACATAAACCATTACAATATTAATTAGATGGAGTCGGCCCAGTCAGTCACACGTCCTCCCCACCGCCAACGTTTCCTGAAATGGTTAAAGTAGCATCATGAGTCTTCTCCCGGAGGAGAAGCCCAGTGGGATAACATATAATGTATAATGCATCAAAGAGACTAATAGCATGTCAACCGAGTACATGCCAGGCCCATAGGCCCGACTAAGTTCATACTGACATAGTCCGTAGACCTGTCTTGATTCACACAGAGCATAGCCCGTCGACTAGCCAAAATTCACACAGAGTATAGTCCGTAGGCTTACATAATTCACACAAAGCATAATCCAAAGATCTGCCTGCTCGTACACACACAAATTATTCTAATTAATGCATAATGAATTAGAGGTTACCCACTTTTCAGTCTGACAATATGAGGTAGCTTCCTGAGAGTCCAGCTGTTGCGGCACTGCACTCGACATATTGATTTGCTTTTTAGTCTTTTAATCATTAAATCATATAATTGTCAATATAACTCTTTCAACACTTTTAATATCTTATTATACATGTACATTTCATACATATGTGTCATTAATAATATGATAATATGGTCGAAATATTTATACTAACTTAATTACACTTAGGGAAAATACTAATCGTCAAACATTAATTAAAGCTCACACATAAAAAGGCACGTTGAGTCTTAACATTAAATTATATAAGTTTACACTGTTAATTTTTAGGTACTCATAAATATTTAACAAAGTGATCAAATACAACATATCACTAACTCACCTTCTAAGTCAAATTTCCTAAAAGACAGATTGTAGTAGATAATTTATTGGCAAATATACACATGTTAAAATTACACAAAATTTATACAGTAGGTTCCTCACTCAAATATTTATATACTGTAAAAAATTTAATTAAAAATAGCTTGTAGATCTTTTCTTGTGATTTTCACAAGTATGTTGAAAATTTGGTTATTAATAGGGTTTATGTCACATTATTTTCTAAAATTTAGAAAATATTTAATATTACTTAAAAAATATAAGATAAAATTATACATGATCTTAAGGGTCAGTGTTAACATATTTTAATATTTCACATTTTAATTCCATGTATTTTAATTTTTATAATTTTTCTAGTAGGGTACAAAATCATTTTACATTTACAGCAAAAACACCATTTACTAAAAAAATAAAAAAAAATCAAATATAACTCCAAATGTATCCAAATAAAATTCTTATGAAATCTATAACATGGGGGAACAACATAATTGAAAATCAAACTCAAATACGAAGTCATTTGTACACAGAAAATTTTATAATCATTACCAAAAACAGAGGCGTTTTTCTTCACTATTGCACTTCAAATGAAAAATCATATAAATTCAAAAATAACTTCAAAATTCTGAAATTTTAAATACACATTCTTAACTTACAGTAACTCAATGTGGTAAAAGAATTTGGTCAAATTCGTTGGGAAAATGTCAGAAAATTTCTGGGAATGGACATGCAATCACATAGGCAGATTTCACCTCAAAACTAATGCATATTTAAGCATAGATGTGACACCCAACTCAATTAAATCATCAAACGACCACCAATAAGTCCTCACACAAAATAGAGTAAAATTTACAGTAGAAAAAACAGAGTAAAAGCCACATGCAATGGCAAAAATAACATGCAATCACAAAATCAACATTCAAACCCCTATTGTAAATTAAATAACATCATTCTTGACAAATCTGTATGCTAAAAAGAAAATTTTCATTTTAAATTCTCAATCAAGTGCTAAATAATATTTTTGGGCCTCAACACAAATATTTAATCATCATACCATAAGGAAATATTACAAAAAATAATGGAAAAAAAGAATAAATTTTTTGTGGAAGATCGTCAAGTTTCTGTGATAACTCTTTGAAAAATAGAAGTTGAAGAAGATAGGATTTTCTCTAATCTACCTTGAAACCTCTAAATGTCGATGTAACTTTGAGTTTCAGCAGAATCAATGGCGAAATTTTATTTTAGAGAGGGAGTGTAGAGAGAGAGAGAAGAGAGAAGAGAGAAGATGAAACGACTCCGAGA
>JAPKLY010000485.1:154517-206412 GCA_026898435.1 Prunella vulgaris | reverse complement strand
ATAGTGAATATTTTTCATTTAAAAATATTTAAGGTTTAATTTCTATTTGTATCATAACATATATAAAAATTCTTATTATATACCCCTTTTTGTAGTAGTTTATTTCTAATTAGTTCATACCTAATTTATTTCTTTTTTTTTCTTACTTGTTTGCGTCGAGTGAGTCGCAATCGAGCTCGATCTCCTCAGTAAGTCATCCTGCTAAACTTTTAAAGTTCATAGAAAAATATTAGCTCTTCACTTTAGTAAAATAAAATTTTCGAACTAACAAATATTTTGTTTAAAAATTTCATGAAAAAAAAAATAAAATTAGTTAAATATATAGAATATAATATATTTAAAAATGGGGTGTTACAAAACGGGTCCAAACCCGCCCCGCGACCCGTTTGATCAGGTTTTTACCTGGCCCGTAAGGAGCGGGTTCGTGGCGGATCCGGGTTTGAACCCGCCCCATTGTCATCCCTAGAAATAATATTTTTTTCACTGAGATTTGCATATACGTATTTTTTCCGATGATTTTCTCTCCCACGCGCGATTTTTGAAAATATGTCTCCTCCAGTCGGAGGTATGGTTGCCGACTGGAACACCTCCCGAGACAATGCTGATGAAGTCCTGTGTTTAACCATGCCAACTCATCAGTCGGTACCTATAATACCGATTGGTTTTATTTCCATAAATAAATATATTTTCTCCCTATTTTGTAAAATTCTTCTCTCTAATATAATAAATTTGCCTCAGTTCATACTACAATTCATAATGGGCTCGTTTGATTTAGGGATGAGATTGCTTACATTTGATAAAGTTGCATCCGTCATCAGTTGTGTATCTTATATCACATGTAAATTATCTTTCATTTGTTTGGATTGAATGATTGAAATACCTTTTCACTTTATTTTCATAAATATTATAATTTGGAGAAAAGAAGAAAGTTCACTTAAGGGGTGGACTGTAAATGGGTTGGTTTGTGAATAATCCATTAAATGAGGAAGCAAGCCCAAAAGAGTTTGGGACCTCAAAACATAAATGGATATTTCGACCACCTTTTTTAATAGTTCACTCCTTGATTTCATTAATCACCCAAAAATTATCCTATAAACGTAACAATGTTCGAATTTTTTTTTCTCAAACAAAGAATATTTGTTACCTATTATCATTCACATCTTAAATTCATACCAAACACTCCTTTATTTTATAGCTACTGTTGGTAATAAATGCTAAAATGTCTATATATATATGGATGTACTGAACAAAAAACTCGAGTGTGAGTAACCACACCTTCGTATATGGTCAAATCCCAACAAATCACTAATTTAAATTGCATTTGATCAAATTAAGGATTACTGCATGCAACTGCAATAAGGAATTAATGGGAAACGAAGAATTTTTATTAAACTGTATCTAGGATTCATGTCCTCCAGTCATTTGTTTGAACATGTCATATCTAGAATAATATTGAGATTTGCTGCTTCAAGAAAGTAAAGTTTATTTCCTGCAAGAAAGTGAAAGCAAGACAAACCACGAATCAGCTATGCCGGATGATAAACACTTCGTTTTCTGAAGATCCAGATTTCCTCCACTCGTGAAGAAGTTGGAGGAAAGAAAAATGTTAATAAAGCAAAAAGTTTTATCTCCACTAATCATCCAGATGTCCAAAGAGGCTCTTCCAATATGTCCTCGATTCATTTGGGGTCCGGAAAGTCCATATATGAGGCTGAGATTTTTCACGAGCCTCTAAAATTTCCTGCACACAGAAATAATAATTATTGTGAAGTTCAAACCAGTAAAAAGAAGATGCTATGCGCAATAACTTGCTTGCATCCATGCTAAAAAAAATGAAGGTAGCAACTAGCAACACAAGCCCTAAAAACAAGAAAATGATGGGATGTCAAGAAAACAAGAATACAGAAAACCAGTCGTTCAAATTTAAAGGGAGGCGAATGCCAGAAAAGAATTGGAAAGAAACTATAAAGAGAAGCATGTTAATTTAAATATGAACATGCATTTCCATAGAGTCAACATACTTGGTGGGATTAGCAGTTTGTGTCATTGATTCTTTCTATCCTAGAGGTACAGATAGTCCAACGCAGATTCAAGAGCCCATTATTCTGCATGATTTGTGGAAAGGAACAAAGAGAGATTATCTAAACAGATTATTATATAAGTTTAAAAAGCCCACGTGACACTTGAAGTATGCAACGTAAGCATAAAAAAACGACTGAGTTGAACTTAAGCCATAGGGCATCAGCATAATATATGAGAAGAGAAAGCCAAACTGGCATTCAGTGTAAAATACCAAAGCCTACAAGAAGGTTACTCTTTTCTTCCCCTCCTCTAAACCCACAGTTAGAGAATCATGAACACTTCCCCTTTACCTTTCCCATCTTTCTCCTTTTCGATACCAATCATACCATAGAGCTCATCGATTCTATGTACTACTAACTGCAACTTATGGAGAAAAAGCACAAATTTGAGTCGAATATCAAGATATAAGCAAAAAGCATCTTGCCTTAGCTTCTTGATTCGTTCACTAGTTTTCTAACCTTTTGCTCTTTCCCAAAAAATTGATCCTTTACATTAGCCTACCATCCCTGCTACTACTAAAAAGAACTGCTGCATTGAATAACATACTCAATCGGTTACACTGACATATAGCAAGAAATGCACCTTGTCCAGCAATCTAACAGAATTATTCATTCTAAAACCAATAGAGGAAATGCAAAAGGCATCACAACAGTAAAGCAGAATGACCAAGGAAGCTCCAGAAACAGACCTCAACTTCAGAAGCCCTCTTGGTTTTAAGAGCCAAGCAATCATAAAGAGCACCCCACTTCCCAAAACAATTGTCAAGGGCACCAAGCCGATAGTATTGCTGCATCTGATGGACTGGAGCTGCAAAAATATATATATTCATCAGTTTGCTGATCTCTAACCTAATAGCAGAAGCTCAACGAAACTTAACATCGAACACTTAGTGTGCATATTGATTGGAGTGTAAAATAACCAAATGGAGCAAAATCCTAAAAGCCAACTACGCTGCTATTACAAAAGAACAATTTGGGAAATAATCCAGCCTCGAAGTATAAATCTTGCCCGCCCTTCCGTCAATATCAAACACTGCAGTTTTAAGAATGTAAAAACTGAAACAAGTGAAACTGTAATTTTAGGGCTAAGAAGGCAAACTACGAAGAAAATTGCAATCAAACGAAGGGGGGATTCCGGCGTACAATAGCAAAACCAGAGCGCATCGAAGTACTTGGTGCACGATAATCGCTGCTTTGGCGCGACGTCTTCTTGGTTCTCAGAGGTCATCGTCTTACTTTTTTCTAGATCTACAGATTTACGGCGACGGCCAACGCCACCAGTGCTAATTAACACCCTCAAGACGGCCAGAAATCATGCCAAGAATAGGATGGGTACATTTGTAAAATGGGGTTATTATTTGTGGCAGATTGAGAACCCTATGGCCCGTAATCCACATAATTGAGATTATATTTAAGATTTAATTTAAATTATCTTTGGTATAATGTATCAAAATACCTCGAAGGAAAAGGTACAAATTTGATCCTAAAGTTTTGTGTCATGTGAAAATTAGATTCTAAATTATTTTTGAAATAAATATATCCTTCAATTTCGAGAAAATGTATAAATACAATCTAAACTTCTATCTTAGAAATAAATTAAAATATTATTTTAAAAAATAAAAAACTTCATAAATATTAAAAAATTAAATAATTTAAATTATAAATTAAAATTTAAAATTCAATAAAAATATAAATTTGAAAAAACAATAAAATAATAAGAGGAAATAAAATGAATCTTCAAAGTAATTAAATTAGGTAGTATTTTAATAAAATCATTTAAACATAACCAAAATCTGAAAATTTTTTAAAAAAAATCAAGTAAAATAAAAAAAATTAAAAATTTAAAAATATATATAAAAATATCAAAAAATCTTTAAAAAAATAGGCTAAACTTAGATTTTTTTTTAAAAAATATCAACTATATTTCATAAACAATTATATTAAAAGTTAATTATATTTTAATTTTATTTATCTTGAATTTAAATTTGAATTTTTAAAAATTACTTTCTTAGTTTAAACTTTAAAGATTTAGTTGAATTTTATTTTACTACTTGTTAAAGATTTAATTGAATTATTTAAAGATTTAGTTGATTTATTTTAATAAATTTTTTGATTTTATTCATTTTATGATTTTTTTTAAATTTAATTATTTAAATATTGATCTAATTTTTATAAATTTTGATTTTTATTTATTTTTAATTCTTTAAATATTTATCTAATTTTAATTAACTTTTTTAGTTTATTTGTAATTTTTATTTTTATTTTAAAAAATAGTTTATGGTCAGATTTGTACCTGAGACAAAAGTCCAGGGTCCAATTTGTACATTTTCTCGAAGTTGAAGGGCATATTTGTTTCAAAATATAGTTTAGGTCCAATTTGTATTTGAGATAAAAGTTCAAGATCCAATTCGTACATTTTTTCGAAGTTGAAAGGCATATTTGTTTCAAAAAAATAGTTTATGGTTCTATTTGTACCTGAGACAAAAGTTCAGGGTCTAATTTGTACATTTTCCCTACCCTAAACGATTAACTTTGTTTTAAAGAGCCTTCAAATTATTTTTTGCTTTAAGAAGCCCTTAAACTATTAATTTTTATTTGATGAGACACCGAGTAATAAAAATTCATGAAAGTTGCTGATCCAATTTAATATTTTACATTAGAAAATAATGAATTAACCAAATTCAAGGTTATTAAAATTAAATTTCAACAAAAAATATGTCTCTTTGAATTGCTAAAAGTGGTCTTATAAAATAAAAAATGTATATTCTATGTGTCTTTTAAAATAAAAGAATAGTTTATGGGCCTAATGAAACAAGAATTGATAGTTTAGGAGCCCATTATCTTTTAGTAATTTTGATATATACTGGTAAATTAACATTGAGTATATATCACACTTAATTTCTTAAATTAAATATAAAATAATTTTACTTAAAAAACGTAAATATCAAAACATAATAATCCTATTTAGTTTATTTCAGTCTAGTCCAATTTCAATTAATCTGTCAATTCATATGATACGAACAAGATGTAGGGGGTGTTTGTGAGTTAAATTACTTTTGTTGATGTTTGGCAGTCCATGAAATAAAATTTTACAGTTAATTGGTATAGCAAAATACACCATAGATAATTTTATATATGCATTTGGTACATAGGATTAGTCATGTGTTAAGATAAGTAAATTGACATTTTTATTAGGGTATGTTTGGTTCGTAAGATAAAAGTATCTATCCGTCAAAAACATGCATGATTTTGACGGATAGATACTTTTATCTTACGAACCAAATGAGCCCTTAATGTTTTAGATTTGACCTAAATAACCTGTCCCGTTTCAGTCGCTCTCCATAATTAGTATACAAACTAAGCTAAGCAATCTGCCATGGAAATTATAACCATAGTCGTCTCTCTCTCTCTCTCTCTCTCTCCATTCTCATATTTCAGTCATTGTCACCGTAATCCATGTCATGCAAACACTTTCCACTATGGGAAGAAAGCTGTAGTCGTCGTTTTCACTCTCCACCTGCTAGATCAAGCCTACAATTCCTCAACCCGCATCTTTCAAATGTGTCTTCGTTTCAATTCAACCTCATCAACACCGTCATTGACCGCCATGGCCAAAGAAGTCTTGTAGAAATAGCTAGGGCCACGCCTTTTCCACCACAACATTCCTGACGCCAAGGTTTACTCAATTTTCAACACAAAGTGATGAAGAGTGGTGACAATTGTGACTTGTGATGGCAAAAAATTCCTGCATTATTCAATTGCACTATTGATTTTTCCAGAGAGGACCAGTGAAAAGTGAAAAAACAGCTAAATCGAATGAATTTATTAATGAGTGCAGTGCCACTGTACATACCCCAAATTCCTCTAAACATATTCTATTTAAAATGAAAAATTAATTAAAAATGTTAAACATACCCCATTTTGTACTACTGATCCCTCCGTTCCATAATTATTTTCACACTTTTCTTTTTCGTCCGTCCAATAATTATTTTCACACCCTATAAATTGAAAATATTACTTTAACTTTATCTTCACTATATTCACATATTTACACAAAATATCATTACTTTTACATTCAATCTAACTAATCTTATTATTTTAATAATATAAATTTACACATTACCCCACTTTTCTTAAAAACTGTGTCATCCCAAAGGTGAAAACACCTCTGGGACGGATGGAGTATTATATTCTTTCCCATTTTTGACCTAATTCTCTCAAGTCATGTTAATGCTCCACAGTTGAAAGAAAAGAAAGAAAGAAAGTTGTGTGTCACCATTTTTTCTGCTATGCGTCGTCATTTTCTATGTTGCAACCGAACAAAATTTTAAAAGAACTCAACTAGAGGAACGCCATGTCTTTTTCTCCACGTGGCGGTTTCCACACTCCTTCAGATCTCGTCCGAGCTTTTTATCTTCGGCCTGAAAACCACTATTTTCCCCATCCAAGATTCCGCCATTTCCAACCTCTCTGTATCGCTGTGGGAAATACGGTGGCTCATCCACTTCCACGCCACCCCCTCTGCGGCGCTCTTCAACAAACCGTCGTACTTTTACTTCAAAACTCACGATGATAACAAGGGTCTAATATTTTGTCATTCAAGATTTTTAGTGATTCATGATATTTTTTAGTGGATAAAATATGAATTGATCAACAACGTAAAAATTTAGAGTTTTGTAGAACTGTAGAATGGTTTTGAGGAATCAGTTGTTTGTGGATAATAAAAAATGGATGGAAATGAGAGTTAATTGGTTGATAGCAAACATGATTAAATATGTATAAATTCGAATTTGAAATTTGATCGCGTACTGAGGTAGAATCTATTGGATGTGAGAGATGATTGGACTCCATGAATATAGCAGTTAGGCGTGAGAGATGATGAAGATAGATAAAAAAAGATTAGGTCAAAATGGGAAAGGGTATAATAGTAAAAAAAATAGGTATGTTTAGTATTTTAAATGGAGGATGTTTAGTAATTGGGGTATGTTTAGAAGAATTTTGGGTATATATAGTCATACCCTTTATTAATGGGCTCTTTGGAAAATATTTTCTTGCCACCAAACATTAGTAGATGCAAGATAAAAGTGTTTTCAGCCTCTTTGTAAGGGCTACCAAATAGATCATATAGTTTCATTTGAGTAGGTTCTAAATGTACCAATGTCCGATTTTTAAAATTTTAATACTCTAATATATTTAGTGTGAAATAACTTATACTTTTTAATACAACACTTTATATGTTTTATTGAAAAAATTAATACTCCCTCGGTCTCGGTATAAGTTGTTTGTTGCTTTTGGACATACGAAATTAAGGTAGAAGTGAAAAAGTATAAGTGATGTGATGGAAAAAATGAAAAAGTATAAGTAATGTGATGGAAAAAGTAATAAGAACAATGTAAAAAGTAATTTAAATAATAATAATAAAGTGAACAGTAATTTTTAAAAAAGGTAAAAACAAATGAGAAACATATATAATGAAACAGACAAAAATGACAAAATGAACATCATATAGTGGGACGGATGTAGTACCTTTTAATTAATAAATTTTAGTGAAAAAGTGCCACACTTCAAAATTAATTATTATTAGTAAAAGCAACTAATGCACATCAAAATTAGTTTTATTTTTCTTTAGTGTAAAAAACTAATAAAAACAAATTCTTTTTAGTTAAAATAACTAATATTCTTAGCGAAGCAACTAATACTTTCAGAACCAGTTACATAGTAAAACTTGTTCACACAATATTTTGTCTTAATGAGTCATTCTTTTGTAAAATTTGTTCATGAGCATGTTATATATAAAAATGGCTCATGATAGGTTTATTATGAAATTGTTTTAAAGTACCAAAATTTTTATCAAGAAGATCAACAAATTTTTAGAATTCTCAAAATTTTAAGTAAAAAAATCAACAACGATTAAAATACAACACCGTTGACCCAATTTTTATACTCTTAATGAGATTTTTCATACTCTTGATGACATATTCGATATTTTAATAATAATTTTACGATAAGCTTATTACGAGCAACTTTCACACAAAACTTTATGTTTGTTCATATGATAAAAATGCTACTGTTATATGCATTTATTGATGTCATTGCATTTTATAATGTGATATTAGCTTACAAAACTAATGATATCAGTGAATATATTTAATGATATTAATTTTATATCTTGAGCAAGTTTTAAAGGAGAGTTTGATTTTTCGTAATTATCCTTTATTTTTCAAGGTTAACTTTATATAAATGCACCATCTTTTTCTCAAATTTTAATTTAATCCAAGTTTCACAATTATTATTAAAAATCTCAACTTTTTAAAGGATTTAAATTTGATGCATATTTTTATTTTAAGCGGGCAACTGATGATGTATCACATCGGAGTGCGTGAAATATTGTCACATTGACGTACAAGTATAAAATTACCTTTAATTTTTTAATTTCCATGTCATATATCATATATATACAAAAAAATAACATTATATTAAAAAAATGTTTGTTGTATGAGAAATACAATAAAAAAATGTTTTTACAGACATCATATATACTCCTGATGGCCTTAAATAAAATGGTGTGCAGAAGAAAAAGAAAACCCCCAAATCTGTAGAACCCTAAAATTCCCAAAATTTCAAAGAACCCCCAATTTGTTAAGATGAATCAATGAATAAAATCCCGAGTTCATCCTCTATGTCAATCAAAAATATCATCGAATTATAGAGACATCAATAGGTCAACAATTTATAACTCATATCAAAGTGTTCAAAGCTCGATGGAGAAGAAGGTTTGCAAAGGCCATGGTATGATGTTATTTTATTTACGTCCTACACTGAAGAGAACACAAGAAAGAGGTTTCCACGATGTTCTTTGAGAGAGGTAAGTAAGTTTTTTTTTTTTTAATTGATGTGTGGATGGATGCCCTTTAGTGCATGTTGATCTGGCGAACTAACACTATTGGCATGTGGATAATTACCAAGGTTTGGCAGGTCGCCAGGGCTCACCCGGATCCGCAGAAGTGTGGAGCTCGCCCACTTGGGGGCAACTCACCGGCATAGCTCGCCCCAGAGCTCGCCCCCTATCCCCATGAAGACCTCGCCGAGGTCCATCATCATACGGTGCCCGTAAGCCATGCGAGGCACTGGAGCTCGCCCAGAGCTCGCCTGAACCACTGGAGCCCACATCCGAGCTCGCCCATGAGCTCGCCTGTTAGCCGATAGGATCCCGATGGTGTGCTCTTTTTCCCTCCGTCCTGTTTGTCCACAAGGGTGGTTTACGGCGAGGTTTTTAATGAGGCCCATCTAGTCTAAGGCATAGTAGTAGGACGAGGCACAACATAGGGAGCAGTGTAAGGGACCAGGACGAGGGTTACGGACCCTCGTCAACACCGGAAGCCATATAGGCTCGTAAGGTGCCGTCTCACACTGGCACACCTATAAATGAGACCTCTTTTGTAATTATTGCACAATTCTGACATTCCACACAATTAATACATTTCCTACACTCTACTTTCTCTCTCTAATCTCTCTCCCTCTCTCTCAACATTATCTCCCCAAGAACATACTTTCATAAGACTATTGTTTGGTAGAATTAATCCGTTATAAAGCGACATAAACGAACACGGTTAGTAAATTCTATCAACAATTTGGCGCTAGAAGGAGGGTGGTGCCGAAGAATCTGAAAATTAAAAAATTTCTGAAGAACAAAAATTAGGGTTTGTTGAAGATTTGAAGGTGTTCTTGATAAAACTCAAGAACACTTGAAGATACACATACACATATTCATTCCTTCGAACAAAAACCCAGATTTCCGGATAAAAATCCAGATTTTTGGATTTACAAATTTTGCCCGAAAAAAGTTTTCAAACGCACGCGTGTACACGAATAAACCGGACCCTGGATAATTTGTCACACGCGAGGCCAGACGAAAACTTGTACAGCTCCACCCAAGCTGGACAACCTCCATCCCGGCGACCTCCCTCCACCTCGGCGACCTGCAGCGAGCTACCCCCTCCGAAATCTAAAAATGGCTAACACTCGAGCCGCCAAAGGACAGGCCTCCGCAGCTGCGGGAAGGTCCAAAGGAGGTGACCAAAACCAGGCCGAGGTGGAGACCTCACAACCACTTCCCCAGAAGAGCACCGCAGCTCCGCGACCTCCGCGAGTTGTGGTGACCCAAGAAGACTGGTCCCCCGCCCTGAGGGACCTGGCCAGCAACCCCGACGAGCTCCAACGCACCATCGCGACCTTACAAAGGTTGCAGCAGAGGCAGCAGGACGAGCTCGCCTTGGTACCTAGGCGAGCTCCAGCTGCCGAAGCCCGGGAGCAGACCAGGCCCACCCAGGGCACCCAGACCAGGGTGGATTACAGCGCCCTCCCCACCGAGCAGGAGGCAAGCTCGGCACAAGCTCGCCAGCATAGGGAGAGAACCGGCAAGGCCAAGATGGTAGAGGAGGATCCCGCTCCTTACACCGGGAGGGAGTCGGCCTACACTGGGGCATCTGGCACCCACCAATCACAGAAGAGGGAAGTCATCCAAGGCCACCTGGGCCTGAGATACGGGGAAAATGAGCGGAGGGCAGCCCCAGCTGCGTCCCACGGGGACTCCGACCAACAACCGCACAGGTCCGCCCACGAAAGGTTGAGGAGGCCCGCCACTGACCGGCTAGGCCCCCATGGCGGACATCA
Organism: Prunella vulgaris; assembly: GCA_026898435.1. Taxonomy (NCBI): domain Eukaryota; kingdom Viridiplantae; phylum Streptophyta; class Magnoliopsida; order Lamiales; family Lamiaceae; genus Prunella; species Prunella vulgaris. The sequence continues at coordinate 195,658 of JAPKLY010000485.1, read as the reverse complement.
ATTCCAGCCCGCCACTGAGAGGTCACCCCAGAGTGAGGCACCTCGGGGACGTGCATCTGCGAGACGCACGACCTTTGAGCAACCTCCGCTGGAGGTGACCCGTGATGACGAGCTGGCCTCACTGAAAAATGCCATCGAAATGCTACAAGAACAAGTAGCAGCCAAGTCTGATGGACCTGACGCCACGACTCTCCCCGCATCACCATTAGCACCTGCCATCCTTCGCGCACCGGTCCAGAAGAAAATCCAGTTCCCGGTGATGTCCGCGTACGAGGGTGAATCTAACCCGAAAGTCCACCTCGCCAAGTACGCGAACTTCATGATTTTGGTTGGCGCCACCGACTCCACCCAGTGCCGGAACTTCCCGTTGACCCTAGGGGACCGAGCCCACCACTGGTTCTCTTCACTCATCCCGGGGTCAATCTGCTCATTTGGCTAACTCTCGCGGGAATTCCTGGCCCACTTCTCTGGGTTCGGATCCTACCTTACCCAGAAGCACCGACTCGCCAACATCCACCAAGGCGAGAACGAGACTGACCAGCAATACTTGGAAAGGTTCGACAAAATCCTGCTGGAAGGTGAACCGGTGAGCGAGGACACCAAGGTCGTCGCGGCGATGGCCAGACTCAAGAGGGGCACCGACCTCTGGAAGGAGATGCACCTCGCATGTCCCAACACTTACACCGAATTCTGTCATAAGGCGAGGGTGTTCGCGGCTATGCAGGAAGCACTGCTCAAAGAAGTTGGTGCCCACGAAGAGAGAAAACCCTACGGGAAGAAGTCCGGGGGCACCTACAAAGCTCCCCGGAACTTAAAAGCCTTTGGCGAGGGAGACGAGCTCAAAGAAAAGCTCAACCAGGTCCTCACTGTCTCCATTGACCACGTCTTCACTGTAGTCAAAGGCAAGGCCATGCTGGAGGAGCCGAGGCGGATCCGCCAGGACCGCACGAAGCTCAACCCTAATAAATTCTACACCTACCACCAAGCCATCGGCCACTTCACCAGCGAGTTCCGAGACCTCCTCAAATAGCTCTGGAAATTCTACGAGGATGGTAAGCTGTTGGAGTTCGTGAAGAAGGTCCCAGCTAAGAGGCCAAGGTTCGAGAGGAGGGCTACCTCCGATGATGAGGACGAGGAAGCGGACCAACCTGGTCCTCAGAACAGGCGGAGGGCACCTCCCCAACCTCAGCAAAACTTGGAGCCCACCCGGGAACTCCTAATTCTCGAGGAGGTGATCGGAGCTGCCGGAGGTCTCCAGGACGGGGGGATCTCCATATCCAAGAGGAATAGGAAGGCCGAAATCTGGGCCATAAACCAGGTCCAGGAAGGCAGCTCCGGCCCCAGGTCCGTCTCACAGCTTACTGATGAGCTGACATTCTCCTCGACGGACCTGGAAGGGGTACTGATGCCCCACAACGACTCGGTGGTGATAACCGCCAACATCATGAATGTCCGAGTTCACAGGCTACTTGTGGACACCGGCGCATTCTCCAACATTCTCTTCAAATCCACCTTAGATGCCTTAGGTGATTTTGAGTCATATCTGGAACCTAGCAACGCTAGGATAGTGGGGTTCGGAGAAGCTGTAACCGTCCCCCTAGGTAGTGTTAGGTTGAGCGTCCAACTTGTATCGACTGAGGACCCCGAAAGGAGACTGACTAGGCTCATAGATTTCCTAGTTGTAGACCAACAGTCCTCCTACAATGGGTTCCTCGGCCGCCCGTTTATTATTGAATTCAAAGTGGTGTGTTCGACCTACTACTACTGTGAAATTCCCAACTCCAAAAGGTGCCGGAACTATAAAAGGTGACCAGAAAAAGGCTCGAGAGTGTTTACTCCAAATGAAAGATGGCCAGGTCAAAAAAGCGGTGACACGAGTCCAAGTCCTTGAAGAGGACGTGCAAATTCCAGCGAACGAGCCAAACATCCTTGACGTCGTCTCGGTCGAAACTGAGATAATGGAGGTAGGCGACATGTCAGAGATAGACCAAGGCACAGGACCTGCGCAAGACGCACAACCAGCACTAATGGAGGGATTGGAAGAAACCCAAGTGTTGGGACCTGCGCAGGGGTCGGGACCTGCGCAGGAACAACAACCTGCTCCCATAGAGGTGGTTAATGAAGCCCAAGATGGGGGGCCTGCGGGAGGTCAAGAACCAACACCAATGGACGTTGACCCAACTTCCCAAGTCACCGCACCATCCCAAGTTGACAAAACACCGGAGGTACTAAAAGTTGATGGACCCACCCAAGCTGAAAGCCAACCCGATGATCTCGAACCGCGCATAGGTCACGAACTCGTGCAAATGTCACAAGAGGAGTGGGACGAGTTCATCAGCGACCCAAGATGGAAAAATTAAAAGAGAAAAGCTACCCCCATGGAGGAATTAACGGCACTCCCGGTGGACCCGGAAAGGGACTTAGAACTTTTCATCAGTTCTGAGTTACCTGAACCGTACCGGTCGAGGATGGAGCTGTTCTTAATGACCAACCTGGACGTGTTTGCCTGGTCCCATGAAGACATGACGGGGATCCCGTTGGAACATGCTTGCCACAGACTTAACATAGACCCGACGAGGAGGCCCGTATGCCAAAAGCGGAGAAAGTATGGACCAGACAAGTACGCAGCTCTAACTGCTGAGGTGGAAAAGTTGCTAGACAATAAGCTCATCAACGAAGCTTTGTGTCTGCAGTGGGTCGCGAATCTCATCCTGGTGAAGAAACACAATGGGACGTGGAGACTCTGCATTGACTTCACGGACTTGAACAAAGCACGCCCGAAGGACAACTTCCCACTGCCTCACATCGATCAGTTGGTAGATGGCACCGCAGGCCATGAGATGATGGCATTCATGGAAACTTTTGCGGGCTATCACCAGATAGCTTTGCACCCAGATGACCAGGAACACACGGCGTTCTACACCAACAAGAACATGTACTGCTGGGAAAGGATGTCGTTTGGACTCATCAACGCCGGGGCTACCTACCAAAGGTTGGTAAATAAAATGTTCGATAAACACATTGGCGAATCCATGGAGGTGTACGTGGACTACATAGTTGTCAAGAGTTTGAGGAAGGAAGACCACCTCGACCACCTCAAACAGACCTGCGACATACTGCGCCACTACAACATGAAGTTAAACCCCAAGAAGACCAGCTTCGGCATACACTCCGAAAAGTTCCTGGGGCACCTAGTTAGCCAGCGTGGAATTGAGGTCAACCCAACACAGGTCCAGTGTATAATCGAGATGGGTATACCCGATTCCGTCCAAAAAATTCAAAGACTGACTGGGTGCATGGCAGCCCTGAACAGATTCATCTCTAGGTCCGATGACCGGAATCGTCCGTTCTTCGAGGCGATTAAGGTAAATACACGGAGGTACAAGGAGGCGGCCAAAGCCAACAAGCTCCACCTCAAAAACCACTTCGTGTGGACAAGTGAATGCCAACGGGCCTTCGAAGACATCAAAATATATCTGGCAGATACGCAGGTCCTGTCAAAGTCGATACCTGGAGAGAGGCTATACCTATACCTAGCCGCGTCGGAGGTGGCCATTAGCTCCGTCCTGGTCCGAGAAGAGGCGAAAACACACCTACCAGTGTACTACGTGAGCCAAGTCCTACATGTAGCTGAGTTGCGGTACACCCCAACAGAGAAGCTGGCTTATGCACTGGTGATGAGTGTTAGAAAATTGAGGCCCTACTTCTTTGACCACCCGGTAAAGGTGCTGACAACATTCCCACTACGTCAAATACTACAGCGCCCAGACATCGCCGGACGCCTGCTGAAATGGTCACTAGAGATCAGCCAATACGATATAACCTACGCACCCCGAACAGCGATCAAGGGACAAGCGCTCGCCGACTTTATCGTCAAGCTAACTTTCCCACAAGATCCGACGAGGGGGCGTATAGCTCCGTGGTACCTCTAAGTGGACGGATCATCAACCAGCCTAGCAGCAGGCGCCGGCGTGGTCCTGATCAGCCCAGACAGACAAGTCTTCACCTCCGCAATCCGATTCGACTTTCAGGCAACCAACAACGAGGCGGAGTATGAAGCGCTGATAGAGGGACTTAGGCTATCATTAGCTGTGGGGGTAACCAATCTTCAAGTTTTCGGAGATTCCCAGCTAATAATATCCCAAGTCCGGGGGGAGTATGAGGCAAAAGACCAGCAGATGATGACCTACCAAAAGATAGTCGCGCACCTGATCTCGATGTTCACACAGGTCTACATCAACCAGATACCGCGGCTAGAAAACACACAAGCAGATGCTCTAGCCCGGCTAGCTACTAGCAACGGCGAAGCCGAATTCACGGAGGTTGTAATCACCACACTAAAAAACCCCTCGACGTCCGACTATAAGATAAATCAAACCTCGAGTGGGGGGCAGAAGGATAGTGAAGATGATGAAGACTGGTGCACTCCAATCCAAAAATATTTGACAGACGGAACAAACCCCGTGGACACCTGGGAAGCTAGTCGGCTAGTAAAGCAAGCTGCCATATATACGCTGCTGGATGGCCAACTCTACAAACGTGGATTCTCCCTACCCCTACTCAAGTGCCTAACTAAGAAGCAGGGGTCCGAAGTGTTAGAAGAAATCCAAGAAGAAATTTGTGGGAGTCACGCTGGGGGGGCAAGCATTGGCTACTACTGGCCCACTCTTCGCAAAGATGCCATCAGCTTCACTCGAAGGTGCCGAAAATGTCAACTTTTCGCATCTAACATCCACTCCCCAGCCATCCAGTTGAAGTCGGTTTTCAGTCCATGGCCTTTCGCGAAATGGGGAATCGACTTGATCGACCCATTTCTACCCGGTAGAGGCGGTGTAAAGTTTGATGTTGTAGCAGTAGACTACTACACTAAGTGGGCTGAGGCCGAAGCTCTCACAACAATAACCCAAGAGAGGATGATCGGCTTCATATGGAAAAACCTGATCTGCAGATTCGGACTCCCACAGTGGATCATCACGGATAATGGAAGACAGTTCGACGGATAAAAGTTGAGGGACTTCTGCAGTTTATGGAACATCAAGAAACACTACTCAACTCCGTACCATCCCCAGTCGAACGGCCAGGTTGAGACGGTGAATAAAATCTTGAAACATACATTGAAGCTCCACCTCGAGGAAAAGAAAGGGAGCTGGGCAGACGAACTCCCGGAGGTCCTATGGTCTTATAGAACTTCCTATAGGGCCAGCACTGGAGAGACCCCGTTTGCCCTAGCTTTCAGGACTGAAGTCGTGGTCCCGGTCGAAGTCCAGAACAAGACTTGGAAGGTGGTAGGATATGACGAAGAAAAGAATGACGAGGCCTTGGCAGTGGAGAAGGATCTGATCGAAGAGACCAGAGCCTCGTCAGAAATGAAGAACGCCACCTACAAGCGTAGAGCAAAAAAGTATTACAACTCTCAGGTCCGAGACCAAAAATTCATGGTCGGAGACCTGGTGTTGAAAAAGAAATTGATGGCCCCGCCAGGTGTATTCGGTTCAAACTGGGAAGGACCGTTCTGGGTCACCGCAGCCTGGGCAAACGGTACTTACGATCTAGAAGACGCGGAAGGTAAAGCTTCGTCATACACCTGGAGCGCGGCGCATCTAAAAAAGTTCTACCAATAGACTAGAATCTTGTAATAGACTAGTCGAAGGTTTACATTAGAAATGTCGATGGCAACCGATGTAAATTACATTGCTATAAAAAGTCAAAAAATTTGTAAAGTCAGAAAAATTCCCAAGTGTTTGGACCTGTGCAGCTCTCCAACCTGGCGAGCTGCACCAGGTTGCCCACAGCTCAAGGGAGCTCGCCAAGCCCAGCTCGCCCACATACTCGAAAATCCACAATGCGCAAGGACCAAGGTCCCAAGCGTTGTAATTAAATAGCTCGAAGGCAAAGGCCAAAGTGCCCAAGGTCGCGAAAGTACCCTTCTCAAAGGATTGCTAAGCACCTACTGCCATAAGTTAGAAAAATTCGTGAAAAAGATGAAAAAACGTCTAGGGCAAGGTTCGCGAAACCCAATGGCCCAACGTGAATCAATCGAAGTGCAGTTCGCCGCTCTAAATGGCCTAAGACGAGCAATTCGCGGCCCTAAGTGGCGTAAGACGAAGAATACGCAATCTCAAAATAGAGGTACAATTCGTAGTCGAAAGTGACATAAAACGAACGATTCGCTTCTCAAAGTAGAATAAGATGAACAATTATGTACCAGAAAAATAAACAAGAACGAGCTATTTAAAAAATTATAACGTAAAAGCGCAAAGACGTAAGTGAAAAGAGTTGGACAAAAAATGCTCGACTTATATTCAAAAGATACTTAAGAAATTTTCAAGCCAAAAATATACTTGAAAAAATCCTAAGTATGAGTAGCAGTGCTGGCCACAAAGGCCGACCAACTGACCATCTTTGAACTACAAAAAGCTCCTTCTGGGCGAGCTGCACGTGCCCGGCGAGCTAGATCTACTTGACCAAAAAATCAGAAACTACAACCAGGAAAATGAAAGCTATTCTAGAAAGCAGGGAAAAAAATCCTAAGTCTCCGGAGCAGCGGGGACATCGGAGGGCACCTCGACGGAGTCGTGGGCGACCTGGCGGACTGGGAGGGCTAGATCGGCCTCAGGAATAATGTTTCCAGTCAGCCCACTGACGTCGAGCTCGCCAATGTTCAACACTGCATCCCCGCAGGCTTCTTGCAGCTGCTCAACAGTGAGGGGGACCTGCTCCTCCTCGCCAGCAACCTCCTCCTCGCCAATGTTCACCTCCGGTACCTCAACTGTTTTGATAACTTGGAATCGTGCTGGCACAAAGTTGAGGGGGATGCCGAGCTCAGGGAGGTCGCCGAATGTCCAGCTCGGCGCCATCGGGAAAGGGAACCCGGTCCAGGTAGGCTTTGAAGTAGCCCACCACAGCCTCGACCTCGTCATCCTTATGGGCCCGAGCCCACCAAAGGGTCCTTAGGACCTCGGCGTAGCATTGGATGCATCCTTTGTCCGAGGCCTCAGCCCTCACAGCCGCCAGATCCGGCGAGGAAGAGACAACATTCCGCAGCTCGGCAACCTCGTTGGCCTTCGCCTCCAGCTCGCCTCTCAACCTTTCACACTCGGCATTGACACTCTTCACCAGGCCCCGCTGCAGTGCAAGGTCCTTCTTAGTGATCCCATGATTGCCGACCTCCTGGGTGAGCTGGGCGGCGAGCTCCTCTTCCTTGGCCTTTATCCTCGCCTCCGTCTCCTGCTCGAGCCTGGCGAGCCGGAGTTGAACATCCTCGAGCTGCTGAAGGGCATTTTGCTCAGCGGCCAACGATGCCTCAGCCCTTTCCTCGGCGAGCTGCGCTTGCCTTTTCTCCTTGTCAGCAGTGTCCACCAACGCCAGCATCCTTTTATTCTTGTCGGAGCGACCTGCCTGCTCGAGAGCCTTCTGATTGGCGAGCATCAATCTACTCGCATGATGGGCCGAGAGGAGGAGGTTCTCCTTCAGATCCTGGCTATTGACGTTCGCCACCAACGGGGTCGTCCAATGCCTAGGCATCTCACTCACAGCATTCCGGGCTACGCCCGGAGGGAGGCTCCGCATCGACGTTAGGGAGCGAGATCGCTCGAAGGCATGCAGGGCCTCGTGGCGATTTGGGAAGGCGATTGGGGCATAACTGCGAGATCAAAGCAGATAGAAAATGTTAGAAAATCAGAAAACAATAAGCAATGAAGATCGACTAGGCGAACTACTCACTGAGCTCGGTCAGGGTCCGAACCAAGGAGCTTGTCGTCATTGGTTTGCACCCCGAATGGAGATGGCGAGGGGGGCGAGCTCCGGATGGACGTGGCCACCAGTGGGGCAGCGGATTGAGCGGATCCCCCCTACCCGGACCTCGCTAAGATCCTCTCAACTCGGTTAGAGTCCTCATCGACCAAGCCCGTGTACCTAGTCCTCTTGCGAGCTGGGGGATCCTCCTCGCCAGCTCTGGATCCTTCACCCCTTTGGGACCCCTTTTTTCCTCGACCTCGCTCGGAGGGGGAAACAGCTCGCCCCCCACCTCGGCCGGTCCGAGCGACCTCCGCAGCCTTGGACTTCTCGGGAGCTTTGGCCTTTTCCCTCTGGGTCCCCGACCCCCTACCTCGCCCTTCTTAGAGGCGAGCTCTGCCTCCTTGCTCGCCTCCAAAGCGAGTACGGACGACGGGGCAAGTCTGTTGGGGCGGGGTGGGCCCATTTCAAATCGTTCCTTGACAAGTTCGTAGGCCTCGGGGACCTCAGCGATTGGGATTGCGACGAAGCTACCACCTGCACAAAAATTGAAAATGTCAGCATGATGGGCGAACTACACCCCCCATAGGCGAGCTCCAAAGAGTTGAACCTAGGAGCTCGGGACCTTGGATATCGAGGTGGTGCGGCAGTGTGAGGAGCCCGGCGAGCCGCAGGCAATGGTGCGCGCACAGGTGGGCGACCTGCCTATCCTTCTCGCTTCTTAAATAACAGATGGCGCGCACCATGTCAAACTGGGCCGACACCTTAGGCCTACCCCTGCTGGATTTGTGGCGCTTCGGAACTGCAAAAAGAAAGGAAATTAGAATTAGTATATCTAATTCAACCCACACACACCGAAATAGGCGACCTACTGCTGGCTTCCCCGTATCCCTCCGGAGTAGGAATACTGTCACCTCGCCCGTGGTACGTGCTGGAGGCTCGCCAGTCCCCGCCTACGAAGAAAAACTGCTTCTTCCAATCACGGACTTTATTGGGCAAATCCCCGAGAAATTTTTCCCCCAGGCGAGCTTTCAGATAATAGTATTCCGCGCCGTCCTGCGCCCGCTTGGTCACGGCGAAGAGCTCGCCCAGGTCCACCGAGGTCGTCGCGTTCTCATAGTCCTCCAATCCAAAGACGGACAGGGCGGCGAGGAGGTTGCTCCATGCATTCGGGGTAAGCTGAGTGATGGCCAAATTATTATCGGCAAGGTATCAGTCGATGATCGGGTGCAATGGCAATGTAAGCCCGGCCCTCAGAACATCGACGTTCAAAGTGGTCATCCCCTCAGGAGGCGCGTCGGCCCGCTCATTCTTCATTGGGGCATACATGAAGATGTCGAGCGGGATGCGATACTCCCTGAGTATGATGGGCAGGTCGCATTCATCAATAAGGCTCATCACCTCGCCAGCCTTATATTCAGACGGGGCAACTTTCCCTAGGTCGGTGGGGTCGGCGGGAAGTACTCGGTCTGGGCGGAGGAAGCTCGCCGCATACTCGGTAATATACTCGCCCCAGTCGAATGGATGGACGACCTGGGCAGGGACCTCGTATTTGACCAGCTGGGGTTCCGGAAAACCAATACGACGGAACCACTCGAGCGTAATTTCCTCTAGGTCGCCACCCTCCTCGCCGACCTTGGCGATGCCCTCATCAACCTCCTCAGGTCCTTCGTTGCCACTGGCAACTCTTTCCTCTGGGGTGACCTCGTCGCCTTCCTCCTATACCTCGCGGTATACGGTACTAGAGGCTCCTTCCTCCAGATCGGGACGTAGCTCGCCGGAGACCTGGTGAGCTACCGAGGTCACCTCGGAGCTGGAGCCAATCTCCACGTACGAAACCCGAGGTGGCTCATCCTCAATTATTGGCCGTTTATCAGGGTTCCAGTCCGAAAGGGTCCTACTCGAGGAGTGTGTCGACATGGTCTCAAAGAAGTCCAAAAGTTCCTCGGCACAGTCCAATAATCCAAAGTCAAGGAAGTCCAAAGGGTTCTCGACACAGTCCACAGTCCAAAGCCCGATAATCCCGAAGAAACGAAAGAAAATCAAGTAAAAGGCAGAAGAAAAGGGAAGAAAGATCGAATCCTACCTTGAAGAGCCTTCGAAAATCCACCGAAAGCAAGAAAAATCGATCGCCGGGAAAGCTCTGAGAATTCGAAATGCAGAAAGTGAGGAAATGAATCCACTTTCCCCTATTTATAGACGTTGGGGAGAGGTGCGATATTCAGGAAGTGCGGGGACCTGTTTGCAAAAAAATTGAAAGATGACATGATTGTGGGTGGGAACCGAGGTCTCAAAAGGCGTGCATAACCCCTAGATTCCCGCACCACGTCGACCAGAAATAACCGCCTTGGCCGAGCTCGCCCGCTAGCTCAGCAATCGCCCAAAGGTAGTTCGCCGAGTTTCAGGTTCTCCAGCTCGCCGCACATTTGACGAAGTCATGGTGCATGCGAGCTGCGGGGCAAATGTTGATCTGGCGAACTAACACTATTGGCATGTGGATAATTACCAAGGTTTGGCAGGTCGCCAGGGCTCACACGGATCCGTGGAAGTGTGGAGCTCGCCCACTTGGGGGCAGCTCACCGGCATAGCTCGCCCCCTATCCCCATGAAGACCTCGCCGAGGTCCATCATCATACGGCACCCGTAAGCCACGCAAGGCACTGGAGCTCGCCCAGAGCTCACCCGAACCACTGGAGCCCACATCCGAGCTCGCCCATGAGCTCGCCTGTTAGCCGAAAGGATCCCGATGGTGAGCTCTTTTTCCCTCCGTCCGGTTTGTCCACAAGGGTGGTTTACGGCGAGGTTTTTAATGAGGCACATCTAGTCTAAGGCATAGTAGTAGGACGAGGCACAACATAGGGAGCAGTGTAAGGGACCAGGACGAGGGTTACAGACCCTCGTCAACACCGGAAGCCATATAGGCTCGTAAGGTGCCGTCTCACACTGGCACACCTATAAATGAGACCTCTCTTGTAATTATTGCACAATTCTGACATTCCACACAATTAATACATTTCCTACACTCTACTTTCTCTCTCTAAGCTCTCTCTCTCTCTCTCAACATTATCTCCCCAAGAACATAAAATCATAAGACTATTGTTTGGTATAATTAATCCGTTATAAAGCCACATAAACGAACACGATTAGTAAATTCTATCAACAGTGCAGATGCCCAAATTTAAAAAAAAAAATTATTTTGTTCAACTGAATTATGGTTGCAAGTATTTTGAATGGATAGATGTTGAACTTCCACCTCAATACAAAATTGTTGTTGCTAGAGTTGCTCGAAAGAAAAATTATATTGAGGCACAATTGAAAGAAATAGTGGAAAAGGATTTAAATGAGTAATTGAGTTACTCATGAACAAAATAAGGAGTTGTGGAATTTGAACATGGAGTTAAAAAGAATGGATGGAGAAATATTTGTAACGAAGAAGAAGATGTTGGAATAATCAATTTTAAAATACAAGAAGTTGTTTAATGTATTGATGGTGATCTTGGTATTGGTTGTTCTGTTTAGGATTTTCTCCTATGGTGGGAAGACCATCATCATGTTGCCATAGTTATTTTGGATTGTATTATGGAAACTGTTAAATTTTGGTGGGTTTGATTTTGATTTTTTTCATCAAAATTTGTTATTTGTATTGAACATTTATTGTTATTTAGTTTCTCAAAATTTTCTTGAAAAATAACTACTCAAAATCTTAGATATGATTCACTAGAAGCTAAATCAGAGACACCGAAATGTATGATGAACCATTGGTAGCAAACAACACCCACCTGAAACAATGCACAAGTAGGATTGTCAACAGGGTGGGGCGGGGATAGGGATTCGTGGTAGGGTTGTAATCGAAGCGAATAATACTATATTCAATTCGGTATTCGTGAAACTATTTGAATATTCGTATTCGAAATACATTCGAATAATAAATAAAATTTGTATTCGATTCGATATTGATATTCGAATTATTAGATTCAATTTTTTCAAATTTTATTATATACCATATTATTTGATTCGATTCGAAAATATTCAATCCGTTTCGTAATTGTTCGCTTCGATTCGAAATTATATCTTCTAATTTTAAGCTATTCGATTCGATTCGAATTTTTGTAAAGAAATCTATAAAGTAATATTTTTAATAAAATAGAGCAAAATTCAATAAAATTACCTAATAAATACCAAATAATAATATTCAAACTCCAACCCACCATTTCAAACTCCCAATACAAGCCACTAATTTAAAAGTTTACATAGCATAAACAATAGTTATCAAAAGAACAATTCAAGAAAGTGATTAGCAAATCAGTGTTTCAATCTTCGTTGCTATCAAATCAATTTTTCAATCTTCCACGGCTTGGAAATCAATCGGTTTACAAAATGACTTCAAGGGGCTCTTCTTGTTCCTAAACAAAAATATATATCAATTTAAAACAAATTTATTTATGCAAATATTCATACAACTCAAATGAATTAAAAAATTGATAGAACTTCCCTAAAAAAAAATTGATAGAACTCACATATGTCATAAGAGGCTTTTTTATCCCATGAATATGACGAACCCAATCTTCTCCACAAATCAACATTTGTACCATATCAGAAGATAACCTCGCTAGATACAGATCCAATAACCTACTCTAGTAAACGAAATCAAAGACTCTTCCTAATAAAAAAAATACATGAGTAATCAAGGAACGGCTGCGAAAACAGAAAAAATTTGTGTATAACAGATGCAATTAACAACCTAATTAACCAAAAATTAACAAAACAAACGTATGTCCTGGTTCCTCGATGTGAAAATTTTCTAAAACAAAAATTCTACATAAAAATCACCACACCTGAAAACACCTCCTGATGCAGTTAAAATTATACGTCTTAGAGCACCTTCGGGCAAGCCTTGGATACACTGTAAGACACACATTCTGTTTGTCAGCTGTAATACTCAGTGAAAGGCACCGTATATATACATACATGTGCCTCTACTTGTAATACTCAGCAAAGATGAAGGAGTTCAAGACTATATAAACAAATTTATGTATAAACTTACCTGAAATATAGCAGCGACGGACAACGCAATGATGGACGGCGCAGCGACGGACGGCGCGGTGATGGACGGCGCTAGGAAGAAAACTAGGGTTTTAGACTTTTGTTTTTAAGTTTCAAAAACGTTATGCTACTCCTTTTCTAATTTCTGCTATGTTTTCAATTTTTTTATTTTTTTATTTGTATTTTGTTTGGGCCTAGATAATTTGAATGTTTGTTGGGCCAAAATTTGGGTATCAAACTTAACATAATATGAATGTTTTGGATCATATATTTTATGATATTATATTATATATATTATAATATTATATATAATAAATATTTAATCGAATATCAGCGAATATCGAATTGAATATCATAATTTTTTATTTGTATTTGATTATTAATTGAATCGAATCGAATATTTTTATTCGAATTCGAATCACAAAATTACGAATACGAATACCAAACTGAACCAAAATTATTTGATTCGTTTGCAACCCTAATTCGTGGGGAATGCCCATACCCATGAACTTTGCGGGGAAAAAATCATCCCCATCGTCCCTGTGTGGATTTTCCGCCCTCCATGACTTTTATTTTTTTTTAATTATTTAATTTTTAAAAACATCATTAACAAATATAAAATACATCATTTTAAAAAAATAGATAAAATTCAAAATATAAATTTAAAATTAAAAAAATATATTAGTTATTTTATTAATTTATTTACTTATATTTTATGTTTATTAATATATATATATATATATATATATATGCATATAAAGATAGGCGGGGCCCCACGGAGTGCGGAATACAATCCTCGTCCCTGTCCCCGCCCCCGCCCCCGCCCCCGCCCCCGCCTACGGGGCAAACAAAATCCTCGTCCCTGTCCCCATCCACATTTTCTTCGGGGATTCTCTGCTCCACTACCAAGCCTATGCATAAGAGCAACATCCCCACCTTTTTTAGGTTGTTACAATAGGTTTGCAATTATTCTTTGAGGTTGTACATGAATAACATGTCTTTTTTATTTATTTGTAAATGAGAAGCACATTTTTTTCTCTCCCCTGCTATAACGATGTGGAGATGAGTTATTCTATAAATTACTTTTCATTCTTCTATCTATATATATAATTTCAGGTTTAAAATTAGAATCTCTGTAATAAATACAAGTGGTACGGGCTCCAGAAGTTGTTTCCTGAAAAATTCTCCATTTCACCACATTTCAAAGAAAGCTTTTTGCACATTAAGCATCATATATATTTTTTTTTTTGGTAAGTAAAATTTTCATTAATGAAAGAATGGGGTATAACAATACCCTGTACATAATTCAAAGTTTACAAATCCTAACACTCAAGTATTTTTCTCGGGTTCTCTAGCCATTCACCAAACGTAAAATTACAAAAGGATGAGAATTTCGTTGAGCACCAACTCCAAAATCTACCTTTAATTTCGTCCATAATTTTCTTCACTCCAAAGTCTTTTCCCTTAAAAACCAATTTATTCCTTTCTTTCCAAATAGACCAAACAATACACGTCCACAAACTGATAGCAAACATTTTACCTTTTTTGCCAAAAAGCAGTCCTGAGAAAACCATGAAGTGTCTTGATATCTGAAAATGAGAGACTGTCGAGATGCCCAACCATTTGAAACATTCAGTCCATATATTCAATGTAACAAAACAATTGCAAAAAAGATGATCTGCTGATTCCGGGGCTGAGTCGCATAATGGACAGCTTTCGGTTTCATCTTGAGGTAGAATGTGTCTTCTTGCCAAGTTCACTCTAGTAGGAAGTCGATCCTGTAGTAGTCTCCACGCCATAGCCGATGATTTGATAGGAGGAATTTTGCTCCAAATGCAATGAAGAAATCTGCAAGTTGTTGAATCCGTAGTGTTAGCAGCAACCTCATAACTCACAATTTCATACGCATTCTTCGTCTTGAATTTTGAGTCAATAGACGCCTTCCATTTCCATAAATCTGCCATATTTTCCTGTAGCTGAAAGGTGTTAATAAGCAAAAGAAGATTATGTATAGCATGTGAATCCCGATCTCTTAATGCCCTTCTCCACTTTAAATTCCACTTCCACACTCCATTTTCCCAATCCCCATCTCACTTATCTTCGCTTCCCTCAAAGCACTCAAATGAAACAACCTAGGAAATCTACCCTTAAGGTTCTCTCCATCCACCCAACAGCTGTCCCAAAAGCTTGTCCCAACCCCATTTCCTAAGCATCTATCTAAGTTACCCCAAAGTCATTTCCCACTTTCTCCCGAGACATTTCCAATAACATCCTTCCACCAGCTAGACCCTCTAACTACACTACCCTTAGTAATGATACCTAACCGTCTCACATCTAATGTTCCATACAAAGATCTTAACACTCTCACCCACAATCCATCTCCCTCAGCAAGAAATCTCCAAATCCATTTTCCCATAAGCACCCTATTAAAAATCCCCAAATCCCTAACCCCAATCCCCCCCTCAGATTTTGGTTTACAAATATTTTTCCAACTCACCCAACACGTTTTATTATTATTCTCACTCCCCCCAAAGAAATTTTCGTTGTAAAGTTGATAGAACATTCAAGGTTTTTTTTGGTATTTTGTAGAAGGAGAACTGGTAGATAGACAACGAGGATAAAACTGCTTTTAATAGAGTGATTCGGCCCCCAAATGAAATCTTACGATCTTCCCAAGACTTTATTTTTTTCTTGAATTTCTCAATCAAAGACGACCATTCGCTCGGTTTCTTATAGCTAGCACCGATAAGTATTCCAAGATATGAAAAAGGAATTTCTGCAACATCACATCCTAAGATGGCAGCCATGTCAAGTAATCTGCCCCTATCCACATTCAAACCCATCAGACAGCTTTTATTGAAATTAATTTTCAAACCTGAGAGTAGCTCGAAGTTCCTCAAAATTCTCTTCATAGCCCATGCATTTTTTGTACTCACTGCCCCCATGAAGATCGTGTCGTCAGCATATTGGAGATGAGAGATAATCACCTTCTCCTTACCAATTTCAGCCGCTTTGAAGGCTCTATTCTCCGTAGCTTTGGACATTAAAATGCTTAATCCCTCAGCAACGAGCAGATACAAAAATGGGGATAGAGGATCTCCTTGACGGAGTCCTCTTTCAAGCTTGAATTCTCCGGAAGGACTGCCATTTATCAATACCGATGCATATGCACTAGACACACATTCCTTTATCCACCTCCTCCACTTGCTACAAAAATTAAACCCTTTGAGCATCATATCAAGGAAATTCCAATCTACCGAATCGTAGGCCTTTGCAAAGTCGATCTTGAAAAAAGCTCTTTCTACCTTCTTTCGTTTTGCTTCAGCAACCGCTTCATTTAGAATGACTACCCCATCCATAATGTTTCTTTTACCCAAGAATGCACTTTGGTTTGGTGAGATCAGCTTGACCTTGCTCAGACGAGTTGCTAATAGCTTTGCAAGAATTTTGTAAGCACACCCAATGAGAGAGATCGGTCTGTAGTCTGATAAGCTTGTGGCATCCTCCTTTTTTGGAATAAGTGCTATGAAAGATGGGTTAAGGCCTCGGACCAAACTGCCGTAAGAATGGAAGTCGGTAAGCATCTGAAGAAAATCCACCCTTATAACGCTCCAACAGGTTTAAATGAACTTGAAATTGAACCCATCAGGTCCTGGACTTTTGGAGCTTTCACAATTATTAATAGCTTTTTTCACCTCTTCTTCAGTAAAAGGGGCTGAGAGACGAACATTGTCCTGAACAGAGATTTTCCTATCAAATAGATCAGCAGGTAGTTTCGGGTGTGAGAAAATTGGTTGCTTGAAATGTTCACTGAAAAACAAGTGCACCTCATCTTTTACAGCTCTAACATCCTCTGTCCACAAGCCATTAATAAGCAGCCCGGCTATCCCATTGCTTTTCCTTCTGAAATTTATTGCCCTGTGGAAGAACGTAGAATTAACATCACCTTCCTTAAGCCACTTGATTTTAGTCTTTTGAGCTAGCAAACTATTCCGCTGATTTAAGCACCTTAATAGCTCTGCTGTCACTTCTTTTCTCTTAATGATTTCATCATCTTCCAGGCCAAAAGCATCGTCAAAAAGATCAAGCTTCTGGATATCCCCTCTCAACTTGTTGATCTTAAGTTTGAAGGAGCCAAAGACCTCTTGATTCCATTTCTTCAAATCCTCTTTCAGTTTTTTGAGTTTCTCCTTGACTTTGAAACCCCGAGCCTTCAATATCATAACTATTCCAAGAGTTTTTCACAAAATTCAAAAACTCAGGATGTGAGCACCATGCATTAATAAATCTGAAGGGCTTTGGTCCCCAGTTAATATTTTTTATTTCAAGCGCAAGTGGGCAATGATCGGAGATTGTTCTTGGAAGCCCTCTTAGAGAGGAAGAAGGCCACATCGTCATCTAATTATTGTTGATCAGAATTCGATCAATTCTGCTTTTACAACGTCCATCTGGTTGATATCTAGAGAACTTTCTTCCTACTAAGGGGAGGTCCAGCAAATTTGAGTCTCGAATAAACCCATCGAAAGCCGCCAAATCATTAGAAGGAGTTGTATTACCTCTACCAATTCTTTCACCATGTGCCCGAATTGAATTAAAATCTCCAGCTACACACACACAGCAATCTTCATTTTGTTGAACCACAAGTTGAATACGTTCCCACAACTCAATTCTTTCAGACAAGGGACCTGGTGCATAGACATTAACGATGCAACATCTGACTCTATCTGCACCCCATAGACCATTGACAATAACAGCTCCTATCATATCCCAGGCACTCATAACAGAAAAGTTGCTTGAATTCCATATACTTAGAATTCCACCCGATCTACCCATTGCATTTTGGTTGAACCAATCAAAATTTCCACTACCCCACATCTCTCTGCATCTATTCACACTCAGATTAGTATCTTTTGTTTCTTGAATACAACAAAAATCAAAATTATGATTCCTGATCAGAGAAAAAATCTCTTTCCTTTTTACAGTACTCCCAATCCCTCTAATATTATAGGAAAGGATCTTCATAAGGAACATACCTTCTGGTTCTCCTCATCTGGTCCGTTTACTTTTCCACTCATTTTGTCTATCGCTGAAATTGTAAACACTCTTTTTTCTAACATGGAGAAACTGTTAATCAAATCTTCCCCATTCCCTGTAAACTGCAAACCAATACTTTTGCCCAAATTCCATGTTAAGATAGCTTCGTCTCTTATTTGCTTTGAGATAAGATCATCAATTGCATCCAAATCTTTGTTCCCATTACTTCCTTCGGAATCACCCACAGAATTCTCAAAAATGCCTCTGATACGAGATTTCTGTTTTTCTCTCTTTTGGAATCCCCCATCATTTTCTTTGCCTTTATTAGCCATGCCTTTTCTCTTCATCTGGGATTTAAAACAAAGATTTTTTTTGGTGTAGTGATCTTCGATTGAAGCCTAGCCTTGGTTGAACTAGGGAATGGAGTTTTAGGATGTGGACATAATTTTGCGGTTTTAGGGTTAACTTGGTTCTGAGATAAAGCCCTAACTTGAGAGGAGGGTGCAACTCTGGATGTGAGATTATTGGAAAAGGGAACGTCACTAGGCTGTTGGGGAGGGAAGTTGGGTTGATTTTTTGGTTCAGTAAGGTGGACTAAAGAAGGATTAGCACTGTTAGAGTGGGCCGCCTTTTCCTGGATCAAGCCTGGGCTCTGTTGAGTTTCTTGAATTATTTCCTGGATCAAGCCTGGGTTCGGTTGAGTTTCTTGAATTATTTCCTGGATCAAGCCTGGGCTCTGATCAAGCCTGGGTTCGGTTGAGTTTCTTGAATTATTTCCTGGATCAAGCCTGGGCTCTGTTGAGTTTCTTGAATTATTTCCTGGATCAAGCCTGGGCTCTGTTGAGTTTCTTGAATTAAAAAAGTACTTGCGGACGATTGGGCCTCCAAGCTTGAAACACTAACATCTTTCTGTTGGGCCTCCAAATTAATTACCTCCTTGAGTTGGTGGGCTCTTAACTGAGTAGCTATAATTGCCTTATTTGAATCCTGGGCTTCCACCGTGGCACTAACCCGACTGATGTTGGGTTGGACCTTTTCAGATAGTTGAGAATTAAACGGATATAACTCGGACTCCTGAAACTGCATATTCGATTCAAACTTTGAGTTTTCCTTGGAATTTGCACCAGAACTCATACATTCTCTCACATGAGTAGTAGATATAGTTGGCACGCTATTCTTTTCCCAAGATGTAGCATTTAATTCTGCCTCTCCATCGATGGCATGCGTAGAAATACCACCCTTCAAGAACTCATTTCGAGAAACACCCCTATCATTATTCCCAAGTGCCAATGTATCATCTCCCAATACGTCGCTTTGAATTACCTCCGTCCCCTTGGATAATTGAATTGTTGTTACGCCTGCTGGAGTCTCCGAAATGTATCCCTGTTGGTTTACAGAAGAAAAAGACTCTTCATCCGCCTCTGAAATGATTGCATCTACTGTATCGTGGATTTTGTGATTATCTTCTGACCACATCGAGGATTCTGACTCTGAATCTGGAGCTTCAGACGATTGAGATGAGCATGAGCATGACATTTCTTCCTCAATACGAATTTTAAAAGATGCTCCATCAATTTTAACGTTGATGACCTTATCAATAATGGCCGAAAGAGAAACAGAGATTTGAACCCTAGCATAATCTAGTCTAACTTTGTTGAGGGAAGGTTCGTCAAGCTTCATGAACATACCCCAATTTGAACATGCTAGGGCAAAAAAAAATTCTGACCAGGCATGCAAAGAGATACCTAACCATCTCGTCCAAACAATGCGGCTAGGATTGACATCTATGTCTCTCCATGGCCTCATCCATTCAAACCAAAACTCGGTCCATTCATTGAATTCTTCAATCACAATACCTGTTGGTTTCTCTGATACACTCTGAAGTAGTAGTAGATTTCCTCCCAAATAGGTCAATTTAAGATTGCCTCCACATTCATTCAACAACTCATCTTTGTGATCCAGCTAAGAGAACTCACTTTTTAAAAAGCATGTATGTTGGTCCCGAAACGAGTTAAATCAGTGTATGGGGGGAATACACTGATGTCAGATTTTTCTGAAAGACTCAGAAAAATGCTCTAACGCACTCAGCCAGGATTCCCTGAAGTACTCAGTACGCTGAAGGTCCACAGGGGCAGCAGGGACGGTTCAGTAACGAGTCAGATAAATTGAGTGTGAGTAATGTGCTCGGAGGCTCAGTAGAGATAACAAACCTACTGACTGCTCGGAAGTGAGTCAGTTGGACTACTATCTCAGTGAGTCAAAGTACGTGCGGAAGTGAGCCCTTAGATTCTACTCGTTTTAGTTTCTGAAAACGTTTTCTCTGAGTTGCTTAGTAAATTGGTGGTTAAGGCTGAGTGCACAGTATTCAGATTCAGGATGATTGATTCAGTCCTGAAGTTAAAACCAATGCATTATGTTCAGTTTAATATGATGACATTTATGATCCTGAACAAAAACAGTAAATCAGCACACAGGGGACTTTTTAACGTGGTTCGGAGATAACCAACTCCTACGTCCACGACCTGATTTAACAGGAAGCTATCCTCAAAACCCTGAGGATAGGTACTTAGGTTTTACGTGCCAAGGGACACGAGTAGCCAACTTCCTCTCTTAGGAACTGACCCCTGGGCGTTTTACAAGTCTCAGTCCTTCTAACCAACCGATCTCACACCTTGAGTGGTTTGGTATTCTGGTTTCCAACTAGGATAGCTCTAGCAGTACAAATCAATGCTAAATAATAGAGCTATCGATCTAAGCAAATACAGAGTGAATCCTACTACAACACTAGGGAAATTTAATTGCAGAGTGTTGTTTATGATATGCTTTGAGTTCTTGGATTCTTGAGAGTTTTCTCTTGGAAATTTCCCGTTAACCTTGAATGGGTGCAAGGTTCTCCATATTTATAGGCAAGATTCAAAATAGATCCGTTGGAGGAGATCAAATCAAATCTTTCCTATTTTAGGTAGATTGCAGGCTAGAAATACTGTTTGACCTACCCGCCATGCTTATTCTGGCAAGTTGTCACATCGCCTGCAACTTTTTGAGACGCATTAAATGCCTCATTAAATGCTGCGCAGACTCCGTGCTTGCGTGTCGAAAGATCATTGGCTCTCCGCTATAACGGCTAGTTGACCTTCAGACATTTGTCCTTCCTCGTACATTCAATACTCTGAGTCTCTTGTTAATAACTCAGTCTGAACGTGTGTCTTAATGGAGTCTTACTGACATTCTTTTTGTCTCTTGTCCCATAGCATAAATAACCTTTTGCTTTGGACTTACATGATTCAGGTGATCTGAACCACAGCCTGAGTCAGGCCCTATGTGCATTCAGCACAGCCTGATAGGTTATTCAGCTCAGTATGTGTTACCTTTTTGCTTCGGACTTACAGGATTCAGGTGAACTGAACCAAGGCCTAAGTCAGGTCCTATGTGCATTCAGCACAGCCTGATAGGTGACACTTACTCTTCACTGACTGACTTCTGTCCTGAGTATGCTTAGTGTACTCAGTAGAAACATCAGCCAATGGTACTTCAGGATTGACTTCAGGATGAATCAGCAGGCTTCGATCTTCAGCTTCAGAACAGACAATCTTCAGCGAGACTGACTGACTCCTTCAGGATGGTTTACACTTCAGACTTCAGTAAATTGGGTCGACTCCAATATTCTTCAGTCTTCAGCATGGTTCTCCTGTACTGAATCTCTAACCTAACTATCCTGAACTATTTTATCCTGAACACTATACTTAGGCAAATTCATCAGGGGTTTTGGGATCTAATCAAAATGCTCAGATTGTCCCAACAATGTATAACATCCTGTGAGCCATACCCTATCACTTTCTGATGACTGAAACGCAATAGGTTCATTAGACCGATTAAGTGGGATCTTATTCTTGCCAACTCCTTGGACAGCTTCCGCAAAAGTTTGGAAATTATTGTTTCCATCCATGTTTGAAACTGGAGCCTTCATTGTAGTATCTTCTAATGCATTCACCATGTTCAAATTTCCCCCATACTTATATGCCTCTTTATCCGTCCGAATTTGAGCTGGTTCCCTCTTATATCTAGGAACCGAAACTTGCAATTTGAAGCTCCTGATCCAGATGTTGTTAAGATCATCCAACAGTCTTTTCTCATCGTATTTCTTTGAGAATCTTACAAAACCAAAGAGTTTGCCACTTTTGTCCCTTTTCTTAGGCAAGTATAAATTAAGCACTTCCGCAATCATGCTAAAATAGCTTCTCAATGACACTGGATGACAGTCTTCAGGAAAATTTTTGAATAAAAAAGACCATGATGTATCCTCCGACGAAGGAGTTTTCAGATTTCTCCTGGACACCAAATCACTGCTATACCTATTAGTATTATCCTTTGTTGCCATACTGCCAGTAAACCTAAGGTTAAGATGGTGGGTTTGGGTGAACCTATGGTTAGGATAATTTGATTGCCTCACCGGATTTCGCTCGGAAAGAAGGTGAAGACGTTCTACCCTACGACCCTTTCTTACCACTCTCCGCTTTCATTAAGATACAACATTTAAGAAAATTTGCACTAGGTGCTAGATCACTGAAATAACTAAATATATATATGGTTGATTCTTTGCTTGTATGGGGGATGAAAACTACATTCAATTCAACCCATAAAGAATGGGAAAGTAGTCGCCGCAAACTACAAGGATCTGGTAGCATGTGTAGAAAATGGTATAAATATTGATCCCATTGATAAGGAGGTCATTTACAGCAAGGTATACTACATCAACAAGTTTAAAATTGATCTATTCAAAAAAAAGTTTAAAATTGATCAAAACAACACACCATTCTACTGTTAAAAAAATAACATATCACCAGCCTGTTACAAAAATAACATCTCATCAAAATAGGAGTTTGAACTGCTTCACTCCACAAAATATATCACCATTAATGTCAATAATTCACTTCATTTTAACAACCTAACACCTATAAGTTAAGCATGATCTCTTGAGTGCCACCAACTGAGGAATGGACTGCCCTCTTCCACCACCTGAACGACTATCACTTCTACTTCTCAGTGAGTTACCACCCCTTCCACCTCTCAATGCACTTGCCATATTGTGTGCACCACTCACATTCACAACATTACTCTTTGACCCAAATGCCCACAAATAATTACATTTATATATATGTAAGAGATGAATTAATTGGGTCTTAAATAATTAACATAGGAACTTACTCTCATAAAAATATTTGCAGATCCTTTACAAACTAGCAGACCTATACCCTGATTTGCATCCTTCTATCTTATGCAAGTTGTCTCTTTTGACTAGAAATATTGGTTATCGCAGATGCACTTGTTCTTGTTCCTCCACTTCCACTTGCTCTATCTCCACCTACACTTGCCCTTACACTACATGTTCCTGCATCCTTTTCTTAGTCTTCCTCTTCTTCTCTTTGTGTATCTCTCTCAATAAAGTCTATGTAGGCTGTCTCATTCACTTCTTTCATCTCTAAAAGAGTGTGCTCAAAAGATGTTGTATTAGGATATCTTACTGTTTTCCAGAAGAGATTTTTAAGTGTCATACCCTTAAAATCCTTCTTCCAATTGCAATACACATGTCCAACAAAATTCTTGTGCTCTGCAACAAGTGTCAAGCTAGCAATTGCAGCAGTAAGATCGTTCTGCTGGTCACTTATGAATGTCTATCCAAGTTCATCCACCATGTTTAGTTCTTCCATCAGAATTTTGGCACATGTGATCATTGAGTCATGGTCGAATGAGTGACATCATCTCTGAGTAGGCCCATTCTAAACTTACGTTAATTAAGCTTGACCATTGTTGGCTTGACCTTATTTTATTTGGCCCACAATAGTCATTATTAGGATTTGAGTGATGTTGGCTCCAAGGAGTATTATTCCCACAGATCAACACGAGTCTTTTCTAATGTGTTTTAATTCAACTTTCTAAATTTGTTGTTTGTTTGAACTAATATTGATGTTTATTTTATAAAAAAATGGTCTTTTAATGTTTCGAAGTCTGAGTATCTTAACTAGTTATTGAAAAAATATCGTGGTATTTTGAACCGTTCTTATTTTAAATGAAATTAGGATACTCAGTGATGATGAATGAACATTGTATAAATACATACATAATGCATCAAAAGACTCCCAAACTAATTTTTTTTATTTCAAAAGACCCATGAACTATTTATTTATTTTGAAAAATCCTTAAACTATTAATTTTTATTTCATGAGGCTTCTAGTATAAAAATTTATGGATTTTGTTGAATCGGTTTAATATTTTTTATAATAACTGATAAATTAATTTTAATGCTATTAGAATTGAATTTTAACAAAAATATATCCATCATGAATTGCCGAAATGTGTCTTATGAAACAAAAATTATATACTCTAAAGGTTTTTTTTTTTTAATTCAGGAACAGTCTGGGGGTCTAATGTAATAAGTATTGATAGTTTTAAAAAAATTAAACTAAAAAGAAATTTAAGGGTCTTTCAAAATAAAAGCTAATAGTCTAGAGATCTTTTTATGCATTATGATTATAAATATATTGCGAAATTGTAGATTCTCACTTTATCATTGATTTTTATGCACACTATGAGGAAATTGGATCCCCTCCTGTACCGGAGGGGATTATAGTGGGAGTTGGAAGAGCTTTTAGAAAATATTAGCAAAACAAATGAGTAAAATTGATTACTAGTATCCTATCACAATTAAAGATATATTTATTCGTATAATACATATAACTCCATGTAAAAACAGAGTGTAAGAAAGAAATAAAAGAAAAAAAGTTAAATGACAACAAATTTACATGGTTTACTAATATTTTGTTAGCTACATTTTTCACGAGCAAAAAAAATAATTTGTAATATTTTATTGATCAATTGAATTACATAATCAACTCTACGTTGAGTGTTCAGATTCAAGGCATTCCAACACTCCCATTTAGTCAACATGATATTCAAGTTAGTATCAATATTCATTAAAAACACTCCCTCGTCCCATAAGAGCTTACATATTTTTCTTTTTAAAACGTCCTACAAGAACTTGCAGACTCAAAAAAGAAAATTATTTCATAAAATTTGAATTTGAATCCCCAACTGTACAGGAGGATCCTGTGCAGGAAGGGGTCCTTGGATCACTCACACACACACTAACACACCCGCACGGATGTGTGTGATCCAAGGGTCATTCTCCTGCACATGACCCTCCTGTACAAGAGGAGATCTTTATCCATAAACTTCACCCTCACCATATCAACATATTTACACAAAATGTCATTACTTTTTCACTTTTTGGGCCCTCATTACACTCAATCCAACCGACTTTTTTACTTTTTACATAAAATTTTACCAAATTAACCCTCAAAATATAACTTTTTTACTTTATTTCACTTTTTTTTTTTGTAATATGAGTGCTCATCCACCTTGCAAGTTGTTACGAGACAGATGAAGTATAAAGTATTGCGAGTAGATCTTTTATGAACCCGAATTCACGTGAAATCACATAAATATCATTGTTATTTATATATACTATTACTGCTATAATAATATTCTTGATATGTTAACAATGATAATGTATATACATAACAGTAATAATGAATATTAACAACAATGAAAATGTACACATATAATAACAATAATAATAATAATAATAATAATAATAATAATAATAATAATAATAATAATAATATAATTGACAAACTAAATTTATCATGAACGCACAAATTTTTATCAAGCGTTGGAGTTAACATAATAGGATATCTATAACTATATAATAACAAAATCGTATTCCTCTTTTTAGAAACTTTTTTAAATTCATAACTTACTTTCTAAAATTATTAACATTAAAAGACTCACCTTAAAATTTCAAAAGGCTAACCTTATTTAAATGGCTTTTCAATTCTTTTTCAAAATATAAATAAATCCTGATATTTTCAATAAATTATATTTCAATATTTTAACTTATTTTAAAAATAAAATTTCATTCATATTACTCTAAAGTATTTTTTTATATTCAATTTGCACATATATATATATTATTTGGGAGTCAACCCCCATTTCTATATAGACCTTTATTTTAAAATATTCAAATTCTATATATATATATAAACACAATAGTGGTTTTCTCCAAGCTCCCACCAAAATACATAATTAATAAAATATTAATTTTTTACTCCAACAATTAGTCTGTAACATATTACTCAACCATTTGTATATGCGACACGTCTTAGATTCTACTTTTAGTTTATTTATATAATATTTTATTTCTTCTACAATATATCTCAACTACATGTCAAACAAAGATTTGCTTACTAATGCAATAAAGTACATATTAAAGGTGTAAACTCTCATTCAGTTTTAATCGGTGCATCTCTTCTATTATTCAAATTAATTATCTTTTTTTCTAATTTTTAACTCACATTCATATTTTATATAAAATAAAATTACCTTAATAATATTTATTTATTGATTTTAATATATAGTTGACTACTTAAATTTAAGAAAATTATATCAGTACTTTCAATATTAATATTATCTTAAAAAATTTTGTATTTTGTTAATATAAATATATAATTAATTAAATAATTATGAGATACTTATTACATATATTACCTTACATAAACTATTTATTAATAAAAAATTAATAAACTTAATTGGAGATCAAAATAAATTTAGTTTAAATTTGTAATATATTTTATCTCATATTAAAATATTATGAATATTAAATCGTGCATCGCACGGGAATAACTAGTATGATTAATAATCACATCTTTCTCTCAGCCATTTGGGCGAAAATGTTCGAGGATGAGGAAGAGACAAATTATTTGAGAATAATGTTTAGCAAACATAACTATTACTCTCTCAGATTCATACTTAACATTTTATTACTTGCTACAAATTTTAATGCAACAATTGTTTATTATTAGTATTATTATTACAGATAAAATTGCTTTTTTTGGAGGGGTTGAATGGTATTTTGTATTTTATTTTAAAAAGATGTTATTATCTGTGGGGAGAAAATAATGATATTGAATATAATTTTGAAATGTTTAAACAACGTAATTAAAAATATTCAATTAAGTAAAGGATGAATATTTTGGGCAAATGTTCACTTAAATATGAGATTGAGGGAGTATAATTTGAACCAATTAGTTTCTAAAATATTTCTATTATTTTTCATAATAATAAAAACATGTAAAAGACCCATCAAATAACTTGTCATTCACATGATCTTTTAAGATTAAAATTTGTGCGAGACGATCTTACACATAAAATAGATCACATTGCTTCCACATTATAAACTCCCAAACACTCATTTTTCTTATCACATGTATAGTTAGAGTAGGTCACTTGTAAAACTTATTCATAGTATGAAATTTACACCATTAGATGTACATACTAATATATATATATGCAGACGTATTTATTGATACCAAATATTTTATATTGTGATTTCAGTTTACATGTTTAATACTCTTATATGATACCAATAAATACTTTTAATATACTAATTTTATATAATAAAATTTATTCATATGATACATTACGATATATTAAAATTTCAAAGTGTTATTTAACAATGAAAGCAGTAAATTAACAAAAACATGATTAACTATTATAAATAGAAATAGAATTCAAATTTGGTGGGTAAGTGGGTTAAGGCAAGTTAAATCACAAAATTATTTTATATTCAAAAATTTTAAAATAAACAAACATTGGCGCGGAACACCAAATGGCTTGCAAATTTTGGCGGGGCACTTCCTTGTGTGAGTGTCCTTTTTTGAGTGATAAATAAATTAGAAAAATTGAACTCCAAAAAAATACAAATGGAGTGCCTCCACACTCAGCGGTCCGAGTTAGACCATGCCTCAGTGGTGTCAACTCAGTGATGCTCCTCCCTTTTAATTTAGCAATTTTCATTTATTACACAAATGATTTTCCATTTCTTTTTCCACCCGTTGCAACAACTGTTAGTTTGAATTTATTTAAAATTAAATAAGGTGAGGCATTAATTATGTTAAAATATATAATTAGTTTGAATTTATTTAAAATTAAATAAGGTGAGACATTAATTATTTTAAGTTTTATAGTATGTAAGAAACACATTTGGGATTTTTTTAAAAACATTTTGCAGTATCTTATTTATTAATTTCTTTATTTGTAGGTAGAACTGCTAAAAATCACA
This sequence comes from Prunella vulgaris, assembly GCA_026898435.1. Taxonomy (NCBI): domain Eukaryota; kingdom Viridiplantae; phylum Streptophyta; class Magnoliopsida; order Lamiales; family Lamiaceae; genus Prunella; species Prunella vulgaris. The sequence continues at coordinate 167,671 of JAPKLY010000485.1, read as the reverse complement.
ATAAAGAATTATATATTACACAATTTTAGGTAACCTTCATCAAAAATTTTTTTGGCTTTTTGGTTGTTTGTTGGAAAATCCCTTAGAACTCATTAAATATATTGAGCGTGACAATAAATACCAAATTGTAGTCAAACGTCTTTACATTCAATGTTTTATATTTTAAATACGTAATTTTAATTCTTGTTTTCCCTTTTCAATTAGAAAATATTTTATATTATCTCTTTTAAATTTTGTAGTGAGTTAAACATAAATATTATTACAAGATAAACTCCAACAAACAATTTTTTTTTTTTTTAGTAAAAGTATTGGTCCAAAATGGATGCATTTCGAGTGCTTTAATTTATCACTATAAAGTTGCAATTTTTTTTTCTTTTTTGGATTTAAGGTTTTTATTAATTTAAATATTTTTTTTTGGATTAAGTTTTGCATTTAGAAACATCTGATTATTTTTAAACAACAACATTGCTGCAAAAAATATCATATTAATTTCCACGTAAGCGCTTATAATTTTTTTTAAAGTAATATCTTAAAAAATATTTTTATATTATGTTTAAAGTTAAATATATATTTTATTTGAACCAACTAAAACTAATTTATTATCTCATAATAACCAATTAATAATAATATGTTATAAAAAATATATATTATAAATAGGGTTAATTCTATATAAATACACCATCTTTTACTCAACTTTCAATTTAATCATGAGCTTCACGATTATTATAAAAAATCTCAACATTTAAAGAGTTTCAATTCGATACACAATTTTTTTTCCGGCCAACAACTGATGATGTGTCTCGCCAGAGAGCGTGAAATGTTGTCACGATGGCGTACACGTGTGAAATTATTTTTTTATATATTTTTTTCCAGATCATATATTATATACTCCCTCCGTCCCAAAACTACTTTCACACTTTCCTTATTTGGACGTCTCAACTCTTCTTTCACACACCAAAAAAAGAAACTTTTCTCTCTCACAAAAGTCAACAAAATACATTTTTCTTATTTTATTATTTAACTTTACACTCACATATTTATTTTTCCTTGGTTCGCGTGCCCGGAACTACTATGAAAGTAGTTCCGGGACGGAGGTAGTATATAAAAAAATAACAAAATTTTATATTAAAAAATATTTTTTGAATGAGAAATGCCATGGAAAAAATATTTTCCACCATATTCAAGAGGGACTTGAAACGACACTAAAAACCATTAATAAAATCGCCCAAAAATCTTAGGTTTTGATATATGATGTAGAAAAAAACAAAATATAAAAAAACATTTCACACGTGTACGCCAGCGTGACAACATTTCACACGCTCCGGCGAGACACGTTATCAGTTGCCGGCCAGAAAAAAAAAAATGTATCGAATTGAAACTCTTTAAAAGGTTGGGATTTATTATAATAATCATGAAGCTCAAGATTAAATTGAAAGTTGAGTAAAAGATGGTGTATTTATATAGAATTAACCCTTATAAATAACATAAAATTTCTTTTATTTAAAAATAAATAAATAAATTATTGTATAATACTTTAAGACGAAAAACATTGTACATTGATCAAATTCGAGCAATACTAACTAACTAATTAAAAACCGTTGAAATTCCAAACAGTTGATCAGATAGAGAAAAAAGAATTCTAAACAATATTATGTGCGAAACCATTTGCATTGCGAGACAAATATAAAATCTCATAGGACGTCTCCCGCAAAAAATGATCATTAATATCATAGTCAACAACTCCAACAGAATCCAATAAATTAAGTCGTTCTATAACTGTGTATACCATTATACGATAAATTCATAGCTAAAAAACGGCCCATAAAAAATAGGCACCGTATACAAATTGAAAGGTATATTTGTGAGACAACAATGATACTAGTTGTTATTACGAAATTACCAAATTATATAGAGAAAAAGGAAACCAGATAAGATTATGTGCGACACTATTCGCTTTGCGAGATACATGTAAAATTCCACATGACGTTTTCCGCAAAAAATGAACTTTAATATCCGAGTCAACTGCCCAACAATATTCAATAAATTAAGTTGTTCGGTAACTACTTAATCCGTTGTACAACAGACTCTTGGGTAAGAAACGACCCGGATTTTATTACAATATTAGTGAAAAACCATAAATTAACACCATTGGTACAAAATATGTATTTTTTTTTAGTAAAAGTATTGGTCCCAGTGGATGCATATTGAGTGCTTTAATTTTTCAATATAACATTGTCATTTTTTATTTTTTGAATTTTAAGAGTTTTATTAATTTAAATGTTTTTTTTCTTTTGATTAAGTGTTGCATTTAGAAACATCTGATAATAACCAGGTGGGTTACCTCACCTGGCCACCGGACTCCTCACTTGAGTGAGTAACCCGGGTTCGATCCCCTTTGGGACGAATTAAGAAGGAGATATAAGGTTGACTTGAAGATATTCTTGGAGTGTTGGAGACTTGGTGTACTAATCTAACAATTAACATTTACCGATAAAAAAAAACATCTGATAATTTTTTAAACAATATTGCTGACAAAAATATCATAATAATGTCCACATGAACACCTATAAAAACCAACTAAAAAGTTATTATAAAAATAATTTATTCTCACAAAAACCAATTAAAAAATTATTATAAATAACATGAAATTTCTTTTATTTAAAAATAATTATTTTTTATTGAAAAATACATTGCAACGAAAAGATAGTACATTGATCAAATTAGAGCAATACTAACTAACTAATCAAAAAACCGTTGAAATCATGAACAACGTGTCAGTAGAGAAAAAGAAAATCTAAGCAAGATTATGTGCGAAATGATTCGCATTGCGAGACAAACATAAAATTTCATTGAACGCCTCCCGCCAAAAATGATTTATAATATTAGAGTCAGCAACTTCAACAGAATCCAATAAATTAAATCGTTCAATAACTGCTTATACCGTTGTACGACAAACTCATAGCTCAAAACGTATATGTTTGTGAGACAACAATGATACTCGTTGCTATTACCAAACAACCGAATTATATAGAGAAAAATGAAATCAGATAAGATTATGTGCGACACCATTCACTTTGTGAGATAAATGTAAAATTCCACATGACGTCTTCCACAAAAAAATGATCTTAAACATCCGAGTCAACGACTTTAACGTTATTCAATAAATTAAGTAATTCGGTAATTATTTATTCCGTTGTACGGCAGACTTTTAGCTCAGAAACGATCCGAATTTTATTTCAATATTAGTGAAAAACAATAAAATAACACAATTGATGCCAAATGGTGGCCATGCATAAATAAGTGTGTGAGGCAACAATAATGCAAGACAAACGTTATTATTTCAAAATAATCACCATATGAACTGAAAAATTAGCGTGTGAGAGAAATGGAGACTCGGACGAGTTTGAGTCGACTCATGTAGTAATTAAACACTTACTATCTCTAGACGAAGAGAATCTACAAAAGAGAACGGATGAGAGTGGCGAAGGCTTTGGTTAGGGCTATCCAAAATTACATCACATCAACCCCCACTCGTTTTTCTCTTAAATCTTCTTCAATGGCGGTGTTCCATTAGTATATATCGAAGAAAAGCCTCTCTTCATCCATTTCTATATTATCTTTATCAACACAATTTTTGTGCCCGTGACGAAGCTTGCCCTACGATTGATTGCATCGGCGTCCAAATTTAATTGATTATCGGTAACCTTTTCCGTTCTTTGCTATCATTTGTTTGCGTGGTGTAATTTCGTTGCCTTTTTTATTTTGCTTTAAAGTTTAACTTGGATCTGAAATGAACCTGGATTCCCGTCCATTTTCCGAATTAATTGACTCAATTTTGATTTTATGGCAGCGTAACAACGAACGAGATGCGGAATTCAATGTTATAGGTTGAATGAAGTTATCACTCGTTATTGCTGATGTATCTTGCGGGAAGAGAAGGTTGAATGATTTATTAGGTCCAGGTTTTGATTTGTGGGTTTAAATTGTTGCTGGTAAAATGGAGTCTGCTGTGGTTGTGCCTGCGAGGCGCCGTGGGAGGAAAAGGAAGAAGAATGATTTTGAGGATGGTGGAGGGGTAAAGAAGGCAGTGATGACGAGGTCATTAAGACTTGTTGGGAGGTATGTGCGGAAAGAGTTTGAGGGCAATGGGGTGTTTTTGGGGAAAATCATGTCCTATGATTCAGGTTTGTATAGGATAAACTACGAGGATGGGGATTGTGAGGATCTGGATAGCAGTGAAGTTAAGTTGTTTTTGGTGGAAGATAATGATTTAGTTGGTGAGTGGTCTGAGAGCAGGGAGAAGCTGGACAAGCTTTTTTTGGATAAAAATGTAAATGGCGATGTTTCCAGAGTTGAAAATACACTAGAGCCAGCAAAAACAAATCAGGCATCATTATTGAGTGAGCCTCAAAATGGTGAAGCTGGTGCAGAAGATGTGAATCTGGTTGATTCGTCTATGCTGAGTGAACTGAGAATTGGTGAATCTGGTGGAAATGCTGTGGTAGAGGATCAGGATGATGGTGATTCTGATTCTTCAAATGACACATGTGAGGATAGTAGAGAGGTTATTTGTAGTCTGCACACAGAAGAGATACCTATTCCACAACCAGAGTTGCCTCCTTCTTCTAGCAATATTGGTATTCCAGAGGAATATGTTTCTCACCTTCTCTCTGTGCATAGTTTCTTGCGCTCTTTTAGTGTTCCGCTGTTTCTTTACCCCTTTAGTTTAGATGATTTTGTCGGGGCACTCAATTGCTCGGTCGCAAACACATTGTTGGACTCCATTCATGTTGCTCTATTGCATGTCCTGAAGCGCCATATTGAGATGCTTTCATTGGAAGGTTCTGAGCTTGCATTGAAGTGCATGAGGTACTTCTTGAAACACTTGCTACGATTTCAAATTACCTCATGGGGTTTCTCAAATTTTCTCGTGCTCTATTATCTGATCATTCTAGAGAGTTTGTGTTATTTTGATTTGTTTTTACCCCCCTGCACAATGATATTGTTTTCCTATTAGTTTATTCCGCTTTCTGGTTAGAGAGTTTGTCACTTTATCCTTATACTGATAATAGAATCTTGAAACTGTTTGGTGATTTTGATATCTGTTAGTGACAGATAAATCTCTGTGTCATTAATTCAGGTAGTCATGTGTACTTTGAAACAATTACCCTGATAGTCATCCTCCACTTTTACGATTAAAGTAAAATGCTCTTGTTTGGCTGTGTTATTATCTTTTGATGCAAATAAATTATTGAAACAATGTCTGCTTGCTGCATCACATTTTTTGTTGAAATCTGCTTGTAGATGCTTGGATTGGAACCTGCTGGACAATTTAACTTGGCCATTCTACCTGGTTCACTATCTAATGGTGATGGGTTATAACAATGGACCGGACTGGAAAGAATATTATGCCCACTCCTTGGAGAGAGATTATTACACTTTATCAGCTGGAAGGAAATTAACAGTTCTGCAGATTCTATGTGATAATCTTCTGGATTGTGAAGAAATAAGAGCAGAAATGGACATGCGTGAAGAATCAGAAGTTGGAATAGACATGGATACAAGTACAATTGTCAAACCTTCTGGTGCATCCAGAAGAGTTCATTCTAGATATTCTAAAACTTCTGCATCCAAGGAGATAGAAGCTATACAGAATCCTGCGGAACATCATGAAACAAAGTCTTCTCTTGGTAGTCATTCTACTTTAGTTGGAGGACCAGTTGAAAGTTCTGCTGGTGAGGATAGTAATGGTGATGAATGTCGCATCTGTGGCATGGATGGCTTGCTGCTCTGCTGTGATGGATGTCCATCATCATACCACTCAAGATGCATAGGGATGAATAAGATGCATATGCCTGAAGGTTCATGGTATTGTCCTGAGTGTAAAATAAATGCGACTGAACCCGAAATTTTGCAAGGAACAACTTTACAAGCAGGGCATAGTTTTGGAGTCGATATATATGGACAGCTCTTTGTTGCCACCCGTGATCATTTACTTGTGTATGTTTCTGATCGGATGTGTACTCATATTCTTGTTTCTTCTTATTTCTTATCTCAATTCTTGTCCTGTTTGTTTTTGTGGAGGTATATGCATGAGTTGGTGGTATTTTTTTTCTGTACCATTTGATATGGTTTCTCAGCTGCCTTATCTAATGTATCCCATTCTTTTACTTCTATTACTTGTAATTTGATCTTTCTGCAAATAATTTTTGCAGATTAAATACCTCAATTGATTTTGGAGCTTGTCTCAGATACTACAATAGATCTGACATTCCTAGAGTTCTCCAAGCCCTTTGTTCAAAATCAGAGCATGTTGCTGTATATATGGATATTTGCAGGGGGATCATGCAGTATTGGCAAATTCCTGTAGATATTTTACTTCTCAATGAGACGTCTGAAGTTGATGTACTGTTAGAGCATGAAATAGGAGGTAGTGTATGTACTACTCATTTAGATAATTTTTCTGAGAACTCAGTGCCACTTAAGGCTGAGGTTGAGAGCACTGGAAGTTATATCACTACTATCAGTGCAGCAGATAAGGCTGCTCCCGAACCAATTGGTTTAATAGGCGAGCCTGTTGATACCAATGGGGCAAGCCAACAAAGCACATCAGATGTGATTGCAACTGTTACCTACCCAACAAGAGATGCCAATTGCAGTGGTCCTGTGTATGCTGCTTCTCAAGAAGCCAAAAAACCTCTTACAAGTCGGGAACCTTACTATAGGGTTCACACAAAGCCTTCTGGAAGTCCATGTGATGTTTCGTTATATATGGGCTCTGCCTTCAAAAAAAATGGTTATATAAATAATTATTTGCATGGAGATTTTGCTGCTTCTGCAGCTGCTAATCTCGCCGTGCTTTCATCTGAAGAAAGTCAAGTTCTTGAGTCTCGCACTTCGAATAATCGCCGAAAAGTTATGTCTGACAATATTTCGCTTCAAATTAAAGCATTCTCTTCAGTGTCAATGCGATTCTTCTGGCCAAGTCCCGAGAAGAAGCTTGTGGACATCCCAAGAGAGAGATGTTCATGGTGTCTTTCTTGCAAGGCTTCTGTGTCAAGCAAGAGAGGATGCTTGCTAAATGCAGCTGCTTCAAATGCTGTCAGAGGGGCTATGAAGGTACTTGCTGGTGGTCGTCCCGTGAAGAATGTGGATGGGGGACTTTTTGGCATCACAACATACATTACCCTAATGGAGGAGAGCTTAACTGGTCTACTCGTTGGTCCCTTCCTTAATGACACTTTCAGGAAAAGATGGCGTAAACAAGTAGAACAAGCTACTACTTGCAATGCAATAAAGATACTTTTGCTTGAAGTAAGCTTCTTTATTTTATTGTTGGTGTTACATTTAGCTCATTTCCTTTACCAGGTTACTATTTTTTCCAGGAGAGCTAGTAGCATAGACTCCATTGGCATAGTGTTGCATCATGGTCTTGTATTGCTTGTATGCCTCCACTTCTTTTATTTATCTTTTGAACTTGTGTTACTGCATCTAACTTGTGTGAACTTAACATATTTTAATGTATTCATTTGTGAGTTTTGTCCAATTTTTCCCTTGATACTCAACTAGTTCTCAAATTTCTGATGCTTTTTAGGCTTGTCTAGAATTTGTAATTCAAATGCATACCTGTGTTTGCATTTTCAGCTTGAGGAGAATGTACGCCCCATTTCCCTTTCTGGAGATTGGATAAAGCTTGTGGATGGTTTTTCAACTCAATCTTCTATTTCTCAGAATGCAACAAATGCTGCCGGTTCAACTCAGAAGCGCAGACCGGGCCGACGTGGTCGGAAACCTTCCGTTGTGGTGGAAGTTGCAGTTGATGACTGCCCGAATATGTCAACAGATTTCACCTGGTGGAGAGGAGGTGCCTTATCAAAGCTAATGTTCCAAAGAGGGATTCTGCCGTATTCAATGATTAGAAAAGCAGCACGTCAAGGTATTATACACAAGTGCTCTTATTGTATCAATGCAGATAAGTTCAGTACTGATTATCATCTATGTCTGGTGAAGGTGGTAGTGTGCTTTTGTTGTATGGGATTTAGATTTTGTGAAATCCGAAAGTATATTAACAGACAAATTACATGCATGGCAGGTGGCTCAAAAAAGATTTCCGGAATACATTATTCAGAAGGACTTGAGACTCCCAAACTTAGCAGGCAGCTTATCTGGCGGTCAGCAGTTGAAATGAGCAGGAACAAAGCCCAGCTTGCACTTCAGGTGTGTTTGAATTAATAAATGCCCATGCTCTACTTCGGTTATTTTCTGCTAGCATTTACATCATGGAGCGATCATGTTCTGTATTTTATTCTACTTTCATGATACGGTAGTCCTCACTTGCATCAGGTTCGATACCTTGACTTTCATGTGAGATGGAGTGATCTGGTACGTCCCGAACAAAGTCCCCCAGATGGAAAGGGCCCTGAGGCAGAAGCTTCTGCTTTTAGGAATGCTTCTATTTGTGATAAGAAAATTATGGAGCATGAAATTAGATACTGCGTTGCTTTCGGTAGTCAAAAGCACCTGCCCTCTCGTTTGCTGAAAAATATAGCTGAAATAGAGCAAATCCTTGATGATCGGAAGGAAAGATACTGGTTTTCTGAGACTCGGGTCCCTTTATATTTGATTAAAGAATATGAAGGAAAAGTTGGAACAAACACGACTGTAAACATTTCCAAACTGCAGATGAGAAAGAGGAAGCCTTTCCTTCAGAATATATTCTCCTATCTCTCCCAGAAGCAGGATAACATGCTCAAGGCTAGCTGTCCTTCATGTCATCATGATGTCCTGTATAGGTATTTCACTAAGCATAACTATAATTTTCTCATTGACCTTATTACTTTCTCTTAATGATAACATTTTGGCTGCTTTGATATTCAGGGAAGCAGTCAAGTGCACTTCATGCCAAGGTATTGTAATGATATATTAATGTTATATATTCATGTTCATTTATTTTTTTAACAACATTAAAAAAAAAGGTTCTCTAATTAGATATCATATTGTAGTCAACACCGTGAAATAGGAATCCTAAGTTGTTTAGAGTATGAGATGTCAAGGAGGTAACCTTTTCATCTAAAAGTTCTTTGCTGATGATTTAACTTGCATTGGGGCTTATGAAAATTTACCTCCTTGTATTAGTCTTGCATAGTAACATTTGATGTTGTAATAGAGACAAACTTGTCTCCTTGCGTTCTTTACAATGTATAATTTGCTCAATAATTGCTTCATGTTTGCTCCTTTCAACTTGTGATGTCATCACATATGGTTGTTTTGTGAACCATCTTGCTTCAGTTTTCATGTAATAATTGGATATTTGTTGTCGGCAGTTTTGATTCTTCCAAATGTTGAAATTAATTGTGGAATAAGGTATTAGAGGGCCTCTTCTCTAGATGCTGCCTATCTGATTTAAAAACTGGAACCACAGTTGATTTTTTTTTGTTGGAACTGGAACCAATGCGAACGTCTGCTCGTTTCTGAAGTAGCTGTGGACTTTATCTGTATCATCTGCCATTCCGGATTATTGGTTTTCATTGTCATGTACAAACCTTTTGGGTATGTAGCCATGTTTGTATGCTGTTTGAATAATTTGGGAACTGGTAACCAATTCTGGGACATCATTATCTCTGGGTTATATGCTCATATATGTCTTGACATTTCTTTTCTAATCATATTTTGGAAAATGTGTCGAGAAATTATTTTTCTCTGACAATTGCACATCATGTGGTATGCGATCTAGTTCACGTTTATAAAGTGCTTCTCCATCTGGTTTTGAGCAGAAAAAAAGTTGTTGATTATTAGATGTATAATGGTGAAAAAAGTTGTGTTCTGTTGGGCAGGTTTTTGTCATGAGCAATGCATCATCAGTTCAACAGTAAATAACAATGAGGAAGTTGAGTTTCCAACCACCTGCAAGAACTGTTCTGAGGCTCAGGTCATCACTCAGTTACAAAATAGCTACGGATCCCCTACAAGTCCTTTGCTCCTTCAAGGTCAAGACTTTCCAAAAGCAGGTACTTCCAGAAAACGTGGAAAATTAGTTGCTAATAAAGGGCCATCAGCATCTGTTGGGACAGTGGAGCATTCTTCTGAGATGAAATCGTCCAATGGTTCTGCAATTGCAAAAAAAAGTAATAATAAAAATTGGGGCCTCAGATGGGGTAGGAAGAATTGTGAAGCCGCTGGCGCCGATTTCAGATTGAAAAACGTTCTTCTGAGGGGCAATCCAGATATGAACTTGACTGAACCAGTTTGCCGTCTTTGTAATAAGCCATATAATCCTGAACTAATGTACATTCTCTGCGAATCTTGCTCAGGTCAGCGTGTCATATACCATATTTGATTTTCTTTTCAGAAATTCATTGTTGTTCCTCTTCATTTTACCACTGTATATTGATGTGCTGTTTTTGTGGCTACTGCAGAGTGGTTTCATGCTGATGCCTTGGAATTGGACGAATCTAAGCTTTCTTTATTGGTGGGATTCAAATGCAGTAGATGCCGTAGGATAAGACATCCTGTGTGTCCTTACTTGGATCCGGATAAAAAGAAGGCATTGGAGAATAAAATAGAGAGCAAAGCTGCAAAGCTGGATATTTATGCAGCTGATTCTAATTCTAGAGACTCTGAACATCTCAAGGAGGAAGCCCCAGTTTATTCTACACTACCCAAAAAGGAAGAAGTTGAGCAATGGACCAACGCACCAGAAGTGGACTATGAATGGAATAATTCAAATGTACCGAAATCTGGTCCTAGGAAGCTGCCAATCAGAAGACATATAAAGCAAGATAACAATGTTCTTTTCCCCCCAATGCCCGATCCCTTTCAGGTCAATGTCCCAGCTCCATATGAAGCAAATATGTTGAACTCCTCTGGAAAATTACCCGTGAGGAGACATGCAAAGAGGGAAAACAACTCAGATTCTCTCTCTGCAATCAATTCCTTTCAGGTTGAATCATCCAGCCCGATGGCGATAAATCCCATGAACTTGATGCAGAATCCATTACCCTCTGATGTCCAATGGGATGTTTCTAAGGGGAGCTTCGATGATGGTATATCATTGGACTACAACACTCTTGCTTTAGAAGATATGGATTTTGAACCCCAGACTTTTTTCTCCTTCAATGAGCTGCTTGCATCTGATGATGTCAATGAATCACCAGCAGACGTTGCACAGAATCTTGAAAATTCGTCAACGCTTCCAGATAATGGGACACTCGAGATATCATACGACGAGGAAGAACCCATCATATCTTTAGGAACCTCTTTCGATTTTGTTCCTTGTAGCATTTGTTCTCTTGCAGATCCGTATCCGGACCTCGCTTGCCAAATGTGCGGTCTGTGGATACACAGCCATTGCTCACCCTGGCTTGAGTCCTCATCTTGGGAGACCGTATGGAGGTGTGGAAATTGTCGCAAGGAGAGTTAGTTGCATCTGATCTTGTATGGGCAAAACAGTCATATGAAGTGGGATAGCTGCTGAACCTGATGCTCTTGGTAGCAAGGGGAAACATGCGTTGCGAGGCATTTTGTCAGTTCATGTTTGATGAATGTGGCATCTCGTGGCAGAAGAATTTACAAGTCCAACATGATTCTGTCCAATTATGAATTTTTGTCTGATGTGGATAGATAAGCTGTTTTTTGGGTGCTTATCTGATTATTTTGCCAATCGAAAACATTGGGACTACATGGTCAATGTGTTGCTACTGTCATGATGATTTTCTCATCACCAACATATACATTCTCAAATGAATCTACAGTTTATATATTCAAGTCATTTTAGTTATTTTGTTCACTATTGTAGTATTTATTTATTGCTTATTTGTGAATTGTGAGGGTACTAAGAGAGAAGAAAACTATGGTCTAATGATAAAGATAATTCAACTTCTTAAACTCATTTTTAATATAAAACATTACTATTAATTTTTCATAAAATGCAAAATTTAGGATAAAAAATAGTTTCTAGTATGATTTTTTTTAAAAAAAAAAAAAATATTTGTTTACTCATCATCAGTTATTATTTCTTCAATATTATGATATATGTATATTGATATCAATTGTATACGTAAATTTCCATGTTTTATGGCTGAAAAAGAAAGAGTTGACAAATGGCATGTTAATTAAATATTTGAAAACCAAAAACATAAAACAAATTTTATACTAAATAAAATTGCAGATATGATTAATTACTTTTTAGTTTTTACTTGCACTAGTTATAAAAATGAAGGTAAGAATATTCACTTAAATTAAAAAAGAAAATCCATTATTGAAAAAAAGCATTCATCGAATTTGGTGAGTCAATTATTTGATGATTCTTCAGTTTCACTACCAATAACTCTAATTCGAGTATTAAAATTGGAAAAAAATTGCCTTTGACATTTATACCAAAGAATGTGTAAAATATACATGAACTCACTTATATTTTACATTTTTATAATAATTTCGTATGCATTTTTTTAAAAAGTTAGCTCTTGTGATTAATGAATAAGTATATTATGTCCAACTTTTAATTTCATCATTTTTTATGGATAAATTTATAGCATATTAGTTCCAAACCTGTATCAATTTATGGATTTTGCTTACCAAACATAAAACACGGCTAATCCTCCATTTTGTACAAATTAGTATTCCCTCCACATCTCTTTAAATTGGATTAGTCTTGTATGCACCAGTTACACGGTGCAACTCAAGTTCATTTTTAAAAAGTTAAACAGTTTATAATTAAAAAGTTAAACAGTTTATTACTGAAAAGTTAAACTATGATACACTTTTCAGTAATAAACTGTTTAACTTTTTAAAAATGAACTAGAAAGTTGCACCGTGTAACTAGTGCATATAAGACTTACTCCTTTAAACTATATATATTTTATCAAAATGAACGTCCCAATATAAATTACTCATTTTCTGATTGAGCTAACATCATCTCTCTCTTTCTCTATCTTTATCTTTGTCTATATTTTTATTTTACATCACATCTTAATTCACACTTATACTTAGAGGAGTACTATATTTTTTCTAAAAATTGTCTTTTCTAATGAGCAGCATAAGGATGATGGGAGTATAAAATAAGAAAGTATAACTAAAACTATAAAAATAATAATTAAAAAAATCCTAAAAGTCAAAGACTTGACACAAATTATATACTACTCCCTCCGTACATGAAT
>JAPKLY010000485.1:58069-146452 GCA_026898435.1 Prunella vulgaris | reverse complement strand
GAAGAGCTCGCCGGGATGGAGGCTAAGGTGAAAGCCTCGCTGGAGGCGGAACAAATTGCCATAAAAAAGATGGAAAAATTTCAAGCCGACTTCCGCCGTCAGCAGGCCGAGCTCGAGCAAGCTCACCTCCCGGGAAGAGGAGCTCGCCCGGGCCCGGGATGAAATGAAAATTCTCCGGGAGCAAAACCAGGGGAGCTCGGCGGAGTGTACAAAGCTCCGTGCAGAGGTCGCCGCGAAGGTACTGGAGGTTGCCGAGCTCAGGAGCCGCTCCGATGCCACCATCACGCCGGAGGAGTTGGAGTTCGCCAAGGTGGTCGCCACCAACCAGGGCTACGTCCTCTGCTTTGCCGAGGTTATCCGCTCCTTCCAATGGGCGCAGATAAACAATGAGAGCGAGTGGGAGGCCTTGGTGAGCGAGTTCGACGATTGCCTGTCTGAGGCCAAGATTCCCCCCGGCACGGAGCTAAACATAGGGGACCTCGCTGGCTATGGGATCAACCTCGATGCTGCTCGTCAAAAATTCAACATCATCCAGACGCACGAGGTCCTGACTGCCGAGGTCGCCCAAGATGCTGAGGGTGAGGTTTGAACCCCGCCCACCATGGAGCAGATGCAGGAGGCTCTTGGGGATACAATGCTCAACATCAGCGAGCTCGAAACTAGTGGGCTCACTGAGAACATCACTTCGAATGCCGAGCTTGCCCTCCCGACTAGTCAGGTAGCCGCTCACTCCGCCGAGGTTCCCTCCGATGCCCCCGCAGCTCCGAAGACTTGAGTTTTTTCCCGTTTCCTTAGATTAGTTTTTTATTTTCCAGGTTGTAGTAGTTCGCCGGGTTACGGAGCTCGCCCAGAAGGAGCTCCGTTTTTGTAGCTTTTTGTTTTTGAGTAAGTAGTTAGAGCTCGCCGGGCTTTGTATAGCTCGCCCAGAAGGAGCATACTTTTGTACTTCAAAGATGGCCAGCTGGCCGGCCTTTGTGGCCAGCACCACTTCGAACACTTAGGAATTTTCAAGTGTTTTTGTCTTGAAAATTTCCTAAGTGTCTTTTGAATAGAAATTGAGCCACTTTTTGTCCAACTCTTCGTACTTTTGTTTTTGCGCTTTACGTTATAATTTTCAGATAGCTCGTTTTTATTTATTTTATGGGTACTTAATTGTTCGTCTTACTCTACTTTGAGAAGCGAATTGTTCGTTTTACGTCACTTACGACTACGAATTGTACCTCTGCTTTTAGAGTACATATTCTTCGTCTCACACCACTTAAGGCCGCGAATTGCTCGTCTTAAAACCACTTAGGGTAGCGAGTCGTACTTCGTTTAATTCACGTTGGGCATTTAGGTTTCGTGGACCTTGCCTTAGACGTTTTTCATCTTTTTCGCGAATTTTTCTAACTTGTGGCAGTAGGTGCTTGGCCACCCTTTAAGAAGGGTACCTTGGGCACTATGGCCTTTGCCTTCGAGCTTTCTGATTACAATGTTTGGGACCTTGGTCCTTGCGCATTACGAAATCTCAGACCCTTGGTGAGCTGGGGCTGGCGAGCTCCTTTGAGTAATGGGCGACCTGGGGTAGCTCGCCTAGTTGGCGGGCTACGCAGATCCAAACACTTGGTAAATTTTCTGACTTCACAAATTTTCTAACTTTTTATAGCAACGTAATTTACACCGGTTGCTATCAACATTTCTGATGCGAACCTTCGACTAGTCTATTACAGGATTCTAGTCTATTGGTAGAACTTTTTCAGGTGGGCCGCACTCCAGGTGTAAGACGAGGCGTTGCCTTCTGCGTCTTCGAGATCATAGGTGCCGTTTGGCCAGGCCGCGGTAATCCGGAACCAGGGTTGCATAGGTGCGGGAGTACGGGTGCTGGTGCGATAGGATACGGGTGCGGGGATTCTATTTTTTGAAAATTTTAGGGTGCGATACGGTAAGGATATGTTTATTTATTAATATTTTATTATATATAATACACACACACACACACACATATATATATATATATATATATATATGTATCAAGAAATTATTCAAATATCATCAACAATTTATCATAAAAGTCTTAAATAAAAACTAAAATAAATCTTGCAATTTAAGTCACTATTTAACTAAGTTTAGAAAGTTCAAATAATATATAACATAATTGACCTAATTCGAATTATCCTTCATCATAATTTGGTTCATCACCAAATAAAATAGTCATGTTTAATAAATAACACTACTTCAATTTAAGTTAAAATTAAATATAAAAAATTTCAAATTCACACTTAATAGTTCATATTCATATATTGTACGCACAAGTAAAAATTCAAAAAATTTAAAAAATAGTTCAAAACTCCACAATAAAATCACATATTAAAAAGTATATTTTAATTTTATTAATGAATATTAATTTTATTTAATATTCTTTTATTGTATCGCATTTTTTATTCTTTTTTTTTGTGATTTTTAATATTATTTAATATATTTATTTTATTTATATTTAATTTTACTTTCAAAAATAAAAAAAAAGAAATAAACTTAATTTTATTTGAAAAATAAACCCCGTCGCACCCTTCGCGTATCAGATTCTTCTATAAAACGTATCCGATACTCGTATCCTAAACTTTTTTTAAAAAAATTCTCAGGAATACGCCACGTGGCGTATCCCGTTCGAATCCCACGCGAATCGCACCCACACCCGCACCCTTCGCGTATCCGATACTGCATACTTATTTTTTTTGAAGAATTCGTGCATTATTGCTCGGAACGGTCCTTCCCAGTTTGACCCGAACACACCTGGTGGGGCCATCAATTTCTTTTTCAGCACCAGGTCCCCGACTTTGAACTTTCGGTCGCGGACCTGGGAGTTGTAGTACTTTTCTGCTCTGTGTTTGTAGGTGGTGTTCTTCATTTCTGACGAAGCTCTGGTCTCTTCGATCAGATCTTTCTATACTGCCAAGGCTTCATCATTCTTTTCTTCGTCATATCCCACCACCTCACAAGTCTTTTTTTGGACTGCGACCGGGACTACGGCTTCAGTCCCGAAGGCTAGGGCAAACGGGGTCTCTCCGGTGCTGGCTCTATAGGAAGTTCTGTAGGACCACAGGACCTCCGGGAGTTCGTCTGCCCAGCTCCCTTTCTTTTTCTCAAGGCGGAGCTCCAATATGTGTTTCAGGATTTTGTTTACCGCCTCGACTTGGCCGTTCGACTGTGGATGGTAAGGAGTTGAGTAGTGCTTCTTGATGTTCCATGAACTGCAGAAGTCTCTCAACTTTTGACCGTTGAACTGCCTTCCGTTATCTGTGATGATCGACAGCGGAAGTCCGAACCTGCAGATCAGGTTCTTCCATATGAAGCCGATCATTCTTTCTTGCGTTATTGTTGTGAAAGCTTCGGCCTCAGCCCACTTAGTGTAGTAGTCTACTGCTACAACAGCAAACTTTACACCGCCTCTACCAGGTGGAAACAGGCCGATCAAGTCGATACCCCATTTCGCGAAAGATCATGGGCTGAAAATCGACTTCAGTTGGTTGGCTGGGGAGTGGATGTTCGGTGCGAAAAGTTGACACTTTCGGCACCTTCGTGCGAAGCTGATGGCATCCTTGCGAAGAGTGGGCCAATAGTGCCCCTGCCTGATCGTCTTGTATGCCAACGCTTGCCCCCCAGCGTGATTCCCACAAATTCCTTCGTGGATTTCTTCTAACACTTCGGACCCCTGTTTTTTAGTTAGGCATTTGAGTAGGGGTAGCGAGTATCCACGTTTGTAGAGTTGGCCATCCAGTAGGGTATATCTGGCAGCTTACTCTATTAGCCGGCTAGCTTCCCAGGTGTCCACGGGGGTTGTTCCATCTTTTAAGTATTTTTGGATTGGAGTGCACCAATCTTCACCATCTTCACTGTCCTCCTGCTCCCCACTCGAGGTCTGATTTATTTTTTAATCGGAATTCGAGGGGTTTTTCAGCGTGGTGATTACAACCTCCGTGAATTTGGCCTTGCCGTCACTGGTAGCTAGCCGGGCTAAAGCATCTGCTTGTGTGTTTTCTAGCCGCGGTATCTGATTGATGTAGACCTGCGTGAACATCAAAATTAGATACGCGGCTATCTTCTGGTAGATCATCATCTGCGGGTCTTTTGCCTCATATTCCCCTCTGACTTGGGATATTATTAGCTGGGAATCTCCGAAAACTTGAAGATTGGTTGCCCCCACAGCTAATGATAGCCTAAGTCCCGCTATCAATGCTTCATACTCCACCTCGTTGTTGGTCGCTCGAAAGTCGAACCGGATTGTGGAGGTGAAGACTTGTCTGTCCGGGCTGATCAGGACTACGCCGGCGCCTGCTACTACGCTGGTTGATGATCCGTCAACGTAGAGATGCCACAGAGCTATACGTCCCCTCGTCGGATCTTGTGGGAAAGTTAGCTCGACAATGAAGTCGGCAAGTGCTTGTCCCTTG
The DNA here is from genome assembly GCA_026898435.1 of Prunella vulgaris. Classification (NCBI taxonomy): domain Eukaryota; kingdom Viridiplantae; phylum Streptophyta; class Magnoliopsida; order Lamiales; family Lamiaceae; genus Prunella; species Prunella vulgaris. The sequence goes on along the minus strand of JAPKLY010000485.1, from coordinate 142,025 downwards.
ATCCCTGTTCGGGGTGCGTAGGTTATACCGTATTAGCTGATCTCTAGTGACCATTTCAGCAGGCGTTCGACAGTGTCTGGGCGCTGTAGTATTTGACGTAGTGGGAACGTCGTCAACACTTCTACCGGGTGGTCGAACAAGTAAGGCCTCAATTTTCTAACACTCATCACCAGTGCATAAGCCAGCTTCTCTGTTGGGGTGTATCACAACTCAGCTTCGTGTAAAACGTGGCTTACATAGTACACTGGTAGGTGTGTTTTCACCTCTTCTAGGACCAGGACGGAGCTGATGGCAACCTCCGACGCGGCTAGGTATAGATACAGCTTCTCTCCAGGTATCGGCTTTGACAGGACCTGCGTATCTGCCAGGTATGTTTTGATGTCTTCGAAGGCTCGCTGGCATTCGCTTCTCCACACGAAGGGGTTTTTTAGGTGGAGCTTGTTGGCTTTGGCCACCTCTTTATACCTTCGTGTGTTTGCTTTGATAGCCTCGAAAAATGGACGGTTTCGATCACCTGACCTGGAGATGAATCTATTTAAGGCTGCCATGCACCCGGTTAACCTCTGGATTTTCTGTACAGAATTGGGTACGCCCATCTCTATTATGCATTGGACCTGCGTGGGGTTGACCTCGATTCCTCGTTGGCTAACCAGGTGCCCCAGGAACTTTCCTGAATGTACGCCGAAGCTGGTTTTCTTGGGGTTCAATTTCATGTTGTAGTGGCGTAGTATGTCGAAGGTCTGTTTTAGGTGGTCTAGGTGGTCCTCCTTTCTCAGACTCTTGACAACTATGTCATCTACGTATACCTCCATGGATTCGCCAATGTGTTGGTCGAATATTTTATTCACCAACCTTTGGTAGGTTGCTCCGGCGTTGATGAGTCCGAACGACATTCTTTCCCAGCAGTACATATTTTTGTTGGTGTAGAATGCCGTATGTTCCTGGTCATCTGGGTGCAGAGCTATCTGGTGATAGCCCGCAAAAGCATCCATGAATGTCATCATCTCATGGCCTGCTGTGCTATCTACCAGCTGGTCAATGTGAGGCAGTGGGAAGTTGTCCTTCGTGCATGCTTTATTCAGGTCCGTTAAATCGATGCATAGCCTCCACGTCCCGTTGTGTTTCCTCACCAGGATGGGGTTTGCGACCCACTGCGGACACAAAACCTCCTTGATCAGTTTGTTGTCTAACAACTTCCCCACTTCAACGGTTAGAGCCTCGTATTTGTCTGGTCCGTACTTCCTTCGCTTTGGCGTACGGGTCTCCTCGTCGGATCTATGGTAAGCCTGTGGCAGGCATGTTCCAACGGGATCCCTGTCATGTCTTCATGGGACCAAGCAAACACGTCCAGACTGGACATCAAGAACAGTTCAATCTTCGACCGGTACGGTTCAGGTAACTCAGAACCGATGAAAAGTTCTAAGTCCCTTTCCGGGTCCACCGGGAGAGCCGTCAATTCTTCCATGGGAGTGGTTTTCCTCTTTTGACCTTTCCATCTCGGGTCGTTGATGAACTCGTCCCACTCCTCTTGTGAAATCTGCGCAGGTTCGTGACCTATGCGCGGTTTGAGGTCATCGGGTCGGCTTTCATCTTGGGTGGGTTCATCAACTGTCAGTACCTCCGGTGGTTTGTCAACTCAGGATGGTGCAGTGACCTGGGGAGTTGGGTCAACGTCCATTGGTGTTGGTTCTTGACCTCCCGCAGGTCCCCCATCTTGGGCCTCATCAACCACCTCCGTGGGAGCAGGTTGTTGTTCCTGCGCAGGTCCCAACGCTTGGGTCTCCTCCAATCCCTCCATTGGAGCCGGTTGTGTGTTTTACGTAGGTCCTGTGCCTTGGTCGATTTCCAACAAATCGCCTACCTCCATTATCTCAGTTTCGACCGAGATGACATCTAGGATGGTTGGCTCGTCTGTTGGAATCTGTGCATCCTCTTCAAGGATGTTGACCTGCGTAACAGACTTTTTGACCCGGCCTTCTTTGATTTGGAGTAAGCACTCTCTGACCTTTTTCTGGTCACCTTTGATGGTTCCGACACCTTTTGGGGTTGGGAATTTCAAACAGTAGTAGTAGGTCGAATACGCCACTTTGAATTCATTAATAAACGGGCGGCCAAGGAACCCGTTGTAGGAGGACTGCTGGTCGACAACTAGTAAATCTATGAGCCTAGTCAGCCTCCGCTCCGGGTCCTCAGCCGATACAAGTTGAACGCTCAACCTAATGCTACCTAGGGGGACGGTTACAGCCTCTCCGAACCCCACTATCCTAGCATTGCTAGGTTCCAGGTACGACTCAAAATCACCTAAGGTATCTAAGGTGGATTTGAAGAGGATGTTGGTGAAAGTGCCGGTGTCCACAAAGAGTCTGTGAACTCGGACGTTCATGATGTTGGCGGTTATCACCAATGAATTGTTGTGGGGCGTCAGTACCCCTTCCAGGTCCGCCGAGGAGAATGTCAGCTCATCAGTGAGCTGGAGCTGCCTTCCTTGACATGGTTTATGGCCTGGATCTCGACCTTCCTCTTTCTCTTGGACATGGAGAATCCCCCGTCTTGGAGACCTCCGACAGCTCCGATCTCCTCCTCGAGAACCAAGAGCTCTCGGGTGGGCTCCATGTTTTCCTGAGGTTGGGGAGGTGCCCTCCGGCTGTTCTGGGGACCAGGTTGGTCCGCTTCATCATCCTCATCATTGGAGGTAGCCCTCCCCTCGAACCTTGTCCTCTTAGCTGGGGCCTTCTTCACGAACTCGGCCAGCTTCCCATCCTCATAAAATTTCTAGAGCTGTTTAAGGAGGTCTCTGCACTCGCTGGTGAAGTGGTCGATGGCCTGGTGATAGGCGCAGTAGTTATTGGGGTTGAGCCTTGTGCGGTCCTGGCGGATCCGCCTTGGCTCCTCCAGCAGGGCCTTGTCTTTGACAGCTGTGAAGACGAGGTTGACGGAGATGGTGAGGTCCTGATTGAGCTTTTCCTTGAGCTCGTCCCCGTCGCCAAAGGCCTTCAAGTTCCGGGGGGCCTTTTATGTGCCTCCGGACTTCTTCCCGTAGGGCTTCTTCTCTTTCGGGGCACCAACTTCTTTCAGCAGTGCCTCCTGCATAGCCACGAACACCCCCGCCTTATGGCGGAATTCATTGTAAGTGTTCGGACATGCGAGGTGCATCTCCTTCCAGAGGTCGGTGCCCTTCCTGAGCCTGGCCATCACTGCGACGACCTTGGTGTCCTCGCTCACTGGCTCGCACTCCAGCAGTATTTTATCGAACCTCTCCAGGTACTGCTGGTCAGTTTCGTTCTCTCCTTGGTGGATGTTGGCGAGACGGTGTTTCTGGGTAAGGTAGAACCCGAACCCGGAGAAGTGGGCCAAGAACTCCTGCGATAGTTGGCCAAATGAGTAGATTGATTCCGGGGCGAGAGACGAGAACTAGCGATGGGCTCGGTCCCCCAAGGTCAGCGGGAAATTCCGGCACTGGGTGGAGTCGGTGGCATCGACCGAGATCATGAAGTCTGCATACTTGGCCAAGTGGACCTTCGGGTCAAATTCGCACTCGTATTCGGACATCACCGGGAATTAGATTTTCTTCTGGACCGGTGCTCAGAGGATGGCAGGTGCCAATGGGGAGGTGGGGAGAGTCGTGGCGTCAGGTCAGCCAGACTTGGCTGCTACTTGCGCTTGTAGCATTTCGACGGCCTTTTTTTAGCGAGGCCAGCTCGTCATCGCGGGTCACTTCCGGCGGAGGTTGTTCGAAGGTCGTGCATCTCGTGGATGCACGTCCCCGAGGTGCCTCACTCTGGGGTGACCTCTCAGTGACGGGCTGGAATTGGCGTCCGCCATGGGGGCCCAACCTGTCGGTGGCGGGCCTTCTCAATCGTTCATGGGCGGACCTGTGCGCGGCTGCAGGTCTGAATCTCCCCATTGGGATGTGATCGGGGCTGCTATTCGTTCGTTCTCTCCGCACCTGGGCCTCAGTCTGCCCTGGAGGACCTCCCTCCTAGTCGATTGGTGGGTGCTGGACGCCTTGGTGTAGGCCGAAGCTCGCTCGGTATACTGGGCGGGCTCCTCCACCACCTTGGCTTTTCCGGCCCGTTCTTGGTGCTGGCGGGCTTGGGCTGAGCTACCCTCCTGCTCGGTGGGGAGAGTGTTGTACTCCCCACGGGTCTGGGTGCCCTGAGTGGGCCTCGTCTGCTCCCGGGTCTCGGCAGGAGCTCGCCTAAGTACTAGGGCGAGTTCGTCATTCTGCCTCTGCTGCAACCTCTGTAAGGTTGCGATGGTGCGCTGGAGCTCATCGAGGTTGTTGGCCAGGTCCCTCAGGGCAGGGCTCAAGTCTTCCTGGGTTACTACAATTCGCAGAGGTCGCGGAGCTGCAGTGCTTTTTTGGGGAGGTCGGCGCGAGGTCTCCACCACCTGGCACGAGGTCTCCACCTCGGCCTGGTCCTGGTCGCCCCCTTCGACTTTCCGGCTGTTGCGGAGGTCTGTCCCTTAGTCATTTTTTGGTTTTAGAGGGGGTAACTTGCAGCAGGTCGCCGAGGTGATGGTCTCCGGCCAGCTTGGGTGAACTTTGTCCGGGTTTTCGTCTAGCCTCGTGTGAGATGAATTATCTGAAATTTGGTTTATTCGAGTACACGCGTGCGTTTGAAACTTTTTCCGGGTAGAATTTGGGAAATCTGGAAATTTAGATTTTCATCCGAAAATCTGGGTTTTCGTTCGAAGGAATGAATATGTGTGTGTATCTTCAAGTGTTCTTGAGTTTTATCAAGAACACCTTCAAATTTTCAAATCTTCAAACAAACCCTAACTTTTTGTTCTTGAAAAATTTTAATTTTTCAGATTCGGCGCGGGCACACCCTCTTTCTAGCGCCAAATTTTTGATAGAATTTATTAACCGTGTTTGTTTATGTGGCCATTTGCATCATTTAATCCTACCAAACAATAATCTATGAATTTAGTGTTCTTGGGGAACAATGTAGAGAGAGAGAGAGAGTGAGAGCTTAGAGAGAGAAAGTAGAGTGTAGGAAATGTATTGATTGTATTGAATTCTTCCTGAATAGTACAAGAGAGGTCTTATTTATAGGTACGCGAGTGTGAGACGGCACCTTACGAGCCTATATGGCTTCCAATGTTGACGAGGGTTCCTTACCCTCGTCTTGATCCCTCACACTGCTTCCCATGTCGTGCCTCATCCTACTACTGTGCCTTAGACTAGATGGGCCTCATTAAAAACCTCGCCGTAAACCACCCTTGTGGATAAACCGGATGGAGGAAAAAAGAATGCAACCATCGGGATCTAGCAGGCTACGGGACGAGCTTTTAGGCGAGCTCAGGGGCGGACTCCTGGGCGAGCCCCATTACCTTATGCCATTTCTGATGGCTGTGTGATGACGGACCTCGGCAAGGTCCCCATCTGGACATGGGCGAGCTCTAAGGCGAGGTCTGATGTCTCATGCCCCCAATGCTACATGGAGTCAAACGGACCTCGGGACCTCGGCGAGCTCCTTCGGCCACCTCTTGTCTCGGGAAGGGCTGGGTACCCGGGCGAGCTCCTATCTTCATAGGGAGGCCGAGGTCGGTCCCTTGGTCCTCTGGAGCATACCGGCGACCTTCCCAGCCTTGGGCCGAATGATCTCTTAATCATCCTTAGGTAGCTCGCCCATCAACAACTCCAAGAAACAAGATTCCTACTGAGAAAGCTAGAGTATCCATATATTGATCGTCGTGTTTCGATGCATCGAGCCCAATCAGCATCTAATAACCAACTATGGAGAAATCAGGTTGTCGTGTGAAATTAAGGCCAAAATGAATAGTGCCTTTGACATAACAGAGTATTCGCTTAACTGCTGAGTAATGATCTTCTGTTGGAGCACGAAGGAACTGACTGACCAAGTTCACCGAATAAGAAAGGTCGGGATGAGTGATGGTGAGATATTGTAAAGCACCGACAATAGAACGGTATAATGTGGGAACTTTGAAAGAGTTGCCAGTGCTCACAATGACCTCACTTGGAGCAAGAGGTGTAGCAATAGGTTTGGAATCAAGCATTTTTACACGTTCCAAAATATTATGTGCATACTTCGATTGACCGACAAATAAACCAGATAATGTATAAGAAATTTCCAATCCAAGAAAGTAGTTTAGTTTACCGAGATCTTTGATGGCAAATTCGACATGAGTCCGGTCGATGAATCGTCGAAGCATTGCAGGATCATTTCCTGTCAAAATAATGCCATCAACATAAAGTAATAAGAAGATGACAGAATTACCCTGAAGGAGATAAAAGAGTGATGAATCAGCCTGGCTAGCAAGAAAACTGAGACTACGAAAATAAGAACTGAAGCACTGAAACCAAGCTAGTGGTGCTTGACGAAGACCGTAGAGAGCTTTCTTGAGACGACATACATGATGAGGGAATTGAGAATTTATAAAGCCTGGTGGTTGAGCCATGTAAACTGGTTTATGCAAGACACCATTCAAGAAGACATTTATAACATCCAACTAATGAAGAGACCAGTTATGTTGAACAGATAAAGCCAAAATTATGCGAACACTGGAGGCTTTGACAACTGGGCTAAACGTGTGACCAAAGTCTGTTCCCGGTATTTGTGTGAAGCTTGAGCTACAAGACGAGCTTTGAGATGTTCGACAGTGCCATATGAGTGATATTTTGTTCGAAAGACCCATTTGGACTCGACAATATTGGTGTCAGGGGGTCGAGGCACAAGATCCCATGTCTGATTTGAGTGGTGGGCATCAATTTCTTCCTGCATTGCTGCAAGCCAACCGGGAGATTTTTCTGCAGATTTAAACCTCGGGGCTCACAAGATGCTAATAGTGCTGTAAGAAGAGAGGTAGTAGCTATGTCAACAGGGTAACGGGGTTTGAATATACCAGCTCGAGCACGAGTCGTCATAGGATGAGTAGACTGAGCAAGAGGAGCTATCGGTTCCACAGGTAATGAAGCAGGTGACATAGAAGAAGATGTATCATCTGAGCCATCAAGACAAAGAGAGCACGGAGGAGTTTGTACCTGTGGGGATGAATGTGCCAGAGATGGCGTAGAAAAACATCCAGAGGAGATGAAGCATCCAGAAAGGAAGATATTTCTAGTTTTGAAATATCATATTTCGTGATGTCTCCCGAGAAAGGGAACTGAGTCTCATCAAATACAGCATGACGAGTAATGAATGATCGAGCAGAGTCAGGATCGTAACACCGAAAACCTTTATGAGAGCTGCTATAGCCCAGGAAAATGCAAGGACATCTACGAGGCATCAACTTGTTAACAACATAATCACGTAAATACGGATAAACACGACAACCAAATGGCTTACAATGTGAATAATTCAGAACTGTTTTAAAGAGAAGGCCAAAAGGTAGCACATTATCCAAAAGCAATGTAGGAAGTCGGTTTATAATATATACTGCTGTTGTAAAAGTATCAAACCAGAAGATAGCTGGACAATGAGAATGAAACATCATGGACAATCCCATTTCAGATATATGACGATGTTTTCGTTCTGCTAGGCCATTTTGCTATGGCGTGTGTGGACATGAAATACGATAAAGAATACCATGATCATTGAAAAAGTTATGTATACATGTATTAACAAATTCAGTACCACCATCACTCTGAAATATCTTTATAGTGCTTGAAAATTGATTGCAAACGAATTTATGGAATTGAACGAAGACCTCAAAAAACTCAGACTTTGCACGTAAAGGATATAACCACGAAAAATGGGAATAGTCATCAACAAAAATACAATAATAGCAATACCCCTCCACAGTGGATATCGGAGCCAGTCCCCATAAATCACAATGGATTATCTCAAGCACAGAATTATCACGTTTGTCATTTAAAGGAAAGCTTAAACGTTTACTTTTAGCCAACTGGCAAGAAGAACACACAGTAGGGTTCGGTAAAATAGATGAAACCTTTAAATATCCCAACTTATTTAGTGCATTAATAGTATTAAAAGGGATATGACCCAATCAAATGTGCCATAAATCAAAATTAGCTGGTAATGAACGGGAATGTAAATCCGCAACAAACTCTGAAAAGTCCCTTTCAATCACATAAAGTCCTTGGTCACGCTTTCCTTGTGCCAAAACCTGCTTGGTCTGACGATTCTGGATTGTAAAAGACTGATCAGAAGATCAGAAAAAACTACATCCACCGGAAAATCTGATGTGAACTTGCTTATAGATAAAAGATTTTTGGTTAATTGGGGAACCACACGTATATCTAGCAATTTAACATTATGAGATAAACTACGAGTACCAATATGAGAAATAGGAAGAGAATGCCCATTACCAACTATTACACTTCCATTACCAGTGTATTGTTTAGAGGCATCCAAAATGGATTTCTGGGGAGTCATATGAGCCGATGCGCCGAAATCGACATACCAATCTGAATTTACTTCTGAAACGTTGCAGGTAGGGGTGTGCATAATTCAGTTATTAACCGAAAACCGAACTGAAACCGAACTGAATTACGAATTTGGTTCGGTTACTGAAATATTCAGTTCGGTTTCGGTTATTAATTTTTTAGTATTTCAGTTTTCGGTTCGGTTAGGTTAATAACCATAATTATTTCGATTAACCAAAATTCGAACCAAAATTATTATATATTTAATAAATATTAATATATATATATATATATATATTTGATAAATAATATTTATATTTAATAAATAAATAATAAAAAATAGAAAACATAAACCTACATGTGCTGTGCGTTTTTTGAAAACAAATCAACATTTCCAAACCCTAACTCCCTAAGCAGCAGCCGACAGCTCCTCGTCTCCTCCATCAATCTACCCCTCCGGCCTCCAAGGCACCTGACCGCCGCCCACCTGCGACACCACGGCGACACCCGATCCGCACACAGGGCTCGATCCGCCTCCCGCCTGACGCGGCAACGTGGCGCCGCCTCCAGCCGGACGTGACAACGCGGCGGCGCCTTCATCCCGACGCAGCGACATGGCTACGCCTCCATCTTCCTTTAAGCCACCACTTCCACGCCCTACTCCAAGTCCAATGGCGAAGGTACGATATTGTTATTTTTACTAGAGAATGTGAGATTATTTTGATGATTTTTAAATGTCTGTTGTTTGCACATGTAGTTTCTATGGTCACAAAACAGGCAGCGAAATCACAGATAATTTTACATGATGAATAATTTGAGGACAAAGTGATATGAAGAAAGGACAGTGGTTATGATTACATAAATTTCGGTTATTTGGACAAAATTTTGGTTGTTTGGACAAAATTTTGGTTTGGTTCGGTTTTTACTGAAACCGAACCAAAATATTCGGTTCGGTTTCTATTTGGTTTTATATACATTCGGTTCGGTTTCGGTTTCTTTTACCTTAATTCGGTTCAGTTCGATATCTGAACCGACCGTTGCAGGACTGCATAAAGTCATGAGCAAGGCGGGTGAGATGTGCCGATGGTGAGTGCTGGTAAGGGTGCAGTAGGCCGTGTTTGAAGATATTGGGGGCATTTATCCGCATAGTGCTCACCCCTCCATATTTGGCAACGTGGAATGTAGGATTTGCGTCCCCCTCATCCACACTGACCACACCCTTGACCACGTCCACCTCTGTAAGTGTGACCCCCATGGCCACGACTGGAGGACTGCCCCTGATCGGAGGCAACAAAGGCAGCATGTGCAGTATTAACCACATCCATAGAGCGCATGAGTTGATCATATTGCTTTGTCTGATGAATCAAGTCAGTGAAGGAGGGAACATGCGAGAGAGCAAGACGAGTGTCAGTGAAGTGAAGGAATTGAGGGCCAAGCCCCCGTAAGAACCAGTGGGATTTGTCAGCCTCATCCACGGGATGCTCGATAGCGGCCAATTGTTCGCACAAGTTTTTATATTTCCGGGCATATTCATCGACAATCATAGTGTCTCAACGCAAAGCAAAAAGTTCAGAACGTAATTGGTTTGCACGACTTACAAATGAGTGAGCATAGATCGTCTCTAAGGCAAGAAACACCTCCCTAGAGGTCTTGCAACCAAGAATGTCCGAGAAAGTTTCGGACGTGAGGGACGTCTGCATAACAGAGAGAATTTTCTGATCCTTCTTATGCCACATAGCGATATTAGCAGGTGTCGCACCTGTAGCAGCAGTCGGCTCTGGTGTTGAGCCATCAACAAATCCCTCAACATCAAAACACATAAGCATCGTATCAAGTTGATGCTTCCACATCGAATAATTCGTGGAGTCATTGCATTGACGGGAAGGCCGTCGGGAGAGGGCTGATCTATTGTGTGGGAAGAAGTCATACCGAGATCGTGAAAGAGGAAAAGAAAAGAAAAAAGAGGAATATGGAAGTTGCAAATTGTCGCACTAAGGCAGTCCACGACGCAACCAGATTGTGAAAGAAGAAGAGTAGAAGGCAGTTACACTATTCAATATTATAGTATTTTGGGTTTTTATTTTAAAGGAAGGCAATTGCAATAGGTGAGGCATAAGAAAAGGAATTTGACCGACAAGATTGTGAAGGTTTTCAGTGAAGGCAGTTACACTATTCAAAGAAGACGTCTTCTAACCACCACAGCTCCAACTGCACCTTCACCATCTCTTCATCCTTGTCACCCACATCTCTGCAGCCGCCGAAAACCACACTCAAAGCCACAGTATTCCACTCTGAATCTCGCCACCATCACCTACACCTCTGTTCGCAGAAATCGATTACCATCGCCACCTATATTTGGTAATGGAAGAACATTGGCCCCAAGTTCCATTTAAGTGAAGCCCAAAATTTAAAAAGCACACGAAGGAGGATGCGTGAGCAATTTTGCAATTATAAAAAGGGGGCACTAGGTTATTTCGAGATAACTCAGCAGAGTACCATTTTTTTCAGAGAAAAGTAGATATAGGTTTTTTTTAGACGTTAACAATTTAATTTTTTGAATTAGCTATATTAGTTAGGGTTTGAGATTTTCTTTATTTTGTTCTTTCAATTTTTATTCTTGATTAGGAGTAGGAGTATTTTGAGACTCATCTTTGAAGATTAGAGATTTAGTACCATGTGTTATGAATTTTAATTTCAATATTTATATTTCAAGTATGCATTTTGTAGAGTAAAATTGCATGTAATATTCTTTGAGCTTATTGTGTGTATTTAATTCATGCCTACCACCATTAGGTGTGCTAAATACAACAAGAAAAGTATAGGTGCGTATGTGGATTTTGAATCTAATCAGTGATTAGATATCCGACCAAGAGTCTAGGTTCTTATATTAACTAACCTTGAACACTGTTGTCTATGATAGTGAGAGATGAATTAGTTAGACTTAGTACCCATGTTAGAACAAAAAAATTAATTTACCACCATATGAGATTTAATTTATTTTGAGAACTCAAATGAGGGCTTTGCAGTGACTCAACCTGATGAGAAGATGATAGACAACAACATAGTTACTTTGTATATGAAATAATTACATAAATAAGTGGTAGCTCTATATAAGTGAATTAAAATACATAGTACGTTTGTTGAACTATCTTTGAATAGGGGATGATAAGTGAATTATATTCGGAGTATATTTCCACCCTTGCACTTGCATAGTTTTAGGTTGTGTTTATTTTTTTTATTTATCTTGTTGCAAGTTTGTTAGAATTTAGGAAAACCACCCCCCTTGCATTTTCAATTCATAGTTGGGATTTTTTTTCTTTAATTTAAATAATAGACAAATATTCCCTCCTATATTTACCTCATCTGAGTTCAATACTAATTGTCATTATACTTGTTTATACTACATAATTTCTTCCTCTTGAGGTTTTGTTAATTGACAAAATTTCTAGTACAAGTAAAAAAGGTATTTGTCTGTCTTGGCCTGGTGATTAAAATTTTTTTTGCACAATTCATGTGTATACAAGATTTCAGAAATCATCATTACTCTCTCATATGCTGAAATTTAGTGTGTAGATACATAAGTTGGCTACTATTAGGATAGCAAGAGTTCCAATTAAAAATGAGTATGCATGTCTTTGAAAAACTGCAAAAACATGAGAATCAAATGTGTTATGGGATTAGGAGTCTAACTTTGAGAGAAAAATATGGATCTGTCAAATATATCATACAATTTACCTATATCCCAAAGATATTATTGACAATTTCAATACTAAATGATAAACAGATAAAAACTTTACTGAGTGAAAACAGGGTACCTAAAAAGATTTCTCTCCCTCTTGCTATTGATGAAAAGACTGTTTCTATGGATTTAGGAGACATACTGGAGGTTTTTTGTTTGTACAATATTGTTCAAATTTGATCCAATAAATCCTATTTACAAACATGACTACCTTCGGTTTTGGACTGCTTCTCTAAGTGTTTGTCTAATATCTGTATGCAATCACGCAAGTGTACTTGACGTTATCGTATTTGACAATTGACCAAGTTATAATATCGAACACAGAAAAACAATGTTTGATAAGCAAGATTCGAATGTTTAACAAAGGTGATTAGCGAAGAAAAGTAAACACAGACTTTGGTTCTATCTACTTATAGAAAGAAATCAAAATATATAACTATCACCTTTGACAAGATGAGCGAGTGTTGGGTGTGTGTGCATTGGAGTATTTCAATTATGGTTCATTTAACAACTTGTCAATCCTAGCATGCATAAGTATCACTTGAGGTACTAATCAAGCCACAAGACTCTATCAAATGCTTAGATCTCTCTAGAACACTTAATACTCTACTTGATAAGCTCTTAGCTCCTAAGCAATTCTCATTGGCATAGAAATAATAACACAAACACTTGGTGTACACAATTATCAATCATGAACTTCAATGAATTAACTCAATTCTCATATGTTCCTAACTCAATTAGGCTCAAAACATCCAAATGCTTACACCAAAATTTCCATCAATCATCAAGATAGAGAATTAATACACTACAAGAAAAAATGGATACGACAACAGTGGAAACCCGTTGTCTTTCTATAAAAAAACACCGTTGTAAAAGCTCCTGTTGTAGTAGGAATCCAGTTTAGACAACGGTTAATGGACCGTTGTCTTTTCATTGTTACTACAACGGTTATTAACTGTTGTCTATACATATAAAATATGTTGTTGTATCATGTGCATATCCTTATTTGTGACTATAAACAACGGTTGTGAGTCATTGTCTTTTCTTTGTTACTACAACAGTTATTAACTGTTGTCTATACATATAAAATATGTTGTCTTATTTGTGACTATAGACAACAGTTCTGAGCCGTTGTCTTTTTTTATTACTACAACGGTTATTAATTGTAGTCAATACATATAAAATATGTTGTTGTAGCATGTTCATATCCTTATTTGGGTCAGACCCGCGGGCTGAACCGATCCAGGTCTGACCCGCGCGAATATCATCATTCCTTTGCGTGAGAAGGGGTTTGAACCCGTGACCTCTCGTATATGTGAATGAGTGTCTTGCCATTTGGGCAAATGATATTTCTTGTTCAATATTTCCTTATAAATATATATATACAATGTATATACTTTTTATTTTAACTAAGTGTTATATATTTATTTTAATATTATTATATTATATAATTATACTAATCTAAAATTATATATTTAATTATGTTATACTTGTATATTTAGTTTTAAAATTATCATATATATGTAATTATATATTTCTAAACATTAATTCAAATCATTATAAACATTAGTTCCAATAATTCTATTAATTCAAAAAATTGATTCAAATTATCATTTTAATTTAAAATATTAAATAGTTCAAATCACACTAATAGTTAGTAGGTGCCTAATCATTCGAATAATTCAAAATATAATATAAAACTTACACAAAGTTAAATAATTCAAAATAGACAAAGTTAAAGATATCATTCAAAACATACACATCAAATGTATCAACGTCTCGGTCCCTTCCCACGTCTACGGTGTCCTTGAGAGTCATGTTGTAAGTGAGAATCATGTGATGCTCTACGGTGTCCTTGAGAATCATGTGGTGAGTGAGCATCATCGTGTCAGTCGTCTCCGGGATGGATGCACTGTACTAGACCCTCCTGCATAATTTCAGCATTTGTTATTGCACTTGTTGTTGCATTTGTCTCTGAAACTCCTCACGCATTTGTCTCTGAAACTCCTCGCGCTCCTGACTTTCTTGTGCTCTTTGACGCTCCTCGTCCTCTTGTTTTTTCCTCTCTATCTCAGCCACTTTTTCATCCACAACTCTAGCCACCCTTTCATCAGTCATGGTCATCAACAGATCAATATCAACTTGGCTATAAGATCTGATGTGCATACCAACTAATGTCCCACCGGGCCCAGAAATAATGTGCCTCGACTTGTGTAGTTCTCCCAGTCCGTGTATACGACCATGCTTTTTTCAACGGTCTTCACGTATAGCTGAGACAAGTCTGGAGCCTCCGATTGATAGTCTCCGGCCTGTTCATTCTGGGTGGTCATTTTCTGTACTTCATTCTGTACAAAGTGGGCCCTATTTTAATTGGCAAGGGAAAAATCATCGCAAGCCCACAACAGATTTGACGCTCGTTAGATGGCGATGGGGGTACCCTCGTCTCGGTCCGGCTTGAGGTGCGGGACGGCTTGCGCTCGCGAGTCTGCAAGGGAAAGACCCTTGGCTCGGTCCAGCCTGAGTTGGCAAAGGGCTTGCGCTTGCTGATTGTCGAGGGTTCGAACTCTCGCTCGTTCGTGAGGGTTTTGCGCTCGCAAATTTGGTTTACCCTTGTTAATTAAAGAGAGTTTTTTATTCCCCTCTTCTCGACCATCTTTAAATTTAAATTTTTTCCCCTCACTAAAACCCTCTTTAACCTTTATTATTAAAGAGGGAATCAATTCCCCTCACTAAGTCCCCTCTTTATTTCATTATATTTTGTAGTGGTATATATTTTTATACAACACCATTTGATGAAAATATAAAAGTTTTTATAATGCCACTTTTATAGGGATATACAATGGTTGCATACTCGTTGTCTTTTAGTAATTTTTCCAAAAAAATAATGATATACAATGTAGATATACAATGGTTCAAACACTATTGTAATAACATAAATTTTTACAACGCCGCTTTCTGAGAATAGACAACGGTGTGATAACCATTGTCTTTCAGCAATTTTTTCTTGAAGACACACATATATACAATGCAAATATACATCGGCTAAAAAACCATTGTAGTAACATACTCTTTAACAACTCCACATTTTGACTATAGACAACGGTTTAATAATCGTTGTCTTTCAATAGTTTTTCTTAAAAACACAGATATATGGCATAGATATACAACGGGTAAAAAACTGTTGTAGTAAAGTACTTTTTTACAATGTCGCCTTTTGACATCATATTCCATCTATAAAAGACAACGGTTATACTTTAAGCAACATATTTTTTACTTTAGACAACATTTTTAGCAAAATTGTTGTCTTTCTGGTGTTATAAAACATCATTTTTCTTGTAGTGATACATCAAGCTAACTCATACATAACAAGCTATTAAACTACACCATAATCTCCATACACCAATGCAACAAAGGTATTAGCCCATGGCTAATTGGTACAAAACAACAACAATTAAGCTAACTACAATCATATCTAAGACAAAAGTAAGAGAATTACAAGAAATCTTACCAATGTTGGATGAATTGAAAATACAAGTTAATTCCTTCAAATGCTAACTTATAATCCATGGCTAAAAAAGATAAATCCTACGTACACTTGTAGCTAACGTCTAGAGAAATCTACTGCAATGAACAGATCAGAATTCTAACAATTTGATCAAAAGTAATCAAAGAAATAAGATTGAAAATCAAAAGGTAACTTACTTGGTAAATACCTATAATCTATCTCTAAACTATCTAATGAAAATCTAAGAATTAAATGAAATCTAATAATGCTCCAAAATCTGATGCTTGTGGTATTTATAGTGCTCCCATCGTTAAGACTCATTTGCCCTTCATTAAATGCACGAAAAGACGAATTCGCCCTCAATTTAACCAAAAACCGAACTCAAGCTCGGACAACTTCATACTGGCGCTCGAATAGGCACATCGAGCGCACCTCTTCTTTAGCTCGAGCGCGACCCTTTGTCATGGGCAGGGAGATTATGCCCGAGCATCGGCCAATGTCGATCAATCTACAGTTGGTTGGCGCTCGATCTGAGCTTAAACTCTGACGTCCGTTTTTTACTTTTGCCGTTTCGATCCAATGGCTCGTCCAAGTTTTCTAGGGTCTTCCTCTTGATCATCTAAGCCTCCCTAAATGCTCGGATCACGTCATCTTGTCTTCCTCATTGGGATTTCCTCGATTTTGCCCGATTTAACCTATATAAACAACTTTCTTGCAAAAAAAGGGTGAATAACAAAATATATAGCATATTAGGGTCAATAATGCATACAAACCACTCAATATCATGCTGGAATATACCAAATATGATGCAATTATTACCCTAATCACTAAACCTTATTTCAAGTTTTTTTTTTTTTTGTGTCTCATCTTGATTCTTATTTGGGTATACATTTGCTCAAGAAATCAATAGTATTCAAAACTCATATTTGTGTGTGTGTTTGTTTAATCAGTTGTGAAATTGTAATCAAATTGCCAAATCACGATTTTCTTACTTTAGATATCACACACACATAAGATAATTGATAATGCTACCGTGATAGAAAGAAACTCTATTATGCCGACAATTTCACATACCTGTTGGAAAACTATGATGTGTATTCCTGACTCCTGAACTTACATTAATTAATTTGGCAGAATGTCTGAACTACATACTATTATTAAAACGTAGAATACATACAAACAACATTAAACAAGATTTCAAATTCAATCGGAAATTGAAGAAACTTGGAAGTGGAAAGACTCGCCTTCTAAAGTTCTTTGGTACCTCAATTTCACATTTGCAGAGCACTCGCAAATCAGAATTGCAATTTGAAGTTTTGAAAGAGAAAGTGAGATTATGGGAATGTTAGCATCAAAATTTGCAGATAGCGGCATCAAAGTGTTTTTACAGAGAAATTCAGAGAAACACTTATTTTATCTCTAATCCTAACTCTAGCGGCTTGAAAGTTAAAAAAAAAATTTAAATAAAGATTGAAATTTTAAAATCAAGCTTAAAAATTTAAATAACTATTATATGACATGATATAATTAAAATTCTATATATAAAATTAATAATACATAGTAATATGGTTAGTGTATGATTAATTATATTCAATCATATCAACTATTTTTTTGAAATCAAACATTATTAAAAGTTAACATGGTTTAATAGTTAAAATTTTCTATTAATTAATATTTTTATTTAAATAAATTGTTACTTTTTTAAACTAATTTCATCTTACGATAAAAAAAAAAAAATTCTGAAATTATTATATAATTATATTAAGATTAAATTTAAAAATACTAAATCCCTAATTTGATAGAAATAACAGTTCGGGTCAAAATGATTGTGATCTAAACAAGTCCAAACAAACTATTCTTTGATTTAAACAGATTAATTCTACATATCATAGTCTTTTAATTTTTCTTGAGAAAACTGATAAGGTGCAAAAGTAGGTCTTTACAGTTATCAAATGAGTTTTTTATATTTTAATCATGATTTTAATGCTTTGTAATGTTAAATATCGTAAATTTATTTAAATTGTTAACTAATTTAATGCTCTGACTCCTCATGAATTTATACCGTAGTGATTTGTTGACTACATAAATTTTTTAAAGATTATTTATTTTGACAGTGAAATATGACCATCGTGTTTGTATTTTATAAGTAATAACATCGAAATATAATTATTTTTTTCAAAATTTAATATATAATTGTCATTGTTCTCTCACAAATGCTTTTATTTGCATTTAAATTAATTTGTTTTAAATGATTCAGATAGTTTAAAAATTGTTATTTCTAGAATATATTTACTCTTGAAATTAGAGAAAATGCCCATCTAAAAAATGAATATTCAAATGAAAATATTAGAGTTAGGTGTAGTCAGTTATATATTAAAAGGAGAAAGCATCTCACAAATTTGCTCTGCCTGTGCAATGTAAAGATTTACTCTTGTGCCTTGTGTCAAAATAAGTTTAGTTACTACTGTAACGACTATTTGTTATTTAATTAATTCCAATATTAAACTGATCACAAGACTCTAACTATTCTGTTTGGTCTTGAATCAATGTTTAAGCCAGCTGCTGTTTTTGGGCTATGTATCTAATATTTGGTTTTTGGTTTGTAATGGATTAATAATTTGGGTGATTTTTATATAGATTAAAAAAAAATCATTATATTTACAAATATTCTGTACAGAAAAAAATATGCTTTTATGCAGAAAAATTGTGCTTCTGTGTAGATATTGTGAACCTATTTATAAATATAGTGACTAATAATTTTCTCTGCATGCAGTATTATTATTTTAATATATTTTAATTTACTGTGTTCACCCTATTGTTATTCTTTTTCCCATTAAGTTGATTGTTTTTGAAATGTTCTGTTGCAGAACATGATAGGAAGAAATGACCATCCCAATTATCATACATTGCATCTGGTAATAATTAATTAATTAAAATGGTGGATTGACAACACATGCAAAATTATAAAATTTAATTTTTCTCTTCATTTCATATGCATAGCAGAGGATAGGAGAGGAGAGGAGAGGGTGATGATGACGGAGAGCACTACTGGGACTTGGATGCTAATAAAATAAAGTAAGGGGGACTTGGATGCTAATAAAATAAAGTAAGGGGGGCTGTTTGATTAATGGGACTCCCAGCATTATGTTTTTAGTCCCAGATAATATGTAGTTTGTTTTATGGGACTATTGTTGTGTGACTAAATTTTATTGGGATTATAATGCAAATAATCATGTATATATGGGATAATTTGGTTCTGAGTGGAGGGGGGACAAGTTAATCGCTGGAGCAATTTGACCATTTTGTCCTTATCTTTTGAGTTAAGATTACTTATTTACTCTTTTATATCCAAAAATTTACTTATTATTATTTTTTATTTTATTATACATTATATTTTGGTGAATATGTAAAATCTATAAGGGTATAAATGATATTATATATATATATATATATATATATATATATATTCCTCTTAATCTTTTAAACCGAACAAAAAATAATTTTACTTAAAAATCAAACATGTTAATACTACCTAATCTAATCCAAACTAATTCAGTCATGTTTAATCCAATCTCAATTAATCTATTAGGTCCAGGGAACCGAACGGGCCAGTATTCTTGTTTTGGTTCTTATCCTTCAAGCATTTTCATGTTTGAGATTTTGACTGATTTAATTTTCACTGTTGACTGTGTGAGAGTTTTAGACATGGAAGAATGTTGCTTGAGATTGTACAAAACTCGAAATTAACAATGTCGTTCGACACTTGGGGGGTTTGTGAGTCTAGTTTTGTTTGTTACTTGTATTTAAAAATCTTTACAAGTAGCTGAGTGGGTCATATTTAGTACTCTCTCCGTCCCACTATAAGTTTCTCATAACCAAGGATTAAAATTTCGCGAAATTTCGTCGAAATTTCCGAAATTTGAGGGTACCGATATGGAAATTCACTTGAACGATTATTTTTCCAAAATTTCGGTCAAATTTCGGTAAAATTTCAGGAAATTTCGGCGAAATTTCGATATCGTTCAAGGGTAATTCAAAATGTGCAGATTATCGAGAAATATCGTGGAAATTTCGGTAATTTATCGGTCAAAATTTTGGGAAATTTCGAGAAATTTTGGGAATTTTTTTTTTCTCTAATTTGATGACTTGGTACCATTATTGCTTAGACCAAGATGATCTTTCTTCTTTTACATTTGAGGCTCATAGGACATCATTTTGGTATTAGTTGTGTAATATTCAATAATTATGAACAATTGTTGTATCGTTTTATATGTCTTACGTATGTTTTCTTGATATGTTTGTTGTAAGATTCTCATTTTATTGAGATTTTAAGTTCAATTAATGTATTAAGACTAGTAATAATATTGTCTAAAATTTCATGTTAAATTTCCATCATTTTAATGAAATTTCCGTGAATTTTCTATTTTTTACCGATATCGATATTCGATATCGATATTTCCACCTATATATCCATAAATTCAGGGTACCGATATTTCCGTCGATACCGATATTTTCATCCTTGCTCATAACTTCCCATTATTTTTTCACAATTTTTCATTATTTTATATAAAAGTCAATGTATGACTCATCATATAATAATAAATAAATGCACTTTCTTAAACAAAACAATATAAATATATTGTTTCTTGAAACAATATAGACATATTTTCACCCAAATCCTATGTTTTAAAAGCGGAAGCGGAAGTTGACTCGGCCACCTTAATATTTTTTGTCGGACAGGGTTCAACCGGGTCTAACCATTTTTAAAGAGGTTGAACCGGTGTGACATCATAAATGCATAATATATAATTATATATATATATATATATTCTAATAAAATTATATATGTTATGAATAAATTTTATTAAAAAAATAAATTAAAGTTAGATATTATACTGGAGGAGGGTGGAGACTTAGAGTTGTGTTTACAGGGAGTAAACTATATCTACTATATAGGGTTATGAATTGAAATTAGAGATTATATTATTAAATTATATTTAATATATATTATATATATAATTAATTTAGTTAATTCTGTGTAAAAAAATACCATTTAATTACATTTTTTGTCAAAGCGCCGTTTCAGCCGGTCCAACGAGCGACCGGTCTGGCCAGATTTTTACCGTTTTTAAGTGCTTTTCAGGCGCTTTTAAAAATGCCCGGTCTAACGTACTAAAGCGGTCCGGAGGGGTGTTTGAGTAACAGTCCGACCGACCGATCCGCTTTTTAAAACACAACCCGAATCAATAATAACAAATGAAAAAATTATAACATTGAAAATATTAAACTAGCTAATGACATATTGACTCTCACTAATTAAATATAGATAGATTGTTTCTTAAAAATATGTTATAAGGGTGTATTTTATTTAAGGGACAAAATAATAATCCTTATTTTTGTTAAAACGTGCATGGACTTAATATGTAATTTTTTAGACATACTAATATGGCTTCTTTCTTAATCATGGATGCAAAAATCGGCCCGAGCAGATTTTTACATAAACGGGCGAAAAATCGTTTTTTCGACTAGGCGCCACCTAGGAGGCCCTAGTCGGCCGAGGAGGGCAAGGCAGAAATTAAGCGATTTTTATTTATTTATTTATTTTTAAATCGTGCGAAGTATTGAAATAAACTAACAAAATTAGGGTTAAAAAATCAAATCTAAAAGTCCAGGCGCGACGGCACTGACGTTTCTCCCTGGCGGCCTGGCGTCTTCTCCGCTGGCGTCTCTCCGGCCGTTGCGCGTCTCCCTCGTGTCTCTCCTTCCGGCGTCTTCCGCGTGTCTCTCCCTCTGGCCGTCGTGCGTCTCCATCGTGGCCGCGATGCCTGGCCACTGAAAATCCATGGAGAAAGAGGCTGCGACTGTGTCTGATGTAACGCGCAAGCGTGGGCGGCGCCGGCAGTGCCTGGCCGCTGATAATCTGCGGTAAGGAAGAGAACAAGAGATAGATGGTACAATGTGGATAAGTGGGTTTCTGAAATTTTAGGTTTAGATATAGGTCTCATGGGCCATTAATGAAAATTTGGCCCAACTTTCTCATAGTGTGTATAATTTTATTAATTAAAAAAAAAAAAAAAAAGTAGGTGGCCTAGGCGCTAGGCGGGCCAAAAACGGCCGATTTTTTATTTCCGACTTCTACAACCTTATTCTTAATAGAACTATATTAGTTCACCTATTTATTCAAATGACTTCCAAAGTAAAAAAATTATGTCAAACTCATGCATTGGGCGACCCAAATGCTACAAATTTGTATTAAAAAAATCTACATTTATACTTTTCAAAAGAATTATTTATTTAACACTAAGAAAAACCTTAACGAGAAAAATAGTTTTCTTAAAGACAAAAACTTGTATGTACCCGGGTTCATGGTGAACCCGGGTATAACCCAATAAACCAAATAACTAAACGGGTCAAATATAAGGGATGAAACGCGGGAAACTCACACGACTTTTCGATTTTTATTCATGAAAATGGTTCCATTTCCACTGATTCTTCCACCGATTTCATCATTTTCATTCACAAAAATTGTCATTCACGGCTGAGATTGGAGTGACGGCTTCGAACGGGCTCTTGTGACGCCTCAGCGAAGGGATTTACAGGCGACGAAGGCAGACGGTGGTTGGTTGAGAGCTCCGGCCGACCGTTGCTCGCGTCTGAGCATCAAGTGCGGCCAAGGCGCTGTAGGTGAGGCGAGAATCTGCTTGGTGGTTTCTGGTTTGGATTTCAGAGGCGGCCGGTGTGTGTTGGCTGTGGAATCCATCGTTTCCGGCGCGGCGGAGCTTCAGAGGTGGAGTCGCTGATGAGAAGAGAAGAGACTTAAGGGTTAATTGCTGAGGATTTGGAACATAACAATGATAGTTTTACAACATAACAGTGATAGTCTTTCAACATGACAGTGATAGTCTTTCAACATAAGAGTGATAGTTCATGAATGTAACAGTGATAGTCCTTCCACATAACAGTGATAGTTCATGAATGTATTAGTGATAGTCCATGAATATAACAGTGATAGTCTTTCAACATAACAGTTATAGAACCATATTCTTTTGAAAAAATGTTTTATGAGAAAAGTGATAAATAATTTTGTGGACAGATGAAATAGTACATAAAAATATACAAAATTCTCATATATCAAATCTAATAAGTCGTGCTTGAGCTTTATCAAGTAGCTCAATTATAATAATTTATCAATCCATACCATGATCATTTTTCCTAATTTTAGGTGCCTAAAGTCTCTTTTTATCTAATTTTACAAATACTCCTTTCCACTCAAATCATTACTCTTTTATCCTTACTCCCCCATTTTTTCAAAATCCCAACATCTTTTTCATTACAATGATAGTTTTTCAACATAACAGTGATAGTCTTTCAACATGACAGTGATAGTCTTTCAACATAACAGTGATAGTCCATTCACATAACAGTGATAGTTCATGAATGTAACATTGATAGTTCATGAATGCAACAGTGAGAGTCCATGAAAATAACAGTTATAGCTCATGAATATAACAGTGATAGCCTTTAAACATAATGGTGATAGTCTTTATACATAACAGTGTTAGACCTGGAACATAATAGCTAAATTATGTAATTAATTACAACTTGATAAAAACTAAAATAAATGAGGATGCAGAGTTATAGAACCATATTCTTTTGGTAGAGCTGAAGTGGTTACATGTTTTTCAATCTGTTTACAAAATTCAAGTGGTCTTTTATGGTATGACCAACAATCTCCTTTCCCCCAACATGATGTGCCATGTAACATTAAGATTCTGTCGGTCTCATCCCCGAACTTATCATCTCTTCTATAGCTTTGGCCTTCTCATCTGTAATGCTTCGTTCAGAACGATGAAGATGATTACATTCAGTTCTAGTCAATGGATGATTATGCTCTTCAACATGCTTCACAACATCATAAGCTCCATCACCATTCATTTTGATTCTCATCATTGTCTTGCAGTTTGTTCTCGTTATTGAAGTGTTCTTTTTCTTTCCTGAACTATTTTCCCTAATTGAAACCCTTTCTCCAGCACAAGAGCACATGAAGAGTTTTCCTAATACAATGGAAGTCTCACAACTTGAATATCGGCCAGTACCTTTACGGACACTAAATCCCACTTCACGAGCATGCTTGTAGTATAATTTATACATATCATCAATTGTTTCTTTCGTCATGCCAAATAAAGAACCACTTGCACCATTAAGATGAACATTATTTTCTGTATACAACATAAACACCTTACATAAATACAACCAATATATATTTATAATAGTTGAAATATAGTTAAATTTTTAGATCGTTTATACCTTGATTTGCTATCATAACATGCTTTGTCCATGTGTTAAAGTGAAATCATTAAATTCTTCTTCTTCTTTTTCTTCTTCTTCTTCTTCTTCAAGGGGCTCAAATTGTATTAAGTCTAGTATTTCATCTGTAAAATCAAATAACAAATCAATACAATTGATTAGATATAAAAATAATATAACATATAAATATAAAAATTATCACTATTGTATATAAATACACTGTCACTATCATGCACAAATAGTATCATTGTCATACATAGTCACTATCACTCTTATGCTCATAGACATTCACTGTCATGAACTATAATTATTACTTCCATGCATATCATTGTCATGTACAAATAATAACATTGTCATGTTATATGACTATCACTATCATGTAGCATGACTATTACTATTATACAATAATGACACAAATATATTATAACTATCATACACAACGATTATCACTACCATGCATTTTGAATATCACTATCATGCATCAAGACTACTACTATTATGAATTATAATTATTACTATAAATAAAGCATGCACATAAAATCCACTCTATTACTATAATGTAATCAAACTATCGCTGTTATACTCTTCAACTATCATTGTCATATATAATAACTATCACTACCATGCTTATTGACATTTACAGTTTTATGAACAAGCTATCACTGCAATGAATTAAGCTAACACTGTCATATACTTTGACTATCACTATCACGTAGCATGACTATCACTACCTCGAAGCATGACTATCACTATCATGTAACAAATATTATTATTGTCATGCAAATTTGTTTTCACTATCATTTACAAGTATTGTCACTGTAATGAATTGTTACTATCACTTTCATGCACAAAAATTAACAAAGTCATGTATATACACATTTATCACGTAATTGTTTCTTGCATTGAATTGAATTTCATCAACTTACCCGTATTTATATGAAGACTATCATCCGAATTTATTGGCACAATATTCAAGCTCATGTTGGATTCATCGTTCATTGTGCTCTTCTCCATCACTCAATCACGACGCATGATCGCGCTCCCTACGCGATGTGATTCACACGGCAATATTTCCAATATGATTTTGCTTTGCGAGAGAGAGAGAGAGATGATTTACAGAAAAATGGAGTGAGAGAATTTCCGTAGGCGAGTTTGTGCGAGAGAGAGAGCAATCGCGACGAGTGTGTGCGAGAGAGAGAGAGAGAGCGCAATCGCGACGTGAGAGAGAGAGAGAGAGAGAGAGAGAGAGAGAGAATTCGAGAAAAATAAAAAATGACAATTTGGGTTGAAATTTGAGGTGGATCATTAGGGTTCACCGTGAACCCGAGTTCACAGGAGACATACTCTTTCTTAAATGGTAGCCTATCAAACACTCAACTATATGTGTACAAATTCAAATATACGAAATTCATTTATAATGTTATAAAAAAAACTAAAATATAAAAAAACTAGTTTATAAAATTACTATTGATTTGTGAATTATATATTCTCTTGGATTAATGACATATATCTATTGCATTTTTTTTTTTGGTAATATAAATTCATTGTCTGATTCAATTAATTCGAATCTCCCGGATAGATGGCAAAAAGACCCCTACAGAAAGAAAAATTCCAAAATGGTCCCCAAATAAGTAAATATAAATTTGCGAGTGTAAAATTAGGGCTCTGATTATCTGCATCACACCCACCTGCCCTCCTCACTCGTCACTCACTCCCTTTGAATTTCGGTGCCATAATCAAACAAATCAAAATTACGAAATTAATATTTCTGTATTAAGGCAATCATTAGATTCCGGTAAGTGCTTCAGTATCATCAATTCATGCGAATTAAGCCCTAATGTTGTAATACTTTATTGGGTGCATTTTTGTTTTAATTACGCAAATCTTTGATGGTGTATGGGTTGAGTACTTGAGTTTTTCCTTCTTGTGTTGGGTACCGATAGGCCGGAGTTACTGTTGGTGATCGGATTATTGTCCGAAGATCTCTGGGTGGGTTGAATTTTCCGTGTATAAGCATGGAAAATGGGGTTATAGAATTTGATATTGGTTTGGGCGGTGGAGATGATGGTATTGATATTGAGGCCCCGAATGATGATGGAGAAATGCCGGATGGGTCATCTAATGATGCCAATTCCTTTGGAAGTGGTAGTGGCGACTCTGTTTTCACTCATCAGGTTTACATTCCTGAGGGGGATCATGATCTTGAGCCTTATGAGGGGATGGAGTTCGAGTCAGAGGAAGCTGCTAAGGCATTCTACAACTCGTATGCAAGGAGGGTTGGATTCAGTACTCGTGTGAGCTCCTCTCGTCGTTCTAGGAAAGATGGGGCGATAATACAAAGATCTTTTGTATGTGCAAAGGAGGGGTTTCGTAATTTGAATGAGAAACGAACCAAGGATAGGGAAATCAAACGGCCAAGAACTGTGACCCGAGTGGGGTGTAAGGCCTCATTGTCTGTTAAAATACAAGAGTCTGGCAAGTGGGTCGTTTCTGGTTTTGTTAAAGAGCATAACCATGAGTTGGTTCCCCCTGATCAGGTGCATTGTCTTCGATCACACCGTCAAATCTCTGGCCCTGCTAAGACTTTGATTGATACCCTTCAAGCTGCTGGAATGGGTCCCAGAAGAATTATGTCTGTGCTAATCAAGGAGTATGGTGGAATTAACAAAGTTGGTTTCACAGAGGTTGATTGTAGAAATTACATGAGAAACAATAGGCAGAGGAGCATGGATGGTGATATTCAGCTTCTTTTGGATTATTTGAAGCAGAAGCAAGTAGAAAATCCAGCTTTTTTTTATGCTGTGCAAGGAGACGAGGATCAGTACACAGGTAATGTGTTTTGGGCTGATCCCAAGGCCAGAGCTGACTATAACAATTTCGGAGATACTGTTACATTTGACACTACATATAGATCAAATAGATACAGATTGCCCTTTGCTCCCTTCACAGGATTGAATCATCATGGGCAACCGGTTTTGTTTGGGTGTGCCTTCTTAATCAATGAATCAGAAGCATCATTTGTGTGGTTATTTAAAACTTGGTTGGCTGCTATGTTGGGTCGCCCTCCAGTATCAATAACGACTGAGCATGATTCTGTTATTCGCTCTGGTGTTATGCAGGTTTTTCCAAATACTCGCCATCGTTTCTGTAAATGGCATATGTTTAAGCAATGTCAGGAGAAATTATCACACGTGTTGCTAAAACATCCCCATTTTGAAGCTGTGTTTCACAAGTGTGTGAACTTGTCTGAGAGCGCTGAGGAATTTGAATCTTGCTGGCATTCCCTAACAGACAAATATGATGTCAGGGATCATAAGTGGTTTCAAGAAATTTATGCTGATCGAAGAATGTGGGTCCCTTTGTATCTTCGCGATACTTTTTTTGCTGAAATGTCCATCACTCAGCGAAGCGACAGTATGAATTCGTACTTTGACGGATATGTGAATGCATCGACCAATCTGAATCAGTTCTTTAAGTTGTACGAGAAAGCATTAGAGAGTCGCCATGAGAAGGAAGTTAAAGCAGATTTTGATACAATGAATACATCACCAGCTCTGAGAACTCCTTCTCCAATGGAGAAGCAGGCATCTGAATTTTACACAAGAAAAATATTTACGAGATTTCAGGAGGAGTTGGTCAGCACTCTCACATTTATGGCATCCACGGTTGAGGATGATGGAGAAGTAACCACTTATCAAGTATCAAAGTTTGGGGAAGACCACAAGGCTTATCTTGTAAGGTTCAATGTTCTTGAAATGAGAGCTACTTGTAGTTGCCAGATGTTTGAATTTTCAGGTCTTCTTTGCAGACATGTGCTGGCAGTTTTCAGAGTCACTAATGTTCTTACTCTTCCATCTCATTACATCTTGAAGAGATGGACAAGAAATGCCAAAAGTAGTGTTATACTGGAAGAACGAGTTACTGATCCATTCCACAGTTATTTGGAGTCTCATACTGTTCGATATAATACCCTTAGGCATGAGGCCTTTAAATTTGTAGATGAAGGAGCAGAGACTGTGGAATCCTACACTGTAGCTATGGCTGCTTTGGCTGAGGCTACAAATAAAGTTGCTATTTCAATAAAGAATGAGGGAAAAGCATGTGTAAACAATGGTTCTATGAGGGAAACCTCAGCAAGGGTCAGAACTCAATCGAATGGTCAAGGGAGCTCAGCCCAACAACTATCTGAGGTTTGTTATTTTTATAATTCAGCTCTATTATCTGGCTCTTTTTGGTTGCATTGCGTCTGAGATGGATACTTTACTTATGTAATATGTGAGTTCCCTATTTCTAGTCTGTTAAAATGTATAAACAAGAGTTGTAAATTGCCCCACCTAGGCTCTAGGCCTCATTTTGCTGTCACTTTAATTGCTCAACTTCGCAAAATTTTCTGTAGGATGACATGGATCAAAAGATTAATGAACTTTCCATGGATGTGGAGCGTGCCAATCGCAAGTGTGAAGTTTACCGAACAAACCTCCTTTCACTTTTAAAAGATATAGAAGACCACAAACAACGTTTATCCATTGAAGTTCAAAACATAAAGCTGAGCATGAAAGATGGCCTCTAAAGGTTCGGTTTTTGTTATTCAGCCTGATTCTATGGAGATTTATCTACAATGATTGTGCTAATAGCCTAATAATGTGTTTGGAAAGGAGCCTCAACAAGAGTATTTACAACTCTGGCTGCTGCATTCTTTATACTGTTTATGTAGATTTTCCGTTAGATGCTGTCCCGATGTCAAAACAAAAAATCAGCAGTTAATCAATCATTTGTGTAGTTAGTGCAACAAATAATTAGATGTCAAGTTAGTGTAAATATAATGTTTCCTCGCAGTTGAATGCTCCACCTCTCAGTTGGTTTCTTCTAATTGATATAGCAATTGATATATTTGGTTTTTATCATGAGAATGAGTATGATGGCTATGCATGAATCAAGAGGCCTTGTGATCCAATTTTGTCCTATGTACTCTTTGATCTACTGCTTTGCTGAAATTTTTGCAACGCTATTTAAAATTTTGGCGTTATACCAAACTTCTATAGTATATATATACATCTGAATATGTATTTTGACGTTCTTTTACGTGGTATTATTTTAACAGCTAGTTTGCATTAAATGAAGGGACAAATAACTAATGATAGAATTGGGTAGGATTATCTGGATATTTAAATTTTGTGGTATGCTTGATTGTTACATTTTTTTATTATGTGGATATGCTTGCGTTGGTGGATTAAAAATTTAATATTGGTGTGGTAACTGATAAAAGTAATGTAATTGACCCCTTCAATCTCAAACATTCGAAGGTGGTTTGGATATTTTTCATTGCTTGAAGAGGGCATTTTGGTTCTTTTTTATCCAAGGACTAATTGTCAACTCCCTCCCTGGACAAGTTCTTCCACCAATGACTTGATTGCAGGCTCATTTTGGCCCGGGGACCAAGTCCAAAGGCTCGTGCTGTGAAGCAAGCGTTGAACTAACTATATAGGATTATGTTCCTATCCAATCCTGTGGGGGAAACTTTCCCTAACTATATTTAGCAGGTTTAGATTAGACCTCATTTTTGGTGTTTCTATAACTACTCTTGGGAATTCACATCTCTTCAAAACCTAGTGTAATAACTTGGAAAGATTGATATATTTGGCTCTGTTTCCAGTCATTCTGGGTATAGTATATGGGGTAGTGGCATTGGAGAAGTTGATAATGAAACTGTCTTTAAATACTTTGTTGGTTAAAGTGATGTGATATATTCTGGTCATGTTTGGCATTGGATTGTTTCATGAAAAATGGAAAGTAATCTCCTGTAGTCCCCAACCTATCAGTGCATCTATTGCTGGTATCTCAAATCAAGGGAACTGTGATTACTATAAAACTATTTATCACTACCCATCAAAAAAATTGTGATAATTATGAATTAACATTATCTGCATGTGTGATTGGTAAAAAACTGACGTCTCTTTTTGAGGAGCAAATAATATTAATTGTCAAGCAAATGATGAATGTAAAAAGTTGTTATGAGGAACAAATGCACATGAATTGCCAAACAAATGATGCAATTGTTACAAAGGGTGCAACTTTCATGGAGTTTTTTGTATTACATTAACAAATGGAGTACAACCTGATTAGAAGGGGATATATAAAGATAAACACTGAAAAAGAATAGAGAAAGAAGAATAGACTCCCTTGCCCCGAAAAATAGGAAATCTCACCAATGCACAATCTAATTGTGCAAAAGAATAACAAAACTTCACAGCCTCCAACTCCAAACTCTACATACAAAATTACAAATTCACCCTCCAACTCCGCCAGCCCGTTCAGGGCCCCACCCTAACTGATCCGGGGCAGGTAGCTGTGCTGTATGAACATTGGATGTACAATTTGTGAATAATCTTAAGATGTACCACTCAAAGCAAACCAGCAAGGAGAGACGCGGGATCTGATGGGTCTAATGTTGTGGGTGGTGGTGGAGCAGGTTGAGGTTGAGGAGGAGGAGGAGGCATAGGTGCAGATACTCGAGAAGGAACAGGAATGAAGATTAATTGCTCTTTAATAAACTCCTTCAATCTGTAATATAGAGAAAATGTAAAAAGCTCAAAATCAGAGGCAATCTCAAAGTGCACAATCAGGTCAGTATAGCTGAGGACATGTGCATACTCAAATGTTAAGGTTGGATCTCCCGACGCAATGGTCATACGTAACTGAGTTCTATCTGCTGGATCTGTTTCTATTCTTATCTGATAATTCAAAAGAAAAAAAATCAGTTAACGATGGAAGGATATTAGTAAGGTCTTTACTTTTCACAAGTAACCATTGATGCTAAATCAAAGCAGAAAACATGTTGTCATTCCATAATGGAAAATTTTCTATTTCAAATTATAGATGTGATATGCCTAAGGTCAAAATCATAGTGTAAAAGCATCATTATTTGTAGGTTCACTATTCAAAGTAGCAAAAGCTAAAATTTTAGGCACTTTACATGAAGTGCTGTAAACATACCAAGCATAACATGGCTCGTGTGCTTTCAGAGTAGAAGGTTGTGCTAGCAACCAAATTATTCACATTCGGGTCCTGAACGAGGGATTGAAAAGAAAAAAAAAAAAAAATTAATATAGAGACGAAAATAATACCCATACATGGGTCAGTTAAAATTGTTATGATGAAGCACTTACAAGCCCAGGGCAAACAAGCAAATGCAAACTGTTAAATAAGTTTGCCATCTCCGAAAGTGGCATTGGTCTAACACCTCTGACCTGGAAAGTTGGTACAAATATAAGGTGAGGACCTTGGGGTTGGGGGGTTGGGGGAGGGGTGGATTCAAAAGATAATATGTAAAGCACATACCACTTCTTGCAATTTCAGAGGAGGTCCTGAAAGTGATCTCCATTGTGGGAAAAATTCTTCCGCAGAAACGGAGATTGGTTGAAGAAACTTGCTCAAAACAACAGGAAGGCGAAGCTTTACATTGACCTGCTCACGTTAAATATATGTTATCTTAAAAGTGAGTAATTATTGTTTCCCTTGGCTCCCAATTTATTTTATGGTTGTTAGTAGTACCACATGGGTTCCAAACTTGTACGAGAAGTCCAGCACTGCTGTATCTCTGCTCGGTTGGAGATTGATTACTTCCAGGGGGCATTGAACCTGAGAAGCCAAAGTATAATTTAACTATTCTAATTATAATCCAATACATAGAAAATGGAAAGAATTGACTTGAAATCCAACCTGTGCCCTTGGGGGAATGGTCTCAGGTACCAGTGATAGTTCCGTCTTTAGATGTGATGGGGGCAATAATAAAGCTTGAACTGACACGAGTGGGGCAGTATTTTTATTTCCCAAGAAGAGAACAACTCTCCCTTGGTGGGCTTGCCATTCAGCTTTTATGCCAATCTGGAATTATATCCACCAAATATGAAATTAACTTAGCAAAAATCATTTTAAGCTCATATATTGAAAAGGAGAACTATGCCCTACTAAAGCCAAATAGGGATTTTAGAGCATAAGGCAAAACCTGGATATAGGCATCCTCATATAGCACACCACTATCCTTCAGGCATAAAGCCTGAAATCTTTCTGCAATATCACCAATCGGCTGCAAGCAATAAAGGTGGAGAAAGAAGTCAGAAGCATAAACTGGAGAGAGAAATCAGCACTGGCGAAGTATTTATGCACTAGATCTTCCTAAAAATATGAATTTCTATGATACTCAGTGGCATCTACCCAGAAAAAATTGATTAAGCTAAGACATTTCAAGAGAACTTTAAAAGTGGCTTCAGAAATCCCATAGAATCTAAAGCACTAGCTTCCAACGACCAAGCCCAAAACACTCATTAACAAAGGTCAAGAGACTTCAACGCATCTATCTTCGCCATTAGCAAATAATGCTTGAAACAGAAGCAAAGAAACATATTTTGGGCATATTTTTAACTTTCCAGTAAATCCTTTTAAATTGTCATAGATTCGAAGTGCTCCGTTGGACGTTTCAAACTACAGGATGTCTGAAGTTACCGAGGAGAACTCCATTCCTAATATTTTCATGCACTGCATTTCCCAATAAGATGTACAACAATTTTCTGTTCAACTATTTGCAAGAGGAAATTTTGAGATATGTTAAATAGGGTCCCCAACTGGATGAAGCTTAAAACAAGAAAAGTATGCCTGAAAAATGCTTAAACACAGGAAAACTTCATGAAAATTAATACCTGGACTGTATTCGATTGCTCTTCAACAGGTGCAAGGGCCAATGCATCTGCATTCACACCCCCTTCCAAACCAGAAGAGACCCTTGGATCAGATTGGGTAGCACCCTCTTGTGGGCCTTCAATAGCTAAAGGCCCTAAAAGATCTCCAAGGAGGTCAGGAGAAGGTGTACTAGTAGGTTGAGGATCCACTACAGTGAGCACCCCATTTGCATGTGTTGACCCTTGTTCTGAGCTCTGATGCATCCAACATATTTATATTTCAGAATTACTATCATTTTTTTTTTTTTTTGGATAGGAATTACTCTTATGTTAAGATCCTTCAAAATCAGTGAAATGGTCTTTGATAAGTTATGGAAGGATCTCTCACCGCAGTGCTCATGCTAGGCACCTTCACAAGACCAAGCTGGGCCCCAGGTGGTGTTCCATTTGAAGGGCGTTGATCAGTAAGTACCAAAGCATTAGAAGTCTGCTGCTGGGCCCGCAATTTAATTGCACTTTGCTCAGCAGTATCAGTCTCAGCATCTTCAGCTTTTCTTATCAATGATGACTAGAACCAAAGATTGCCACGTTCAGCAATCCTATCAAATAATTAGTCATCAACTAATATTAAAATTGAAATTCCAACCTGTCTCTCAGGGAACTTCGGCATTTCAGCAAGTATATCCATTAGAGCTGCACCTTTCATGCTCAAAGTAAGATACTCAACAGCTCGTTGCTGTATTTCAGCATCTATGCAACTTTCATACCTAAAAAATATAATTTGTTGTTTTAATGATCAAGTGAGAACATGAAATTCCAATTGAAAAATTGACTAGAAAAGTAATGATTGATAAAATCACTTTCTGAATATCGCCCAGATTTGCTTCTGTAGCTCCTGGTCGGGTGGTTGAGTGTGCATCAAAAGCTTAGCATATGTGGAAAGAAGGATAGGAATTGTAGATGTCCTGGTCATGTCTGATTTGGTTAGATATGGTGCATAAGCATGGGAAATATAGTCAAAGGAAGATATATGACGTGTCCTTACGAAACAGTGGGAAGCTTCTCATGTATGATATTGAAAATTTCCTTTGGACTGCACCCTGGACGTCTAGCTAGAAGATGACCGTATTCTCCAAGGATATAAGCACTCACCTGTTTCATGATGAATTCTTAATTTAGTATGCTGTATGCAAATAAATTCACATGGAAGATTTTTTTTTCACAGCTTCAGTAAATAGTTTCGCAGACAAAAACAAAAAGAGACCTCTGCATGTCCAAATATAGATATCTACTAATTTTAAAACATTTTGATTGAACTGATTTTATTCCAAAACTGATGGGCATCAACTTATCAAGCACCTAATTAGGGTTATGCTAATGACATTGTGAGCAAATTAAGAATCCAAAAACTTGGAGCACTTTATGTTTTAAGGTTGACATTGATATATGGAACTTGCAATAAACATACATTCTTCATGCAAGTAAATGATATCTAACATACCTTCACCATGGTCTCATGAATAGCAGGCTTATCGAGGTATTCTCTGGCTTTCAAAGCTGCATAAGGCTGACAAGATACAGAAATGATACACAAGTTATGTGAAAGATCCTTTGTCAGGCTACAGAGACAAATGAACAAATTATGTAAAAAGCTGGTCATTTACTTGTAAATCCTCGTTATTCGTTACGAACTGCACCACACGAAACCAAATGTCATCACTGACGAAATCCCCTGCCTTGTCTATCAACTGAAGGATCACATCCACATACCTGCAACATGGAGTTGGAAACATAGATTTTCCATATCATACTAGAAGCATAACACAGACGGACAGACCATCAAGTGATTCTGTCTGTACATTTTCTGTTCTGCATTAAACTTGTGAATAAGTCATATAAGCACCACATAGTTTCATATGCAAATTTGAGGTAACAATTAACTTCAAATTCTGTCCATCTTTACTTGTAACTATTGGTGGAATTAAGTTTTTTTATTATTAACGTAGTTCCATAGCAGCGTTGGAAACCGACTTAAACCTGACTTACAGCTTTAGAAAAGAACTAGTTTCAAAATACTTGATTCTGAACTCAACCAGTAATGACATAATCTACTCTACGTCCATAGAAAAAGGTAAAAGAACAGTCATCAGATGCTTCACATGAGTGTAAGAACAAAACTGATTATCTAGCACAGAGTTTGAGATCCAGTAGACTTGTAGAATGACTTTCTAGAAGGTTAGCTTACCAAATGAACAAATTTAAGAAAAGTGTTCTAGGAACTCAAATTACCAGCATGAAAACAAACAAATATATAACCATGTTAGGAAATGAAGGGCACAAAATAATTCGCCGTAAACCAAAGTGTACTAAAACAAATGAAATCGGAGTGAAATCTTATTTAGTTATAATTAGAATCAGTGAAAAGGGACATAACAGAAACCATATCTTGCAAGTTAAAAATAATAGGACAAAATGGAAAATAGAGAAAACTAGTATCCCGTTAATACATTTTACTGAAAAGAATTTCTCATGAGCATTTTAGTTTAACCATTCAATAAAACCACTGGCAGCATTTTCAAGTACCAATTAGTTTTCATAGCAATAAAAACAATGACACACTCTTTGATTAATCAATTTCTTACCATGACAAGTCTGGGGCAAACTTCTCTGCAAGAATTGCAGCTTTAAGTGACAATTCTTCCCGCATTGTGAAGTCAGCTGAGCTAAGATACTGAAAGAAGATGAGCCAACCAAGTATAATTATTTTCTTTTCTTTAGCAAGAAAGATAAATAAATTATCGAGTGGATTTGCAGACATATAAATTCGTGAGCACCTGTAATATTTCTTCAACAATGTCTTTTGCATTTGAAACATCACACATTCCATAGAGCAAATCAAGGGCACGTCTTCTAATACTGTTGAAATAATTAATCATGAGACAGATATAACGTAAATATATTAAGGGTATGGCCGTATGCCTCATGATACTGTTAATATTGTTATCAGGAAAAAAAAAGTAAGATTACAATTTAACTTGAAACACAAACTTTTAGTTATGAAACCAAAACAAAGTACTATGTTAAGAGGGGTAACCTTATTAAGATCTTAAAAACATGATAAAAGGCTCACTTCCGTGACCAGGATGTCAATTTATCTTGATTTTTCCTTGTTTCTTATATTATTTCAAATCCAAGGATTTCAAGACCTAACAAATCATGAAAACTTCCACCCAAAAACCAAGTTTTTTAGTAAGGGATAATTTTTTGTTTAATTCAAATAACTGACTTGTGAAAAACTGCAAATATAATGTATTTATAATAAATCAAGTACGATTTATTCTTTTTATCAAGGAATCAACTTCATTGGTTCTAATCATACCTTCCCTCATGAAAAATTCATAAAAAGAAAGTTATTTGTCTATCATGCAAAATTTATAATTTCAAGAATTAATGAACCTGCATCGCTTGTATTCAAGAGTCAGATTTTTGGATTTAATTCTTGAATAAGGACCAAGATTGGTGCACATCTGGAACAGCATGATGCAAATATAATTTATCTGTGAATTTTCAAATAATCTCGATGATGACTCTTTAACACTCAGTAGATAGTTTAAGAAGGAAAAGAAGAAAAAGAACATCCCTAATAAAACACTTCATTATTATATTGAATTCTGTAGAAAGTCAAAAGGAGGAATAAATCAACACATAAATGCACGTTCACCAAAAAGACAATAACAAGATCAAGTTTAACCTAACAAACAATAATTACAGTGCAGAGCAGTTGACATAATCTTGAAAGAAGATAAAGTAGTAATAGTCAACCTGATATCAGGATCCTTCAAGGATGTAATGATCTGAGCTTGATGTCTTTTGATAATATCCTGAACATCTGTGACCATCAACATTCGTGACATGTTCTCCTGCATTAAAGCAACAAAAATATTTCAACCAGGAACTAGAACTATATATGGTTCTGACTTCTGATTGTTGAATTACTTGCAGCGCAAATTAAAAAATTGGAGGGTTAGATAGAACAAGCACAATGCAGCCAGGTGAAAGAAAGCAGAATTGGAAACAATTTAAATTTAGTAATAAATATATAACTAACCAAGCCAAGGTATCGTATATTAGGTTCACGAACAGCGATAAATTTTCCAAGCAACGCAACACACTGAGACATCATTTCTTTTTCGGCATCAAGATGCATGACCTGCATGCAGTGAAGTGTCCAGGAGTTACTGAAAACTCAAAAATACTTTCAAAAAGGAATTAAATGCACAAAGCTTTTTTTTCCCTTCTAATTAAAAAATAAAGTAGTGTTTTAAGCTCCATTAATATACATAGGTTTATGATTAGATGTGCAGGCATACAAATTCAATCAAACAAGTAGTTAGTGAAAGTTTTACTTCCTCAAGAAAATTTAACAGCCTTTCTACAGAAAAGTGGTTTCAGGTTCAAAGCATCACTTGAACATGTCTTTACCTAGCTAAACGCAACCAATAATTTACACTTCCTAAATTAGTCTTCTTTCTTGAATATTCCAAAATCATCCAGTAAATCCTTGCCTCTACTTCATTTGGTAGTTTGATTCACCGTGCAAGCTGTTTAAGTTCATGAGTTTAATGGGAACAAGGCATAAACTGCTCACTAATGAAAGCCTATACATGTTCCTTTAGTCATAATAGTTATTAGTATGTAACAGATGTACGGGGTAGGCTTGTAACCCACAAATAGATGGGTATAATAGAGAAAACTTACAAGAGCAAGTGCTTCAAAAAGAACAGCATGTGATGCATTATTCTTGTTCACATTTTTCACAACATCAGTTCCCATGAGTATCCTTTGCAGGACCTGTCCAAAATGCAAACAAGTCAAGTAAGTACAATAACATGCCACAATATCTACATACTACACACAATACAGAAAAACACAAGTGTATAAATATGATTGATTGAAAAAATCTTGATACACACATAAGAAAACAGAACACCAGACCTCAAACAATGATTTTCTTGTATTTGGGTCCTCAATTGTTGGAAAATACTGAAGAGCCCTCATTGTTTTAACCTGTGGTGATTGTGTTAGCAAAAATATTATATTGTTAGATAATGAAAAGTAAACCAAGAGGCTAATATATGTTCCTACTTAAAATTAGAAGTACATTAAGCAGACCATGTTCAGTTGGAACTAATGAAGGAAGAATAAATTTTTTTAAAAAAAAAAGTGTGTCTTAAGATATATTATTGTCACCCATATATTCAGAAAAGGTGCACAGATAAGTACAAACCTGAAGCCATGGAGATGGAATACCATAATAAGTGTATTCTTGAGGGATATCTTGGTTTCTGGCAAGCCTTTCCAATGTTCTAACACATTTAGGGAGACAACTCCAGTATGCCTCATGGTTGTTGGACACTAAAGCAACTAGGAGACTCATAGAAGAAGTCAAGACGCCCAAATCACGTTCATCTAATAATTGTGCCATCCTATCCGACCTGTCAATTTGGAGAAAGCAGAAAGCTATCAGATTCATCAAGTTAACCAACACTAACACAAAGTTTAAGTAGACACTTTACCATCCATCTACATTGACCACATCAGGGTTTTTTCTAAACAGACGCAACAGACATAGTGCAGCCTTCTTCCTCACAAGTGGTCTGCAACTACTAGAAATCTGGAGCAACAGGAAATTGTATCATCATTTACCAAGGAAATTAGCATGGTATCTTGGAGAACTTTATACACTTACAAGTAATTTTTGAACATCAGGAGCCAGTGATTCAGCAAATTCTCTCCCACCAATATTTCCTACCTGGACAGATATGGAAAATTTGAATCAGGGGAAGGTAGCAATGACGTTCACATCATTATGTGAACCAATATGTTTGTACCAACTATCCATAAAGATTTGTGAGACAATAAGAGTTTGGAATTGTACCAAAGTCAGAGCTAGGCACTGAAAAGTTTCATTGCGACCAATAATGTCATTGCGGACAGTATTAATTGCTAATCTCAAAAAGTCATGATTCTCATTCAGAAGACATGACGTCACTATATAGCCAACCTGCAACCAAAGCAATATGATAAGAGATAAAAAAATACCTATCATTAGTTCTAGACTACAGGTTTTTTTTGCAAACATACCTGCTTTTCAGGATACTTTGGAGCAGATATTAAAGAAACGGTTTCCATGTGGCCAAAATCAACATCATAACCTAGCATGTAAATGTAAAGCATTTTCCAGACATATTTTTTCTTCTCATAAGGTGTTAAACCCTGTCCAATCACAAACACATGTAAAAATAATAAGCATATAGACATGATAACTTAGACGAAAAACAACGGAGTAAGTTGAAACTTAGATAGATGGAGTTACACTTTTGAGATTTGAGAGGAAATGTCAGCCAGTCAATAAACGAAATATCTAGCATTTAACCTTGGTCCTGAATCTAAAAAACGGAAAACCCCAATTGAGATTGATGGAAGGAAAGTTAAGCTTTCCACTATTTAGGATCAATTATCCAAAAGATTGGGGACATTCAAGAAGACATAAATAATGGTCGTAAGTAATCTATGCAATAAAAGGATGCCTGCGAGATAGATTTATTTTTTACTTATAGATCAGCATACAACATATATATACAAAGGCGGAAACAGAGGTGCATATATTAAGAAGGATGTCAGGAAAAAACTCGAGGATAAAAGTTAAGTAGGAAAGGACTAGGATCTTTTTAGGTAGAGAATAAGATTAGAGAGCAACACCCAACATGTTTCGGTCATGTAAATAGGAGAACATACATGGCTCCAATTCAAAAATCTTAGATTGGTAGGTTTATGGCAAGCATAGGAGGAGTAAGCAATCAAAAATTTGATGAAGGTGAAAATCTTAGATTGGTCAATTAGTTGCAGGTGCAGCCGGAGGGTTAGGTCAGCGAAAGTTAGATAAATAACTTATACTTTGGCATAAGTTTTAGACTTCTAGTTGGAAAAGGAAATTTTCAGGTTTGTTCTTATCTCAGATTGCTTTCTAATCAAATTAAGAACTTAGTGTAATGAGGCAATTATTAGTAAGATTAAGGAACTACAAGCACGGAGGCCCAAGTCCTAGAGTCTTTAAGTATCACAATAAAAGAACAAACTGATCGGTTCTACTCCACAACCTTATACAGTGTATTTGTTCACATGTGCATAAAAATTAAAGGCATTACTGATGAAAGAGGATCTTTTTTGGGAAACAATATCCTCAAAAAGGAAAGAACATAATAGTATGGAGACATAAGCTGAAAAAACCTAGTCCTATGGGCGCTAGAGCATAGAGCAATTTATGGTGTACTTTGAATCTCATTCCACATTATAAATAAGCACAATATCTAGTTATCTACTCTTATCCTTACTAGCATATGCTTGATCAAATAAAACATTACTTTTTTGTATATATATATTACATACTGTGTCATCAAAATGGGTGAGCGATAAACCAAAAAACCATGGAAGTTCTTTCCCCTGTCGGAGGGAAGGTATCTATGTAAGTATGTATGTGTTTCCTCCACCTATAAAGTAAAAGGGAAGGAAGGGGCATGATTGCAATAAAAATGTCCGAGGATTGGACAAGACCCCAGCGACCCCTTCTACAGAATATTTACTTTTTGCAAGTATTTATTGTCTAATAGGACCAGTTATCTGCACCTTCCCTATTCCAAGCTCTCATTACTTTTTCAAAGAAATCAGTGATCTTTCAATTTATGCACCATGCCTTTCTATAGCAAATCAAGTATGGTACAATCTATCACTAGGCAACCTTACGTAATGCATGTGAATTCGGTTTAAATTGCTTTTACTTGACAAGCATTTATACATACATCTATTTAACTGTTGACCTGTACAGGTGTAACCTGCTAAGTGTGGACAGCAAACCCACCAGATGACCTGAAAGAAGTGAGTTTGTAAAAATTTTATTGTTATATTAAGTAGTTAAGTTAAAGTAATATCATTATTCAAGAGGGTGCTAGATGCCTAGATCCTTTAGGGCATAGCTCCCTATATCCTGTAGTTAGAAATATTTGCCTAAAGATTACTGTCAAATTTTAGCAATAACAATTAACACGACAATCACCTATTTTAAACAAAGGATAAAATTAAGTAGCAAGAGCATTGTATGATATCAATATTTCCTTGAGAGTAAAGTAACAATAGATCAGAATCATTTAGTGGGTAGTGATTATTGATTAGTAACTACATCAAATGGCTGGTTTCTCTAAATATATAAAGGATGGAATAAGTATA
The DNA here is from genome assembly GCA_026898435.1 of Prunella vulgaris. Lineage (NCBI taxonomy): Eukaryota > Viridiplantae > Streptophyta > Magnoliopsida > Lamiales > Lamiaceae > Prunella > Prunella vulgaris. The sequence goes on along the minus strand of JAPKLY010000485.1, from coordinate 101,163 downwards.
TGGATACTTGAATACTTGTTGAACACTTCACCATATTCTCATTCTTCAGAACACACTCTTCAAAACCACAGTATATTACCATATATCAAACGCCTCCAATTCTATGATTAGATACTGCCACCCCAAGATATCAAAAAAAAAAAAAAAGATACTGCCACCCCAGTTTGAAACACCCAAGCTATCAAGCAACAGAGGCCCATAAACTGGGTTAGCATCCTAATTTTGTCACAATGAACAAAATTGTCAAAAAAATCATATATAAGAATCCCATGTCTTCATCCAATAAATCTGGGTCTACCTCCTCTTCCGCCATTTTTTCATTCTTAGATCATTATATTTTTCCAACTGAATCCAGTTGGACCATAGTAAAACTCCACTAGGGGATATTCGACGATTAACACCATGTCTAAAGTAGGAATTATAATGGTTTTAGAACTAACTGCAGCTATACCATGTCAAACTATACAAGTATTACCCAATGTTCCATGCCATTGCTTAATTGTTAAACAATTTTGTTCCAGAATGCTCTTAATTAATTATGATATTATACAATTTAAGAATGACCAACAGATCGCATTCGCTCGGGGTTTATTAAGCACATTCAGGGAACTCGAATTCCCCTACAATAAGTCCTACGGTAACTGCATGGATAGCATTCTCTAAACCCTAAACCAAACCTCCGGTCACTCGAGAGCACAATTGGGATATTCCCATTTAGTTCAAGCCAAATTCAGGAAATCAAATTCTAAATTGATTCCATAAGCCCTGAATTGGCAAACGCCACAATTACATATCACAGCTAGAACCTTGAGATATTTTAGAATATAGCTAGCAATTACATAAGACCCAAAAGCTCACACAAATATAGGTAAAAGACTTGCCTTTTCGTTTTTGAAGCGAGTACGAATATTTCCGAGCTCTTTATCAACACGAAGGCGCTCCTGCTCTTTGTTCTGGCAATTCCGGACGTCGCTAATGAACACCGATAAACCTCTCATGCCGGAAAGCGCCATCCCTACGCCCTCAGATCTCCAGATCCAACGGCTACCAATTCACAGATCTTAATCCAATTGGCGACTCGAAAAAAATATGAAGAATTCTATGCTCGACAGTGGTAACCTGTCTGAATGTGTACGTATATGAGGAGAGAGAAGGATAGACTGTGTTTGAGGTGCGATCTAGAGAGAGAAACTGGAAAAGCCGTCAAACAGTGGAGGGAGACGACTTTTATTTCCTTGTTTGTTTTTAATTTATTAAATTGAAAATATTACTACCTCCATCCCAAAATTATTTTCACACTTTCCTTATTTGGACGTCTCAACTCTTCTATCACACACTTAAAAATGAAACATTTCTTTCTCACAAACTTCAACAAAATACATTTTTTTTTATTTTATTATTTAACTTTACACTCACATATTTATTTTTCCTTGGTTCACATGTCCGGGCAGTGACGGAGCCAGAAATTTTGGACAGGGGGGCCCGTTAATATTTCTATAAAGATTAAATAATGTTATGTTTATAAAAAATTATTATAAATTTATCAAAACATTTAATTTCATTAAAGCTAAACAAGTTAAGTTTTGTTATGGTTTTGAAAAAAAAATTTAATTGTTCCGATTATATAAAAAATGTGAGATAGCGTTGAAACTGCTAAATCGTAATTTCAATATCCATAAAAAAATTAACTTCTATTTATTTTATTAATTTAGAGGATAAATATTTTTAAAATTTTATTGAAATATTATTAGACACTACATATTGTATATTTTATATAACATAGTACTCAAAAAAAATTTAATACTAAAATGTGTAATTTTGTTAATAATTTTTTTGTGATAGAAAAAAAATATTAAATATTTTGATCATAAACTTAATTAAAAAAACCGGCTGGAACTAGAAAAGAAAAAAAAAAGAGAGAAGAAGTTAGACAAAGGATTTGAACCCTCGCCTTTGTTGGAAGGAAAGATTTATACTACATTTTGAAACCAATCAAGACCATTTACATAAATGTTTAGTTTAGAAAATATTATATATATAATAAAAAAATTAAAATTTTCAGGGGGGCCCAGTGCCCCCCCTTTCCCCAATGTAGCTCCGTCCCTGTGTCCGGGACTACTATGAAAGTAGTTTCAAGACGGAGGGAGTATTATTATTTCATTCATTAATACTCCTTGTTTTCTAACGTATTTGTGAGCTTTAATTCGAATTTAAGATTATTTCTATAATTCTATTACACCGTTTATTTATTTTTCGTCGGGTCAACTCCAAAAGTGGACCCTAACTCTAACGAATGTCTTGTAATGTAGGGCTGCGTTTGATCGGAGAAAAACGGGTCTCGTTTGCTTGTTTGGATTGTTGAAAATTCTTAAATAAAAATATGCAGTAGGATAATTAATAATAATTAACAAAAATAAAAGCTAACTAACAATATTATCTTATCTTTTAGATAATTATTTCCATTTTGATTAACTAATATAATTTTCATGAAATAACAATTTATTCAACATATCCAGATGCATTATTTGGAAACAAAGAATGCGGTTGGTTCTTGAATCCAAGAATTCATTTGGATTGTTTGGTTTATTGTATCTTGACATATTTTTCAATTTGAGAGCATATATTTTTTTTAAGGCATGCAAATAATAAAAAATTCTTATAAAAATAAATAAATTTGAGCATAGTTGTTTATTTACTGATTTATTTTAAAAAAAAATATTAAACAAACATTACCTAGAGACAATTCGGGGATATGTTTATTACGGCATTGTGTAGAAAATTAGTACATAGTCGTAAAATTTCAATTATAAAGTGAGAGATATGTATTAAATCTTATGAGGTGTTTGCTTTCTTAGTATAGGATTAATAGAATAGGATAAGATTTCAAGTGATTGGATTGATTGTAATCCCAATTTTAAAATATTATGTGTTTGGTATTTATGATTGTTTTCTTAAAATTAATCTCATTTTGTGTTTGGATTTTGTTGTGGGTTGAATATTACCACCCAACGGGAATAGGTGCGAGCACATCATGCACGTATTATATATAGTGATCGGGAAAGCATCAACATGCTCGGGCTCACACTAGTATCGTCCCCGAGCATCAATGAAGCACTACGAGCATATTTACATTATTCATAGTAGGGACACCAGGTGACCGAAAGGCCGAAGAACTGGGACACTTCACGAGCATCGAGGAAGACCCTCATAAGCACTGCGAGCATCATTTACATTATTCAGAGTAGGGACACCAGGTGACCGAAAGGCCGAAGAACTGAGGACACTTCCCGAGCATCGAGGAAGACCCTTCTAAGACAGTCACGATCAGCAGTATGTCCGGCCGACCAATGGGGTCCTCGCGAGGAATGAACCTATGGGTTTGAGCAAGTGTGGTTCCGAGCATGAACGACCACGTCCTGGGCATTCAATAGCCGATCATGGATCAACTAAAGGGATCTCGGAGGAGAATCAAATCAGCCTAGGCGTGCCCTACAATCCTGACAAAGGTACGATTATGTTAAGAGAATCATAACGCATGGAGCACCCTCATTGGGCTCGTACAGGGGACAATCGGCCGAGTGCAACTTTCACAATGCGGAGCACGATCCTAAAAGACAGATTTCAGGAGAGCTGCTCTTAAAGTCGGCAAGATAAAAGTTACCCCTCCTGATTTCTGTAAACAAAACCTACAATATTGATTTGTCCTTAAATAGACAGATGTTAGATGAAAATTCAACACAAAAACCTCTATCACAAAAGTGACTGACAAAGAGCAAGTTATACTTAAGTCCCTCAACAAAGGACACATTGTGCACTCACACAAAACATATATTCAATGTACCATAGCCCCTGGTGAAACCTTTTGAGTTATCACCAAAGGTTACATGTGGGCCTTCCTGAGTGACATAATCCTGAAGGAGATCTCCAAAGCCGGTCATATGCCTTGAACATCCGCTATCTAAGTGCCAGACAACTCTCTTAGGATCCTCCATCTTCTTGTTGTTGCCCGCAGTCACCTGAAAAGAATCAGGCTTCAGGTACCCATCTCCTGTTGGGTCCTATCGTGTCAATTGTACCATTTAGGATCCAGATTTGTTTCACAATTCTGACAGTGTCAGATGTGTAAATCTATCTCCAAGTAACATCAACATACACTGTCTTTTCCTTTCTAGGTCCATGAGAAGTTGAGGGTGTATGGGTGTCAGCCTGAGGAGCCATAGGAGCCTTTTGTGTTCTCTTAGGGGCAGACCTCCTGTTTCTCCTAGGCTTAGGTGTAGTGCGTCGAGGTGTTTGACGAAAGGGGCCCTCACTTTTCTGACCTCTAGGCACTTGAGGTCGGACACGCGAGTTTTGGGCCTCAGGTTGCCTAAGCCCTTTAGGAGCTACCCGGGTTAACCTTTTCCTTTCAGGATTTGGTCTCTCCTGATAGTTCTTGCGGCCCTTCTGAGGTCTTCTGACCTGAGTGTTCTAAGGCTGAGCCTGAGAGCTACTCGGGTCTGAGTTCCTCGGCGCCTGGTGAGACACTTGGGTCTTTCCCTTTCTGGGTTTTGGCCTAGATGTCTCAACCTGTTGCCTGAAGGGTTCTACGGGCTCCTTACCCTTATACGAGCAATACCTTGGCCTTTGTCACCTTCCCTGGTTTTACAAGCACTACCTTAGAGCTGCTCTCTAAAGCAACCCTAGGTTGACCCTGAGAGGGTTTCAAGGGATCAAAACAAATTCCTTGTCTAGACCCATCAGTATTCTGATAGACAATGATCCTCTCAACTGTCTGAGCTGATCGGTTCATCATATCAAGCTTCTTGAAAATGATCTCCTTTCTACCTTTCAGGTACTCATGTATGGCAAAGAGGTCATTGAACTTCGTCTAAAGTGCTTCGAAATCTCTATCTTTCTAAGATAAAATCTCATTCAGGGAATTCTGAGAAGCTCTTTCTCTCTCATCTGACTCAACCTTGACTCTGTTAAGTTCCTAAGTTAACCTCACAGAGATGAGAGCATCATCATTGTCCCTTAGAGACAGAAGCTCAGTGAGTCTGGAATTCTCAGAAAACAGTCTAGTGTTCACCTCCACCATGTGAACATTCGTTTCCTGCAGCCTTGAGAAATCGACCATCAATTACTCTAGAGAGAGCTGAAGATCTATCTCTCTAGCTGAGTCTGAGTTAGGCTCAAGTGCGTGATTGGGGGGAGGAAGCAAAAGTAGAGTTATGAGAGCATTCCTTATCATCATTTGCCATTAGGCAAATGTCATCGTACTCTTCTTTGAGAACAGATCCAGTGAGTGCCTTTCTGGCCCATCGGATTCTGAACTTTCTTCAGTGATCATGGCCTTCTGATCTCTCTTGGCTCTCCGATCCTCATGTTCTGTGGCACTGAGTTCAGGACAATCATACTAGAAATACCCCATCTTTTTGCAATTACAGCACTGGTCCGCGTCATCACTTGCATGATTTTTAGGTTCAGAGTACCTCTTAGATTCAGGTTCTCTGCCGCATGATGAGCTTCTCTCAACTGGATTGCTAGAAGATCTCCCGTGCTCATGATCTTTCTCACGTCTTTCTGGTTCCTCACGATCACATCTTGACTCAAAGCCCCTCATCTCTTCCCTTCGGGGGCTGGATCTCCTAGGGATGCTATGTCTTCTACTGTCCCCGTTATCATTAAAATGTTTTTTATACCCACAGAAGCGAGAGTTGGGCTTCTCGAAGCGTCGTGCCATCAGGCTATATTCCTCAGCAATATCTTTCTTGCTCATCTCTCTCAGGGAACGGGAGACACCAACTTCAGGTTCAGGAGTGGCTTTCAGAGCAATGCTCTTCTCCTTTTCTGGAGTCCTCTTCTCACAATCATCCCCACTGACCTTGACCTTCTTTTTCCTCTTGTTGAGGTCAAACTCAAGAGCCTTTAGCTCTGAAAAGAGGTGAGTAGTGGTTACGTTAGTAAGATCAAGGGTATTCTTCAGCATGATTACCCATGTGTACCATTTTTCAGGGAGACAGTTCAGGACTTTAGAGAACCTTCCTCCTGGGAATCTCTTTCCCAAGAGTTGTCAGCTCGTTCATTAACTTAATGAAACAAGAGTGTGAGCAATTAAAATTAATTGCCGAAATAAAAAAATAATAATAACATGTAAAAATTATATGTTAAAATAATTTATTATTGGGAATTTGAATAAATTTAATTCTTAAATAATAAATTGAATTGGGCCTTAGAAGCCTAACAAATTGAATTGGGCTTTAAAAGCCTAATAAATTAAATTGGGCCTTAAAAGCCTAATAAATTCAATAGGGCCCTCTAAAATCCAATTAAATATTTTGGGCCTCTAAAGTCCAATTAAATATTTTGGGATTTTTAAAGTCATCAAGCCCAATCTTTGAAATAGCCCAAGAAATCATATCTTTAGAAATATCCTTGAAGATTATCAAATCTGTGATATTTTGGGAATATTCCCAAATTATATCTCCCGGCCCATCAAATCTGGCCTGCAAATCTAGAATTCTACACCTATAAATAAGGTCTCATTCTAGTCATTTTGATACACAACAAGGAGTCAAGAAGATAAGAGCTTAAAGAGAAGCATCAAGATCCAAGACTTCGAGCATCCTTAAAGATTCAAAGGACTTCTTCGTGGTTTCAAGAGTATTCTTCGACTCGTTCATCAACAAAGGCGTTTTGGTCTGGGATCACGGTGCGAAGCCTCCGATCGACGTTCTTCATCAACATCGGCGTTCGATTTGAGAAACACGGCACAAAGCCCCTCCAATCAACGACTATCCACAAGTCTTCAACAACAACAACAACAACTCAACAAGTCAAGAAGATCAAAGCTTGAAGAGGAAGAGCAACTCGGAAGATCCAAGACCTCGAGCATCCTTGAAGATTCAAAGGCGTTCATCGCGGCTTCAAGAGCGTTCTTCATCGACAAAGGCGTTTTGATCCGGGATCATGGTGCGAAGCCTCCAGTCGGCGTTCTTCATCAACAATGATGTTTGATTCAAGAAACACGGCGTGAAGCCCCTCCAATCGAAGATCATCCACAAGTCCTCAACGATGATCAACACTGCTCATCTACGACACCCCATAGGGAGCCCAAAGGTGAACACTCAACAAAGCCTTTCCAAAAAGGCAACATTAATTCGAAATAAGGCTCAACGCCCTCGAATTAACGTCCATCTCCAAAGTCAACTCCGGACTCAACTCCGACAAATCAACAAAGTCCTTCGATAAGGCAACATTAATTCGAAATAAGGCTCAACGCCCTCGAATTAACGTTCAACTCCAAAGTCAACTCCAGACTCAACTCCGACAAATCAACAAAGTCCTTCCACAAGGCAACATTAATTCAAAACAAGGCTCAACACCCTCGAATTAACCTTCAACTCAAAAGTCAACTCCAGACTCAACTCTAACAAATCGGACTCAACTCCGAAGATCAACAAAGTTCGTCCATAATGCAACGTTAATTCGAAACAAGGCTCAACACCATCGAATTAACGTCCAACTCCAAAGTCAACTCCGGAACAACTCCGACATATCAACAAAGTCCTTCCATAAGGCAACATTAGTTCGAAACAAGACTCAATGCCCTCGAATTAACATCCAACTCCAAAGTCAACATTGGACCAACTCTGACAAACTCGCAAATCAAGTCAAAGACCAAGTCAAGACTCGAAGAGAAGAATCAGAGGATTAAATAGAGATTGGACCCAAAACAATCGCTTGATATTCTTATATTCAACATATTCTTTGTAATTCAATTTTCACATTATTAATAAAGAGTTATTAATTTTTGTGAAGAAATTCACAGGTTACATAGAGTTATCAATGGACTCATCCTCCAACATCTTAAAGGCCTCGAACTTCTAAATGGCCATATCCCTTCTATTCTTCTTAATCTTCCCAGAGCCCTCACACATCTCCGCTAGAGTATCCCAAATCTCCTTACCGGTCTTTAGATGCATCAACCTGACAGAATCCTCATAAGGAACAGTGTGAAGAATGATATTTTTTACTACATTGTCCAGGCTGATTTGCTTGATCTGGTCAGTGGTCAGCTTGTCTCTGACCACTAGTTCAAGACCTATAGGGGGAGGAACATGCAATGTACCTGTAACAGGAAAAGTAGCAGCTCTATCCGTCATGAAGGTAATGTGACCCTTCTCAATGACCATAAACATCTGATCATGGATAGAGTAGAGATGTGCCAATACCCTGAATCTCTAGCAGCCGTAGTTAGCGATAAAGAACTCAGGTAGGCTATTCTCAAGGTCTCTAGAGGATGCCATGAATGCAATTTTTAGAATACACTTAGATCTAGTTCAGTTAGACCTCCAACAGTTTCTCCTCAGAAACTATTAGTATTCAGAGCCAGTGGTCTTGCGAACCACTGCTCTGATACCACTTGTTGGTCCCGAAATGAGTCTGAATTAGTGTATGGGGGAATACACTGATAACAATTTTTCCATTCCAGAAAGAACTCCTTAGAACTCACTCAGTCAGCTTAAACTGATGATACTCACTGAAACTGAAGTCACTCGGACTAACAGTTCAGGAACCAAATACACTGAGTCCTAAAAATGTGCTCAGAGTAAGCTCAGTAAAGATAACTCACCTACTGACCACTTGGAAGCTAGTCAGCTGGATAGCTATCTAAATAAGCCTGATTAAGTGCAAAAGTATGAGCCCTGAAATACACTCGTTTTACATTTCTTGAAAACATTTTAGCTTAGTGTTGAAAGCGTGGTTAAGGAATGTGCGCTGGTTCGAGTCAGGAAGATTGATTCTTACAGAATGAAAATAATGTTGAATACTTAACTGATGAAATGACAGTTTAAGGATGCAAAACAGTAAATCAACACACAAGAGATTTAACGTGGTTCAGAGACTCAAGCTCTTAATCCAAGGTCCTGATTTAACAGAAGAAATCCTCTCTTAGGATTTGATACTTGTATTTTTACATGCCAAGGTACACGACAGTCTCCTTCCTTTCTTAGGAACTCGACTCCTAGGTAGTTTTACAAGTCCCAGTCCTTCCCATTTCACCAACTCAGTCTTGAGAGGTTTAACTTTCAAACGGTTTCCAACTAGGGTATGATAATCCTTACAAAAAAAATAATGCTAAGGATGGATTATCACGGCTAAGATAATACAGAAGAGATTCTATCACAACACTCGGGAAATTTAAACTTGCTGAGTGTTGCGTGCTTGAGTAATTTGAGCACTTGAATCTTTGGTTAATTTCAACTTCAAAATTTCCTGTAAACTTGTCTGGGTGCAAGGTCTTTTGTATTTATAGGAGAGATTTGTAATAGATCCGTTGGAGGAGATCAAAATAAATTTTCCTATTTTAGGTCGGTGGCAGCCTAAAGATGTAATGTTTACTTTTTAACATGCTATTTTGATGAAAAGGTCTTTTAGTTCTGCCTGTGATTGCAGACATTTAATGAAGATGTCAGTGTCCGTACATAGGTGTCTTCGTCTTACTTGTTGTCCTTCAAACGGCTAGTTATGACAAGACTTTTATGCTTCATCATACTATTAATACTTTGAGTGATTTCCAACTCAAATCAGGTATAAATGTTGTCTTTATTGGCTTTATTGACATTCTCTTTGTCTTTAATCTCTTAGCATAAATGCTAAAGCCCAAATCTTCAGTAGCCCTTTCCTTCAGGAATTATGAAGTGTTAGTTAATTGAACACTCAACCTGAATACTCAGGCTACTTCTGTCTTCACTAAAATGTCATGTCCTGACCGTGCTTAGAAACAGTTAGTAGAACATCAGTAGTCTTCTCATGATCGTCTTAAGGAATCTTCAGGATGACTCGGTCTTCAGGACGGTTCCCCCTGAACTGAATACCTGTAAGTATAAAAGGTCTATCCTATCTTGAAGTTATTCCTGACTCTATACAATTCTGATTTTATACTTAGGCAAATCATCTTTGCAGGGGTTTTGGAATCTGAATCAAAACTCAGTGAACATCCCAACATCCTACCTAATAGACAGAGTGGTAGCAAGGTTAGAGGGATGGAAGCACTAGGAATTCTCTGATATAGGAAAAGAAGTGCTGATCAAACCGGTACTACAAGCCATACCTACGTATATTATGTCGATTTTTCATATTCTGGTATCAATTTACCATGATATAGAGAGAGTGTTGGCAACTTCTGGTTGGGGGGGAGCATCACAAAAAAGGAATGTCATGACACCAATAAACATATCTCTGTAGACCAAAAAAACAACGAGACTTGGGCTTCAGAGATATGATTGGCTTTAATAAAGCTCTGTTGGCTGAACAAGTCTGGAGAGTTATTAACAATCTGACCTCTTTTATGGCAAGAGTATTGGAAGCCTGATATTTTAAACATTGTGATATTATTGTGGTGGGCCTAGGTAATAATCCTTCATTCATGTGGAGATCTATGGTATGAGGTAGAGAGTTGCTTCAAAAAGGTTTAGCTTGGAGAATTGGAAGTGGGAAGCAGATCTCACTATTCAATGACGCATGGGTAGCAGGGCTTCATCAAGGGAGAATCATATCTAGAATAGCATTAGGAGCTGATCTCTCTAGATTTATTGACCCGCAAGGAAAATAGAAATCAAAACATATCCAACAGACTTTCCTTCACTTTGAGCAGGAGGCAATACGCAGAACTCCATTATTTGATACTACTGAAGAAGACTCCGGGTTTTAGAAGGATGGAGAAAATGGACAATACTCATTTAAGTTGGGATATAGAGCATTCTTTGCAAAAATATTGACAACACACGCAACACCAACCTCATCCAGCAATGAAAATGAGGAGTCCTGGTGGAAGAGAGTTTGCCCTTCTAATGTACCCCCTAAAGTTAGAATCTTCATGTGAAAGATATATATGGACCTGCTTCCGTGCGAAGACAACCTATACTCACACCATCTCCCAGTCAATCCATCCTGCCAAATTTGTGGACACCAGTTCTCATCAACCACACATGTCATATTCCCCCGCCCTTCAATAAACAAATGTGGAAGCATTAAATACTTGAAGTAGCATAAAAAGGCTAAAAATCTTACACACGAAACCTTTTCTACATGCATTTTTCTCAGAAGACATGCATATCTCAAATGATGAATGTCTGATGCTAGCATAGGGAATCTGGAAACAGAGTTGCCTTATCACTCATGAGCCGTAGTTTTCTAATAACAGAAATGTTTCGCTCCAATGGTGCAAGGTAGAAAGAGTACTTACTTTTCTACCAAAATTATGAAAAATGAGTTATATGCTTCCCTTTCAGCCTACTACCTCTCAGGTGAACCCCCTACATAGAACTCAAGTGATACCCCATGATGTTACGATCAAAGTAGTTGCAAGATTCTGTAACCAATCTCTACAAATAGCAGTCATATATATTCTAGTATCCCCCTAGGGGAAACCCAACGTTGCAGGAGGAACCCAGATAGAATTACCGGGAAATGTCTTGAGAGGGAATTAAAGACAATAGAGATTGAGATTCGAAAGGCTTAACAGACAACCTTCAAGAATATCAAAATTAGCTCTAACTCTCTTCAATCAGTAAACATTATCAAACATAACAAGAGGGTTTGGACGCCGGAAGGTTTGATTGTCGATAACATCTCAAATCTCTTGAGAAGAAGCCTATTGATCATATTCCTCGAAAAGAATGGAGAAGCTCATTCAATTGCTCGCTTCTTCATGAGCTCTCCAAGCCCTCTGGATTGGGTAGGAGAAAGTATCCCCATCTGAGTGTGACAAACCTCGGTATGAGCTCTTCTACTACCGTTACTAAAGGCTCTTAGTATTTTGCTTAAAAAATATATATAAAAAATTTAGGGGCCTCTTGCTCCTCCATCTCCATCTGTCGATGCGTCCACTTTTACATTTTAAGATTGTCAGATTAAAATGACTATTAATTTTTGAAAGAAAAAAAACAACATTAACTTGAATAGAAGAGTTCATTTTTTAAGGAGTCTGTCTCAATTTTAAAGCTTGACAAATTTGAGCTCTACTGAATTGAAAATATTAACTTTACCAAAGTTTTTTGAAAATGTTTTTTTAAAAAATTAATAAAACTCAGCAAGATATTATTTTACTATACGTATAAAATAAATAATTAAAATATTCTTAATAAGCTTTAAAATCAACATATTAAATGTTCCAAAAATTAGAGGAAGATTAAGATAATAATCAATTTGGCAATGGAAGGGATGTGACAATGATAGCCATTTGAATATTCTAATTAGCTATGTGTGTGTGGACAAATATATGTAGAGTGTTAAAAGAGAAACCTTCCCCTGTCTTTACAACCCAAAACTGACCCCATTCAAGATGTGACTATTTATATTGACTTGTTTGGAAGTTATATTAACATATAATTATATATTAGCTTTTGAACTCTGTATGGATTAGGAAAAATGTATGAGAAAAAAAATAAAGAGGGCCACATATTTTTTAAATTGTAAAAAAGAAAGGCATGCAAAAATTCTAAAAAATGCATATTCAAAAGTATATTCAAAATGAGTGTGCGAAAATTTTAAAAATGATACATTTACCCCTCTTAGTAATAAACCTAAAAAAATTTCCCTTTATGTAACTGTTCCAAAATATATTATTAATTTTATATTGAAAATTTAAGATATTTATTCAATTTGATCAATTCAACTTAAATTCCTTTAAATTAATGTGCAATGTTTACTTATTAAAAATTTATTATGATGGTAAACAATGCGCATTACTTTAAAACTCGATTAATATCAGAAAATAAAAAGTATTTCAATCTATCACGTGTGAAATTTGTTCATATCATTATAAATAGTCACTAATATTTTACTGATCATAACATTTTATACTGTGATTTTTGTTTATCAGTGAATATATATAATAATATGAATAAGTACAATTTATTAATTTTATATTGTGAAAAGAGACTTAGTGAAAAGGTGAAATGCGCTTGGGAGGCTGGGAATAGATAATAAAATAAAATATATTTTATTAATTTTTGTGAGCATATAATAATTATTTTAGAAGTATAAAAAAAAGAGTTGAAACATTTAAATAAGATAAGTGTGAAAGAAGAGTTAGAACAGAGAGAATAGTATATAACATGCATATTACACGAGATTTATACCTTTTAATTTATTGAAAAATATACTATTATATTATATTTGCCTTTAACTTAATTTTATTTTTCAATATGTAAAAAGTTATATGATTAATAAATATATATTTTTTAATAAAAATCAAACATGTATAATTGTATTAATTTCACAATTAATTTAATTGGAATGTAAAATTTATGTTAAACTGATGTATTAGGATATTTTGTGACGTGGATAAGTAAGATATTCAATAAGAAAAAGACTCTGGTTATTGACACTAGTTAAATTGGGCAATAGAATATCCAGACGAATACACTATTTTTTATTAGAAATTTCTTTTTAAAAAATTCATTTTTTCGAACATAGTGAAAATTGAATAAACATCAAACTTTTCTGTTGATTATTTGTAATTTTTTTTTGAAAGAAATAGTAAAAATATTTAAAGATAGTATGCTTACCAATTTGATTAGTGCAAATAAGCTGGTCCCAAAAAAAAAAAGGAAAAATTAAAAAAAGGCACAGGTTATATGCACCCACTTGTGTTAGTATTACACACACTAAATTCATACACACGCAATAATATTAGTACACACACATCAAGTTACCATTTTATCCTCTTTTTTGGAAACCCTTATTTTCACTTATTTTCTCAACTCCATCCGCATATCTGTGCCTTTTCTTTTTATCAACCGTTCAAGTATGCCCCCAAACACTTCTCCCCACCCATCTTCTCCTTCCCTCTCATCTATGTGTGTTTCTTTCTCTTTTTCTTTACACATGTCTCTTCTCTTTCTCCTATTTCTAATCATTTTTATAGCCTGTTTCCCAACCCCTGTTTATTTTCTTATCTCTTACTTCCTCTTCTCCTCCTCCAAGTGCATACGCAAGTTTTCTGATATCTTTTATTTCGTATTATTTCAGAGAAAAAAAATTGAAACTTTTTTCAATTTTTTTCTTAAGTTTATCTATGACAAAAACTTATATGAAACATTTTACGATGTGAAATGGGTAAATTTAAAAAAATTTGCGGATCCTACCGGGTCGGGTCGGATTTGGTCTTTTTTTTAAAAAAAAATCGCAACTATGATTCCAGATTTTTTCGCTTCCAGGTATGTTACTTTTTAGGCAAATGTGTGTTACTTTAAGACAAAATGTGTGTTACAATTCGACCAAATGTTGTTTTTTTACATATATATCACTTACTTTTGTAAAAATAACATTTTTTCATTCAATGTAAGAGCAAAATGTGTGTTCTTAAAAAAAAAACATTACGTTTTCATTTAGTAACATATTTTTAACTATTTTTAAAAAGTAACACCAAGTCTTTTATATAATAACATACATATGTTAACATATATTAATAGTAACATGTATATGTTCATTTAGTAACACAGTTTGAATAGTAACATAGATTTGTTCATTTAGTAACATATACTTCTTCATTTAGTAACATAATTTTTTGTAACGTTTTTTCAATGTGTTGTTCTTTTAATTATGCATATATATTGAATTCTGTAATATATTTTTATCTATTTTTAAAAAGTAACACCAAGTCTTTTATATAGTAACATACATATGTTAATAAAATAACATATTTTAATAGTAACATGTATATGTTCATTTAGTAACATAGATATGTTTATTTAGTAACATAAATTTATACATTGAGTAACAACGGTGTTGACAAGGCGAACTGATACGATCGACATTGAAATAATTGCAAAGACCCGGAGGTCGCCTAGCTCGGCGAAATGGAGGGCAGCTCGCCACGGAGCTCGCTTAAAGAAGCTCGCCCCCACCTCGGCGAGGTTCATCATCAAACGGCACCTTGAAGCCACACAAGGCATCAGAGCTCGCCTGGGAGACCGCCTTGTAGCCTGCTAGATCCCGATGGTTGCGCTCTTTTTCCCTCCGTCTGGTTTATCCACAAGGGTGGTTTACAGCGAGGTTTTTAATGAGGCTCATCTAGTCTAAGGCATAGTAGTAGGACGAGGCACGACATAGGAAGCAGTGTGAGGGACCAAGACGAGGGTAAGGAACCCTCGTCAACACCGGAAGCCATATAGGCTCGTAAGGTGCTGTCTCACACTCGCACACCTATAAATAAGGCCTCTCTTGTACTATTCACACAATTCCAATCATAACACACATTTCACTTTCTCTCTCTCTATATTATACATCCAAGAACACAAATCATAAGATTATTGTTTTGTAGAATTAATCCGATATAAAGCCACATAAACGAATACGATTAGTAAATTCTATCAACAATTTGGCGCTAGAAAAAGGGTCGGAATCTGAAAAATAAAAAATTTCAAGAACAAAAATTAGGGTTTGTTGAAGATTTGAAGATTTGAAGGTATTCTTGATGAAACTCAAGAACACTTGAAGATACACACACATATTCATCCCTTTGAACAAAAACCCAGATTTCCGGACAAAAATCCAAATTTTCGGATTTGTAATTTTCTGCCCAAAAGGTGTTTTCAAACGCACGTGTGTACACGAATAAACCGAATTTCAGATAATTAGTCACACGCGAGGCTAGACGAAAATTTACACAGCTCTACCTAAGCTGGACGATCATCACCCCGGCGACCTCCCTCCACCTCGGCGACCTGCAGCAAGTTACCCCCTCCAAAAACTAAAAATGGCTACCACTCGAGCTGCCAAAGGACAGACCTCCGCAGCTGCCGGAAGGTCCAAAGGGGGCGACCAAAACCAGGCCGAGGCGGAGACCTCACGCCAGGTGGTGGAGACCTCACAACCACCTCCCCAGAAGAGCACCGCAGCCCCGCGACATCCGCGAGTTGTGGTGGCACAAGAAGACCTGATCCCTACCCTAAGGGACCTGGCCAACAACCCCGACGAGCTCCAGCGCACCATCGTAACCTTGCAAAGGTTGCAACAGCGGCAGCATGACGAGCTCACCCTAGTGCCGAGGCGAGCTCCAGCTACTGAAACTCGGGAGCAGGCGAGACCCACTCAGGGCACCCAAACTGGGGGGGAGTACATCGCTCTCCCCACTGAGCAAGAGGCGAGCTCGGCCCAAGCTCGCCACGGCCGAAAACGGGCCGGCAAGGCCAAGATGGTGGAAGAGGAACCCGCCCCGTACACTGGGCGAGCTTCGGCCTACACCGAGGTCTCCGCCATGAATCAATCACAAAGGAGGGAAGTCCTCCAAGGCCGTCTGGGCCCGAGATATGGGGAGAACGAGCGGACAGCAGCCCCAGCTACCTCCCACGGAGACTCAGACCAGCAGCCACGCAGGTCCGCCCATGAACGATTGAGAAGGCCCGCCACCGACAGGTTGGGCCCCCATGGCAGACGCCAATTCCAACCCGTCACTGAGAGGTCACCCCAGAGTGAGGCACCTCGGGGACGTACATCCACGAGACACACGACCTTTGAGCAACCTCCGCCGGAGGTGACCCGCGATGACGAGCTGGCCTTGCTGAAAAAGGCCGTCGAAATGCTGCAAGCCCAAGTAGCAGCCAAGTCTGGCGGGCCTGACGCCACCACTCTCCCCGCATCTCCATTGGCACCTGCCATCCTCCGCGCACCGGTCCAAAAGAAAATTCAATTCCCGGTGATGTCTGCGTACGAGGGCGAATCCGACCCGAAGGTCAACCTGGCCAAGTACGCAGACTTTATGATTTCGGTTGGCACCACCGATTTTACTCAATGCCGGAACTTCCCGCTGACCCTAGGGGACCGAGCTCACCGCCGGTTCTCTTCACTCACCCCGGGGTCAATCTGCTCATTTGGCCAACTCTCGCGGGAGTTCTTGGCCCACTTCTCTGGTTTCGGATCCTACCATACCCAGAAGCACCGACTCGCCAACATCCACCAAGGCGAGAGCGAGACCGACCAGCAGTACCTAGAGAGGTTCGACAAAATCCTGCTGGAAGGCGAGCTGGTGAGCAAGGACACCAAGGTCATCGCAGCGTTGGCCGAACTCAAGAAGGGCACTGACCTCTGGAAGGAGATGCACCTCGCATGTCCCAACACTTACACCGAATTCCGCCATAAGGAGGGGGTGTTCGTGGCCATGCAGGAGGCACTACTGAAAGAAGTTGGTGCCCAAGAGGAGAGGAAGCCATACGGGAAGAAGTCTGGGGGCTCATACAAAGCCCCCCTGAACTTGAAGGCCTTTGGCGACGGGCAAAGAAAAGCTCAACCAGGTCCTAACCGTCTCCGTCGACCAGGTCTTCACTACGGTCAAGAGCGCAACCATCGGGATCTAGCAGACTACAAGGCGGGCTCGCAGGCGAGCTCTGATGCCTTGTGTGGCTTCAAGGTGCCGTTTGATGATGAACCTCACCGAGGTGGGGGCGAGCTTCTTTAAGCGAGCTCCGTGGCGAGCTGCCCTCCATTTCGCCGAGCTAGGCAACCTCGGGCCCTTGCAATTATTTCAATGTCGATCGTATCAGTTCACCTTGTCAACATTTTGCCCCCCAGCTCGCGTACATCATGGTTTACCCAATGTGTGGGCGAGCTGGCTTATTTCCGCGGACGATAGATCGGACCTCGGCGAACTACATTCGGGTGAATGGCGAGCTGATGGGCGAGCTCCAATGTGACGGTTGTCCCAGCCGACGTGATGCGGGAATCCAGGCGTCTTGCACGCCTTTTTAGGCGTGGTTTCCCGCGCCCATCATGTCAGCTTTTCAAATTCCTTGCAAAAAGGTCCCTGGACTCCTTGGATATCATACCTCGCCCCGGCGCCTATAAATAGGGGGAAGTGGATTCATTTTCCCACTTTCTGCATTTTCGAATTCTCAGAGCTTTCCCGGCGACCGATTTTTCTTGCGTTCGATAGATTTTCGAAGGCTCTTCAAGGTAGGATTCAATCTTTCTTCCCTTTTCTTCTGCCTTTTACTTGATTTTTCTTTCGTTTCTTCGGACTCCCTGAATGATACCGTACCGTGACTTTGGATTCTTGGATTGTGCTGAAAACCCTTTGGACTTCTCTGAGACAATGTCGACACATTCTTCGAGCAGGACCTTTTCAGACCGAAACCCCAAAAAATAACCAATAATTGAGGATGAGCTTCCTCCTCGGATTTCTTACGTGGACGTCGGCTCTAGTTCTAAGGCGAACTCGGTAGTTCGCCCGGACTCTGGCGAGCTACTCGACGATGTCCAAACTGACTCGGAGGTATGGGAGGAAGGCGATGAGGTCGCCCCCGAGGAAAAAGTAGTCAGTGGTGACGATGAATCTGCGGAGGCTGGTGAGGACGCCGCCGATGCCGCCGAGGAGGTCGTAGAAGTCGGTGCCGAGGTCATTGATGAGGGCGAGGAGGAAGGCGAGCTAGAACCAGTTACGCTCGAATGGTTTCGTCGCATTGGCTTCCCAAAGCCCCAGCTGGTTGAATATCAGGTCCCTGCCGTGGTCGTCCATCCCTTCGACTGGGATGAGTATGTCACCGAGCATGCGGCGAACTTCCCCTATCCAGCTCGAGCGCTCCCCGTCGACCTAGAGAAGGTCGCCCCATCTGAATACAAGGTCGGCGGGGTGATGAGTGTCATTGACGAATGCGACCTGCTCATCATACGCAAGAAGTACCGCATCCCGCTCGACATCTTCATGTATGCTCCAGTGAAGAACGAGCGGGCCGATGCGCCTCCCGACGGGTTGACTGCCTTGAACGTCGATGTTCTCAGGGCCGGGCTCACGTTGCCATTGCATCCAATCATCGGCCAATTTCTCACCGACAATAACTTGGCCATTACTCAGCTCACCCTGAACGCATGGAGCAACCTTCTCACCGCCTTGTCCGTCTTTAGGTTGGAGGGCTATGAGAATGCGACGACCTCAGCGGACCTGGGCGAGCTCTTCGCTGCGACCAAGCAGGCGAAGGATGGCGCGGGATACTATTACCTGAAAGCTCGCCCGGGGGAAAAATTTCTTGGGGACTTGCCAAATAAAGTCTGTGACTAGAAGGAGCAGTTTTTCTACATAAGCGGAGACTGGCGAGCTTCCAGCACGTACCATGGGCGAGGTGACCGTATTCCCACTCCAGAGGGATACGGGGAAGCCAGCAGTAGGTCACCTATTTCGGTGTGCGTGGGTTGAATTAGATATACTAATTCAATTTTTCTTTCTTTTTACAGTTCCGAAGCGCCACAAGTCTAATCGGGGCAAGCCCAAGGTTTCGATCGAGTTCGACGTGGTGCGGGCCATTTGTTGTCTGAGGAACGAGAAGGACAGGCAGATCGCCCATCTGTGTCAGCATCATTGCCTAAGGCTCGCCGGGCTTCTCACTTTGCCGCACCACCTCGACATTCAAGGTCTCGAGCTCCCAGGTTCACAACTCTTCGGAGTTCGCCCATAGGGGGGGTAGCTCGCCCGAGATGCTGATATTTTCAATTTTTGTGCAGGTGGTAGCTTCGTCGCTATTCCAATCACCGAGGTCCCCGAGGCCTATCAACTTGTTAAGGAGCGCTTCGAAATGGGCCCACCTCGCCCCAACAGACTTGCCCCGCCGTCTGTGCTCGCGTTGGAGGCGAGCAAGGAGGCAGAGCTCGCCTCTAAGAAGGCCGAGGCAGGAGGGTCGGGGACCCAGAAGGAAAAGACCAAGGCCCCCGAGAGGCCCAAGTCTAAGGTTGCGGAGGTTGCTCGGACCAGCCGAGGTGGGGGGTGAGCTGTCGTCTCCTCCGACCGAGGTCACGAGAAAAAAGGGCCCCATAGAGGTGAAGGACCCCGAGCATACGACGAGGATCCCCCAGCTCGCAAGAGGACCAGGTATACTGGCCTGGTTGATGAGGATCCCGACCGAGCTGAGAGGGCCTCGGCGAGGTCCGGGCAGGGAGGTTCTACTCAATCCACTGCCCTGTTGGCGGCCACGCCTATCCGGAGCTCGCCTCCCTCGCCATCTCCATTCAGGGTGCAAGCTAACGATGACACGCTCCTTGGTTGGGACCCTGACCGAGCTCAGTAAGTAGCTCGCCCTGTCGATCTTCATCGCTTATTATCTCTTGTTTTTCTAACATTTTTCAACTATTCTGACCTCACAGTTATGCTCCCATCGCTCACCCCAATCGTCATGAGGCTCTTCATGCCTTCGAGCGATCTCGCTCACTGACGTCGATGCGGAGCCTCCATCCGGGCCTAGTCCGGAACACTGTGAGCGAGATGCCGAGACATTGGATGGCTTCGCTGGTGGCGACCATCAATAGCCAGGACCTGAAGGAGAACCTCCTCCTCTCGGCTCACCACGCGAGTAGATTAATGTTCGCCAACCAGAAGGCTTTGGAGCAGGTCGCCGAGCTGGAAACAGGTCGCTCCGACAGGAATAAGAGGATGCTGGCCTTGGCGGACACCGCTGACAAGGCAAAGAAACAGGTGCAGCTCGTCGAGGAGAGAGCCGAGGCGTCCCTGGCTGCCGAGCAAAGTGCCTTGCGGCAGCTCGAGGACCTCCAACACAAGCTCGCCAGGCTCGAGCAGGAGACAGAGGCTAGAATAAAAGCCAAGGAAGATGAGCTCACCGCCTGCATTCCCGCATCACGTCGGCTGGGACAACCGCCACATTGGAGCTTGCCCATCAGCTCGTCATTCACCCGAATGTAGTTCTCCGAGGTCCAATCTATCGTCCGCGGAAATAAGCCAGCTCGCCCACACATTGGGTAAACCATGATGTACGCGAGCTGGGGGGCAAAATGTTGACAAGGCGAACTGATACGATCGACATTGAAATAATTGCAAGGGCCCGGAGGTCGCCTAGCTCGGGGAAATGGAGGGCAGCTCGCCACGGAGCTCGCTTAAAGAAGCTCGCCCCCACCTCGGCGAGGTTCATCATCAAACGGCACCTTGAAGCCACACAAGGCATCAGAGCTCGCCTGCGAGCCCGCCTTGTAGCCTGCTAGATCCCGATGGTTGCGCTCTTTTTCCCTCCGTCCGGTTTATCCACAAGGGTGGTTTACGGCGAGGTTTTTAATGAGGGCCATCTAGTCTAAGGCATAGTAGTAGGACGAGGCACAACATAGGAAGCAGTGTGAGGGACCAAGACGAGGGTAAGGAACCCTCGTCAACACCGGAAGCCATATAGGCTTGTAAGGTGCCGTCTCACACTCGCACACCTATAAATAAGGCCTCTCTTGTACTATTCACACAATTCCAATCATAACACACATTTCACTTTCTCTCTCTAAACTCTTTACTCTCTCTCTCTCTCTCTATATTATACATCCAAGAACACAAATTATAAGATTATTGTTTGGTAGAATTAATCCGATATAAAGCCATATAAACGAATACGATTAGTAAATTCTATCAACAAACGATTTTTAATTTTGGTTTTTAAATGGTGGACCTGGAATGAAGATTTTCAATATATATACCAACAAGATCCTGGTTGGACGCCTAACAATGACGGGCGCTCCGATCAATTACACCAAAATTCCATCGTACAGTGTTTCGCCAGTAGTATACTCAACTTCTAGAGTGATGCCAACAACAGCAAAAGCCTCGATTAGTATCTTCTCGTTGATTCTGGGTTTATTAGCGATGAAAAGATCTTAGCAGAGGGAGAGGATCCACAAATTTTTTTATTTTTACCCGGATTGACCCGCGGGTTCTTGGGATCCGCATTTTTTTTAATTTAACAACGTGACACATGAGTGTTCCTCTTTATCTATTATTTCGAGAAAAAGAAATTGATTTTTTCAAATTTTCAAAAAATATCTATCATCCAAAAGATTTTTTTTTACAGATTTGATATTCCGAAGAACTAACACAAGGTGGATTTTTTTTTTCAAAACTATTTGAAGTTATTATTATTTTTCAGTGCTTGTAAATTTGTTATTTATTGTTCAACATGATTTCGGTATTTATTGTATTATTCTGTTAAAATATTTTATTCTCTTCTTTTTTTGAATTTTGTGGAAAGCATAGGAAGCTTTTTACGAACATTCAGGATGGGTGCACATGTTTTAAGAACAAGAGTGATGGGTATTTGTGTCATTATATGTAAATTTAAATCTAATAAAATTATGGTGTGTGTAGTAGAGATAAAAGTGGGTGCATATAACCTGGGCCTTAAAAAAATAGAACCAATGGCAAGAGTCAAAGAGCCTACTAAGTAAAAGCCCACTATAAAGGAGTGGATGGATTAGCCCACGTAGTAACTAGGCCTAAAGTAGAACTAACGGCCCACAAAAGGCATTTGTGCTTAGTGTATAATATCACATGGAAATACCAATATTCCTTTAAACAATCATGCGTAAAAAATTATAAGATATTTGGTCCCTAAAATTAAATTAGTGATTTATATGAAATAAAAAATTCTAATATACACAGTGTGCATGACATGCAATTAGGTTTTCACCTCAGTTTTAATTTTAATTTTTTTAATACACACAATACATATTAAATTATGTGTTGTTTTGCAATTAGGGCATTATTGATTTTTTTTTTGGTATTACTGATTATATTTAGAGTATTGTTGATTACTTCTTATAGTATTACTGATTATTGTTGAGATAATCTTTTCTTTTTTTAAATTCAAGTATATACCATGTATAGAGTGCATAATAGAATAACTATGTGTAATTAGAGGTATGAATAGGTCAGACCAGACCTTTCACAAAAAAGTGGGCTTGATTTATAGTTTATATTCTTTTTAATAAACATGCTAGTCTTGAAAGCATTTTAAAAACCTATCTAATAATTTCTTTTGTGTAATCTTTCTATTCATTATGAAAAAAAATGTAAAATCACGCCTATAAAATTATCAAATGTTTCAATAACACCAATAATAATACTAAATTTTTTACCAAATCACAAATAACATCAACTCAAAAAATACATGTATTAATTTTTAAAAATTAAGAATATGGTTGACCTTATAATTTAATATATTATTATTTTATAATAAAAAATAATAAGTTATATTTTTAAAATTACTTATATATATTTTTGCATTATATTATATACATATGTATCTATATATAAAATTAAATAGGTCGGACTATTGAGCATAAACGATTTTTTAAAAACTTTAGGTCTGACTTAATTAATTAAATATGCTTTTAAAAAGATATTGACTTAATTTATTTGTTAAATAGATCGAATCAGGTCAAACGGTATATCTCTGTCAAATAATTTGACCTATTCCCACCCCTACGTGTACTACTTAGCAACAAAACTAATTTTTTATTAGAAATTCAACTTTCTTTAGTAAATTATGGCGATTATGTTGTTTAGGGAAAAAAAAGTTAAAGAGTGCTACTCTTTAGTTTTTAGGGGGAAAAAACTCGTTTATTTCCTCTAAAACTTCTTAAATATATAAAGGATGGAGATATATAGAAACTCACTAACTAAAGAATTTTTTGAAGCTTGGAGTTAGACGTTTGAAATGGATAAATAGAACATTTAAGAAGAGACTGAAGAGACTGAGTGTAATTTTGGATATGAAAAATTAGTTTTAATTAGAATATATATTTATACTCACTAAATTAGTACTCTCTCCGTCCCGTAGGAATTTACACTCTACTGGAATGACACATTTCTTAAGAAAAATATGTTTTATTATAAAGTAGTGATATATGAGTAAATATATGTATAGTTATGTGAGTGTGCACGTAAATCAATGCTTTCTTTTTTGGTAATATGCAAATTTATGTGAGATGTCCAGATAAAGAAAGTGTGCAAATTTCTACACGACAAATAGAGTAACTTTATATAAAAAATAAAAATATAATTTATACTTATTCTTCTCTCTTTATTTATATTTAGTATTCCCTCTATCCTACAAGAATTTGCATATTTTTCTTATTTGGACGTCCCACAAAAAATTGCACACTACTAAAAAGGAAAACATTAATTTTCGTGCATACTCACAAACCTATACACATATTTATCCATATGTCACTACTTTATATATAAAACACATTTTTTCTGTAGGGTGCGAATTCCTACAGGACTAAGGGAATAACATATATGTTTAGTCAATTAATAAAAATAAATTACTTCATCCGTCCCAAAAGACATTGCATACTTTCTATTTTGGTTTGTTTCACAAAAAGTTTGCATATCTAAAAATGAAAACTATTTATTGAACTCCATTCTCATAATACACATATAATATTTATAAAAATATACCTTTTATACTTTTTTTTTTTTTAATTGCGTGGACCCGAGGAAGTATAAGAAATGTATATTTTGAAAAATGGGAGTTTGTTGTCTTCTCATGAACTGTGGGGCTTAAAACGGCCGACTAACCTTAATCACCTATCCATCTGAAAGGTACCTCCGTGTATTTAGTATTTTCATCTGACAGCTGCCTCTCTGCATTAACAAAATATCAAATCTATGTTTGTCCTCCACAATATAATAATGCATTTCATAATTATTGATTTTTTAATTAAACCACCGATTATCAGCTAGTGCTGCTCTAGAGTGAAATCCTATTTATAATATAAAATTAATATTATTATATTTATTAATAAATATTTTTTATTACTTCATGAAATATTATAGGGGCAATCACATTTGGATCCGAGAAAATTAAATATTTATAGTCTTGCATGCATCAGGTGTATTGTCCAATTCAAGTGCATATTTAAAATATTACATAATTTATTATTAAAAAGTCATATATGTTATTTTTTAAAAGTAAAATTTTAAATAAATATTTTTCAATAATAATATACGTAATTTTTCAATAGTATTTTATATAATTTGTTATAAATGCATTCGTTGCACAAGAGAGTTACTCTATTAAAGTGTAAAAAAATTTAAATTATGAATAGTTACTTTTTTTAGTACTGTTTGGCACCTAATCTGCTGCTACAACATCTAGGTTGACAAATGCTAACCATGAGGATAGGATGACGGTGTGCATGGGATTTTAGAGCAAAATGCAAAATAAAATATATCTATTAATGACTGTTCATATATAATATAGTGAATGAATGCAACGGTATAATTTTATACTCCCTCAGTCCCGGAACTATTTTCATAGTAATTCCGGGCACGTGAATTAAGAAAAAGTAAGTATGAAAGAAGAGTTGGGACGTTCAAATAATAAAATAAAAAAAAATGTACTTTATTGATTTTTGTGAGTGTAAAAAGTTTCTTTTTTAGGTGTGTGAAAGAAGAGTTGAGACGTCCAAATAAGGAAAGTGTGAAAGTAGTTTTGGGACGGAGGGAGTATTATATACTATCTTCGTCCCAGACTTGCAGATTTTTTTTTTGGAACGTCTCTCAAGAACTTACAGACTCGAAAAAAAAAATCATTTCATAAATTATACCCTTGCATTATTTATATATTTACACAAAGTGTCATTACTTTTTCACTTTTTGAACCCACATTACACTTAAGACATGTTATAGATCTTTAGTTTATAGTGAGAAGTGCTTCTGAAATTTAAATGCTGAGTCACACCCGCTTTAATAAAAAAATATTTCTCTCTGTGTCAATATAAATCTAAAACAGACACTTAATACAACTAACTTAATACTTTATACATAATATTTTATCAAATTATCTCTTAAAACATTTTTTTTTACTTCATTATATATTATTTCTTAATATAGTATTTTTGCAATCTTGCAAGTAGCTATAGCACGGAAGAGTATAATGTAACAAAAATATTTAATATTTAATATTTAATGAAGGTTGTAGTGTTATCATGTGATTTGCCAAATCGTATTCATATACCATATTATTTGAAAAAATAAAAGCACCTATTATCATGACAACAACGAAGGAAATTCTCACAAGTGTAGGAAACTGATTTGGCATGCTCTTGCAGATGTCATGCTCTACTCTACTAATCTCTAAGTTCATTATTTTGCCATCTGTCCCAAACACTTATCACTTTTCGGGGGAATAATTACGGAATTACCATCAATAAATACTATGTTTAGTCCATTTTTTATTGAGGAAAATAAAATCTGCAGTGAGTACAAGCAGTCACTGCGGGAAGACCGTTTCCAGTTTGAAACATAGTGACCTTCGTCCTCTTTGAATTCCTGTTTCGCAATTACGATCGGGACGATGTCGTCGGTTTGTTCTCCCGTCGGCGGATTTACGGCGGCGAAGTTTCACAACTCATCGCATCAGCCAACGAGCAGAACCGCTGCTCTGCAGTTCAGCGCTTTTTATGCCAAGTTTGCTCCGTCGAGTCAGCCGCCCGTCGGGAGCAGATCGCAGAAATCTTTTAGGGTACAGTGCACCGAGCCAGAGACTGTGACGGAAAATATTGAGGTTTCGGAAGGTTTTGAGGAGCCGAAAGTCGACGACAATGGCCGCGGCGGCGGCGAAGACGGAGGGAATTGGCGGTTGCCTAATGGCGGCGGCGGTGACGAGGGAGATGAGGGTGGTGGTGATGAGTTTGGACCGATAATGAAGTACGATAACGTTTTGATCGAGGCAGAAAGGCGAGGCGCGGTTCTACCAGCTGATATGCTTCAGGCGGCGAAATCGACAGGGCTTCCTGAGTTGATTCTCCATCGGTACTTGGATTTACAGGTGAGAATGCATGCCAGAGAATTCATAATTGGAATTTAGCAACAATTGAAATTGATTTTGCTTCAATTTTGGCGAAAAGTGAAGTTATTGCTGTGGTGATTTTGCAGAGTTCAGGTTGGCCTTTAGGATTTTTGATGCGATATTGCGGGATGCTTCGGAACCGAATGCTAGCCGATCCCTCATTTTTGTTTAAAATTGGAATAGAGGTGAAGCTTGAATTTATGCATATGCATAATCATGAACCACATGAATGCATGAATTTGATTTTTTACTGAACTGTAAGTAAAATATATAGGGCATGATTGATGAAATCGCCCGTTGCATGACTATAATTCTGGTGCATTATAGCTGCATAAAGTTGTAAGGACTCAGATCACTTACGAGATTCTGTATGCGCATGAATCTCCTCTGATAAATTGTTCATTTAATTGTTTGACAGATTGTAATCGATACCTGCAGTACTACATTTGCTGAAGTTAAAGAAAGAGGAAAAAATTTCTGGTCGGAGTTTGAATTGTATACAGCAGATTTATTAGTGGGTCTTGTTGTTGACATTGCTTTGGTTGGTATGTTGGCCCCTTGTGCTCGTATAGGCAAGCAATCTGTATCCGGCGGCCTTCTTGGACGCCTACACCGTGCTACCTCGTCTCTTCCGAGCAGGTAATTCGTGCATTTTAATTAAGGGGCCGATTGGTTGGGGGGTATTTGGAGAAGGGGACGATTTAAAAGAAATGAGCACGTATTTTTTCTCTGAGAAATACTTGACAAAATACTTCAAGGATGTATTTGTTCATTGTCAACTCATGCATAACAGAAAACCTGTAAAGAGAAGAAAGAAGACTCTGATGGTCTTCATTAGATTTTTATCTATTTTTGCTGAAATAAGAACGTACAGATTCTCAAATTAACAAAGAAACTGTTAAATCTGGGCAGCTTGCTTGTTTCATCCTCAGGTTGTGTGATATGCTTGCTATGATCTTTTCCTGTTGAACCCGCTCGGCTTATTGTGATTTCGTGGAAAGAAGCTGTAAAATCTAAAATAAAAACGTATTGGCGCTTTTTAATCTGATAAATGGGTTCAATACATAATTCGGAACAGCATCAATAATTTTCTCATTGTGAAAATATTTGAACTGGCTATAGCACCAATCAAGAGAAAAGTTTTACACAAAACTTAATGTGAAGCAGTTAATTTGTCAGAAGGCATCAAATTTATCTGTTGAAAGTCTTTTCAATCTTCAAAGTTTCTTTAATCTGAAAAAAATATTGTTTCACATGCTGAAAGTGAAGAATTCATGATTTTAGATGTCATGGAACCAATTTACTAACTTGTTTAGATTGTAAATGAATTGGCCATACAGTGTTTTTGAAGCTGAGAGACCAGGAACCAGTTTCTCATTGCAGCAGCGAATTGCCACATACTTCTACAAGGTAGCATGATCTTCATTTTCAAGCAATTTATAATACGTCCAACCCGACGGAGAGAGCGCATTTTTGCTCTTCACTGGCTTCATATCATGATTGAAGCTGCATATTATCCATGGACAACTGATGTTCTCTTCTGAATGCAGGGCTTATTATATGGCTCAGTTGGTTTTGGATGTGCCATTATCGGCCAAGGCATTGCAAATATGATCATGACTGCTAAGAGGTGCACATTATAGAAATGTTTAAATCTCCATACCTCTATATGGTTTTAGAAATAATTGATCTCTCCTTCCATTTCTTCTTTTTCATATTTAAAAACAGATTTTTCCACAGGCTCTTGAGCTGTTTATGGCAAACTTGGCTATCAAACTAATATTAGCTTCAATCATGGAGGTCACCTTTTAAATGTTACATTGTTATGTTCGACAGGAGCATCAGCAAGTCGGAAGATGATATACCTATACCCCCCTTAGTGGAAAGCGCTGTCCTCTGGGGTATGTTATTTTCTCTCCAGTTTCATCAATTATATGAAAATTAAATGTAGGCAAAACCTTGCACAAATTATCACCCACCCAACCATTCCAAAGTCTTGAACCTCATTCACAAATTATGTTCAATCTCTTATTACAAGACAACCTAGTCTTTAATGGAAGTGTTTTTATCTTAAAATGTGTGAATATATAATAAGGGTAACGTTAATATGTATCTTTCAGGTGTTTTTCTTGCGGTTTCTTCAAACACCCGTTACCAAACAATAAACGGATTGGAACGCTTTGTAGAAGTGTCAGCTGTGGCTAAGCAAACCCCGGCTGTTGCAAAGGCTTTCACGGTGGGTGTTCGTTTTGCCAATAATATTTATGGTGGAATGCAGTTTGTAGATTGGGCTAAGCGCAGCGGAGTTCAATAGGTAATACCATTTGTTTAATTGATACCAGAATAATTAGGACAACAACTACAGAAAAAATACTTTTTTGTTTTGAGAATTAAGATCCGGTCAGGTCATCTCTCTCTTGTATTTTGTGTAACATGAATTTATACATGGAAAAATAGTATGCTTTTGGTTTCTCTAGTTGCATGTAATGTAGGGATCCATCAACTGATAATGAGGGATGAGGGCAGGGGCTTTAAATTCAGATGGTGGATTTAGTAGTTCAAAATTAATGTTAATGATGAATTGATGAGATAAGGGGTAAAAAAGTAATATTGACCATTAATTTTGTTTGATGTAAATAGTTAACCTGTTCAATACCAATTGTAATGGTGTATAGTAAAAATCACATAAATGTAATATAATGATTATAATACTATCAAACCATAAACTAACACTCCAATCTTGAAGTTAAATTTTTTGAAATTTAAGTGTTGCCTTAGTCTTACTAACACTCCATTCTTAAAGTTGAATTTGTTTTGAAATTTAAGTGTTACTTTAGTCTTGTATACACCAGGTGCACCGTGTAACTCAATTTTATTTTTTAAAAAATTACACAACATACAACTGAAAAGCAGTGTTCTAAAAGTTGCTAGTCGGTCGGACCACTAGCGACTAGTCGGAAACACCTAAATGATAAATATAATTAATTATTTAATAAATTAGTACTACATTACGCATAAATAATAATAAAAAGTTAATATAACCACCTTTAAAATTTATAATTATAAATGATAACAACTATGAAACTGAAAATGAAATAAAGTCATAATTTAAATTTTAAACTTTAATATGTTAAAAGATAAGTATCATGATATGGAAAAAAAAATATGAACTCAAACTAATAAAGTAAGTATTTCCTAAAGGACAAAGAAATTTTTTTTAAAAAAATATTTTTCATAAGTCGGCGCCTAGTCGGTAAGTCGGCCACTAGTCTGCAAGCCGGCTGTCTAGTCGGCTTAAATTAGTCGGCATCTAGTCGTTAAGTCGACCGACTAGTCAGATCTAGACGCCGATTACTGCTCCAGACGTTTTTTTTTCGCCGATTAGGGGTAAAACGGGTCGGCCGACTTGACCGTTTTTTAGAACAATGCTGAAAAATCACACATATTTGTTGATAGAATTTACTAATCGTGTTTGTTTATGTGGCTTTATAACATATTAATCCTATCAAACAATAATACAAGATTTGTGTTCTTGGATAGATAATATAGGGAGAGAAAGTGGAGAGTTTAGAGAGAGAAAGTAAATGTTGTATTATTATTGGAATTCATTGTGTAATAGTACAAGAGGTCTTATTTATAGGTGTGCTAGTGTGAGGTAGCACCTTGCGAGCCTATATGGCTTCCGGTGTTGACGAAGGTCCGTAACCTTCGTCTTAATCCCTCACAATGCTCTCTTTACAATGTCTCATTCTACTACATATACATGTTCTATTCGTGCACCCGTTAATCGGGCCCTTAAGCTGGGCGAGCTACCTGGCGAGCTCCTCTGCCTTGTGTGATTTTCCAGAGGGTGATGCAGTGGAGGACCTCGACGCGGTCCCCTTGAGGGCGAGCTCCCTCTCGAGAGGGGTAGCTCGCCCGTGGCTTTCTCTTCTCCTGATGCCCCCAGCTCTTTGGCCTTGGCCCACTGGGAGCTTGGGCGAGGTCCTTGCCAACCTCGCCGAGCTCCCTCGTGTTGGCCCTGGTCAGGGCTGGTGACTTGGCTCTTACACAAGTGGGCGACCTTCGTTGCCTCGAGCTAATCCCTTGGTAGTTCGCCTTGTCAACATTTGCCCCCCAGCTCGCACACATCGTGATTCGTTCAATGTGTGGGCGAGCTGATTTGTCCCCGTGGACGAAGGCTCGAGTCTTGGCGAACTATCTACTGACGAGTGTCGAGCTCGCGGGCGAGCTCTGCTATGGCGGTTTGTCGTGCCGACGTGGAGCGGGATTTGAGGCGTCGTGCACGCCTTTTTAGGCTCCAATTCCCGCGCCCATCATGACAATATTTTCAAATTTTTGCAACTTGGTCCTCGTACTTTCCGGATACTACAGTTCGCCTCGACGCCTATAAATAGGGGGGAGTGAATTCATTTTCCACTTTCACACTTTCGATTCTTCCGAGCTTTCTTCCGGCGGTCGTTTTTATTGCATCTGACGGATTTTCGAAGGCTTCTCAAGGTAGAATCCGAGTTCTTTCCTCTTTTCTTCTTTCATTTTGCAGATTTTCCCCATTTCTTTTTCGATTTCTTCGGGTTTCAGGGAATTTTGGACATTTCCGGCGACTCTCGAACTTCCCGATCATTTTCGTTCCGTAGCTCCGACGGTCAGATTTTCTGAGAACACGCAAATTTGGACCCCGCTCCGACCATGTCAACTCAATCCTCGAGTCGGACCATGTCGAACAGTAACCCCGAAAATGTCCTATTACTGGAAACGAACCATTGTCTCTCATCACCCCGATAACTACCGGCCCTGGCTCTGAGGCGACCTCCGTAGCTCGCCCGGGCTCCGACGAGCTCCTCGGGAGAGTCCGATCTGATCCCGGGGAGAAAGCCACCTCCTCTGAGCAAAGCGAGGAATCTTACCTCCGCGAGCTCTGGCAAAATCATGAGCCGACCTCGAATGAGGCCTTAGCGGAAGATGAAGGGGTCGCCGAGACCTCGGCGGGAGTCGCCGAGGTCGATGAAGAGGTCGTCGGGTTGGATGAATCAGGCGACGACCTCGGCGATGTAACAATTGAGTACCTTCGCTCTATTGGTTTCCCAGAATCTCAACTGCTTGAGTATCAAGTCTCTGACAAGGTCGTCCACCCCTTCGACTGGGAGGAATATGTCGCCGAGCACGTGGCGAGCTTCCCCTGTCCGGACCGAGAACTCCCTCTCGATTTAGAGGAGGTCGCCGCATCTGATTACAAGGCCGGCGAGGTCGTGAGTATCATCAATGAGTACTCCCTCCCCAACATACGCAAGAATTTTCGCATCCCGCTCGATATTTTCATGTATGCCCTCGAAAAGAACGAGCGGGCCGATTCGCCTCCCGCCGGGCTGACTGCCATAAACATACATACCCTCGAGGCCGGGCTTACCTTGCCCTTGCACCCAATCATCGGCCAGTTCCTTCTCGACAACAATTTGGCCATCACTCAGCTTACCCCGAACACATGGAGCAATCTTCTTGCGGCCTTGTCTGTTTTTGGACTGGAGGGTTATGAGAACCGGGTGACCTCACGGACCTGGGCGAGCTCTTCGTCGTGACTAAGCAAGTGAAGGATGGGAGGGGATACTATTACTTGAAAGCTCGCCCGGGAGAGAAATTTATTGGGGTATTGCCAAACAAAGTCCGTGATTGGAAGGAACAATTCTTCTTCATAGGCGGAGACTGGCGAGCTTCCAACACTTACTCCGGGCGAGGTGGCCGTATTCTCACCCCCGAGGAATACGGGGAAGCCAGCAGTAGGTCGCCCATTTCGGTGTGCGTGGGTCAGATTAGATTTACTAATCTAATTCTTTTTTCTTTTTGCAGCTCTGAAGCGCCACAAATCCAGCCGAGGTAAACCTGAGGTATCGGTTGAGTTCGACCTAGTGCGGGCCATTTGTTGCTTGAGAAGTGAGAAGGACAGGGACGTCGCCCATCTGAGCAAACATCACTGTCTCAGACTCGCCGGGCTCCACACTTTGCCTCATCACCTCGCCCTTAAAGGTCCCGAACTCCCAGGTCCTCAATCTTACAGGAGCTCGCCCTCTATGGTGCATAGCTCGCTCAGATGCTGACTTCGCTGTTCTGATTTTTGCAGGTGGTAGCTTCGTCGCTTTCCCTATCGCCGAGATCCCCGAAGCCTTTCACATACTCACCTGCCGGCTTGCGATGGCGCCACCTCGCCCGAACCGCCTAGGCCTACCCTCAACACTCGCCCTCGAGGTGAGCAAAAAAGCTGAGCTTGCCTCGAAGAAGGGCGATGCTGGGGGCTCCGGGGCTCAAAAGGGAGCGACTAAGGCTCCGGCCAAAACTCCTGCGCCTACCAAGGCAACGCAGGTCGCCCGAACCCACAGGGGCGGCGGGGGAGGTTCCTCGACTCCCCGAGCGAGCTCCTCACCCTTCAAAGAGGGTTTCTGATCGTGGCGATGAAGGCCAAGCTCGCAAGAGAGTCCGCTCCAATGCCCCTCTGGCGATTGAGCCTATCCGGAGGTCGCCACCTTCTCCGTCGCCCTTTGGGGTCCAGGTGGTGGACGTCACCCTTCTCGGCCGGGATCCCGAGCGAGTTCAGTAAGTAGTTCGCCCCCTTGGTCCCATGACTTAAAATTTTTCGAACGTTTCAATAATCCTAAGTTTCATGACCTCACAGCTACGCCTCCATCGCTCATCCTCGCAGGCACGAGGCCCTTCATTCTTACGAGCGATCTCGCTCGCTTACCTCGATGCGCAATCTTCCTCCTGGCTAACTCGCAACACTGTGAGCGAGGTCCCGCATTATTGGTCGAACCCCCAGTTGGCGACCGTCGAGGGACAGAGCTTGATCGAGAATGCGAGGCTCTCGATGCACTATGCCAGTGGGCTCCTCCTCGCCAACCAGAAGGTGATAGACCTGGCAGCCGAGCAAGAGGCAGTTCGCCAAGAAAAGAATGTGAGCCTCCTGTAGATGGCAGAGTCGTTTGACCAGGCCAAGAAATCGGCGGAGCTCGCGGAGGAGAAAGTCGCGGCCTCCTTGGCTGCCGAACGAAGCGCCCTCGCGCAACTGGGCGAGCTCCAGAAGAAATATGCCGCCGTCCAGCGTAACGCCGAGGCCCAAATAAAAGCTAAGGAAGAGGAGCTCGCAGAGAAACTCGCCAGGGAGGTCGGCCAACATGCGGTGACCAAGAAGGGCCTGGAGCTCCAGCGGGGGTTGGCCAAGAGCGCTGATGAGGAGTGCTCGAAGCTCCGGGAGGAGCTTTCGGCGAAGATAAATGAAGTCGCTGAGCTCAGCAACAACGCTTCCTCCACCTCGGCGGATCTAACTGTCGTAAGGACCGAGGCCTCTGACAAAGGATTCGTCCAATGTTATGCCGAGGTCCTGAGGGCCATTTGGTGGGCTCGGGCCCACAAGAGTGATGAGGTCGCCGCCGCGGTGGGCGACTTCAAAGACTGCTTGGATAGGGTCCCCTTCCCCGACGATACCGAGCTGGATATTGGCGACCTCCCAGAGCTTGGAATTCCTCTTGACTTTGTTCCGGCACGGTTTAAGATCATCAATACGATCCCCGTGCCGGAACTGGATGTCGCTGAAGAGGAGGTCGCCGACGAGGAAGGGCGAACTCCACCCACCATCGCACAGCTCCAAGAAGTTTGCGGGGACGCGATGCTGGATATATCTGGGTTTGACACCAGCGGGCTCACGGGCAACATCACTACATTGCCTGAGCTTTCCCCTCCAGCTGGCCAGGTCGCCACCGACTCCACCGAGGTCCCTACCGATGTCCCTGCCTCCACTGCTGCTCCAGAGACTTGAGCTCTTTAATCGTTTTTCTAGATTAGCTTTTGTAGTTTCTGATTTTTGCAAGTAGTTGTAGCTCGTCGGGCTACATAGCTCGCCCAGAAGGAGCTCCATTTTTGTAGTTTTTACTTTTTGTTTAAGCAGTCATAGCTCGTCAGGCATGTGTAGCTCGCCCAGAAGGAGCTTTTTGTATTTCACATATGGTCAGCTGGCCGACCTTTGTGGCCAGTGACACTACTTATACTTAGGATTTTTTCAAGCATCATTTTTTGCTTGAAAATTTCCCAAGTATTTTTTGAATGAAGATCGAGCTTTTTGTTCTAACTCTTTTTACCTACATTTTTGCGCTTACGTTATAATTTTTTTATTAGCTCGTTTATATATTTTTCGGGTACTTGACTGTTCGTCTTACTCTACTTTTGAAAATCGAATCTTTCGTTTTACGTCACTTAGGACTACGAATCGTACCTCCGTTTGTGTAGTACATATTCTTCGTCTTATGCCACTTAGGGCCGCGAATCGCTCGTCTTAACCACTTAGGGTAGCGAGTTGTACTTTGTTTAATTCACGTTGGGCAGTTGGGTTTCATGAACCTTGCCTTAGACGTTTTAATCGTCTTTTTCGCGAATTTTTCTAATTTGAGGCAGTAGGTGCTTAGTGACCCTTTAGGACGGGCACCTTCGCGACCTTGGGCACTTTGGCCTTTGCCTTCGAGCATTTTGATTATAACGTTTGGGACCTTGGTCCTTGCGCATTACGAGGCTTCGAACATTGAGTGGATTACAGACCTTCGAACAGTGGGCGAACTATGGGAGCTCGCCTAGTTGGCGAGCTGTAGGGGCTCGCATAGTTGGCGAGCTATAGGAGCTCGCATGGCTGATAACTTTTCTGACTTAATAAATTTTCCCAACTTCTCATAGCAGCGTAATTTACATTGGTCGCCATCAACATTTCAAATGCGAACCTTCGTCTAATCTATTACAAAATCTCGATCTATTGATAGAACTTTTTTAAGTGCGCGGCACTCCAGGTGTATGACGAGGCGTTGCCTTCTGCGTCTTCGAGGTCATAAGTGCCGTTTGGCCAGGCTACAGTAACTCGGAACGGCCCTTCCCAGTTTGACCCGAATACACCCGGTGGGGCCATCAACTTCTTTTTCAGCACTAGATCCCCAACCTTGAATTTTCGGTCTCGGACCTGGGAGTTGTAGTACTTTTCTGCTCTACGCTTGTAGGTGGCGTTCTTCATTTCTGACGAAGCTCTGGTCTCTTCGATCAGATCTTTTTCTACTACCAAGGCTTCGTCATTCTTTTCTTCGTCAAAACCCACCACCTTCCAAGTCTTGTTCTGAACCTCGACTGGTACTACCGCTTCGATTCCGAAGGCTAAGGCAAACGGGGTCTCTCCGGTGCTGGATCGGTATGATGTTCTGTACGACCATAGGACCTTCGGGAGTTCGTCTGCCCAGCTACTTTTCTTATTTTCGAGGCGGAGCTTCAATGTGTGCTTTAAAATTTTGTTAACCGCCTCGACCTGGCCGTTCGATTGCGGATGGTACGGAGTTGAGTAGTGTTTCTTGATGTTCTACGAACCGTAGAAGTCTCTCAACTTTTGGCCGTCGAACTGCCTTCCGTTGTCGGTGATGATCGATTGTGGAAGTCCGAACCGGCAGATCAGGTTCTTCCATATGAAGCCAATCATCCTTTCTTGTGTTATTGTTGTGAGTGCTTCAGCCCACTTAGTGTAGTACTCTACTGCTACGACAGCAAACTTTACACCGCCTCTGGCAGGTGGAAATGGGTCGATCAGGTCGATACCCCATTTTGCAAAAGGTCATGGGCTGAAGACCGACTTGAGTTGGTTGGCTGGGGAGTGGATATTAGGTGCGAAGAGTTGACATTTTCGGCACCTTCGCACGAAGCTAATGACATCTTTACGAAGAGTGGGCCAATAGTACCCTTGCCTGATCGTCTTGTATGCCAAGGCTTGCCCCCCAGCGTAACTTCTGCAAATTCCTTCGTGAATTTCTTCTGACACCTCGAACCCTTGCTTCTTAGATAGGCATTTTAGCAGAGGTAGAGAGAATCCACGTTTGTAGAGTTGACCATCCAGCAGCGTATATCTGGCAGCTTGCTTCACTAGCCGGTTAGCTTCCCAGGTGTCTTCGGGGGTCATTCCGTCCATTAAATATTTTTGGATCGGAATGCACCAATTTTCGGCATCTTCCTGCCCCCCACTCGAAGTTTGATTTACTTTGTAATCGAACGTCGAGGGGTTCTTTAGTTTGGTGACTACAACTTCCGTGACCTCGGCTTCGCCGTTGCTGGTAGCTAGTCGGGCTAGGGCGTCTGCTTGCGTGTTTTCCAGCCACGGTATCTGATTGATGTAAACCTGCGTAAACATCGAGATCAGATGCGCGGCTATCTTCTGGTAGGTCATCATCTGCTGATCTTTTGCCTCATACTCCCCCCGGACTTGGGATATTATTAGCTGGGAATCTCCGAAAACTTGAAGATTGGTTGCCCCCACAGCTAATGATAACCTAAGTCCAGCTATCAAAGCTTCGTACTCCGCCTCATTGTTGGTTGCTCGAAAGTCGAACCGGATTGCGGAGGTGAAGACTTGTCTGTCTGGGCTGATCAGAACTACGCCGGCGTCTGCTGCTGCGCTAGTCAATGACCCGTCAACGTAGAGGTGCCACGGAGCTATACGCCCCCTCGTCGGATCTTGTGGGAAAGTTAGCTCGACGATAAAGTCGGTGAGAGCTTGTCCCTTGATCGCTGTTCGGGGTGCGTAGGTTATACCGTATTGGCTAACTTCTAGTGACCATTTCAGCAAGCGTCCGGCGGTGTCTGGGCGCTGTAATATTTGCCTCAGTGGGAACGTTGTTAGTACTTCCACCGGGTGGTCGAAGAAGTAGGGCCTTAATTTTCTAACACTCATCACCAGCGCATAAGCCAGCTTCTCCGTTGGGGTGTACCGCAACTCAGCTTCGTGTAAGACTTGGCTTACACTGGTAGGTGTGTTTTCGCCTTTTCTCAAACCAAGACAGAGCTAATGGCAACTTCCGACGCAGCGAGGTAGAAGTACAACTTCTCCCCGGGTATCGGCTTTGAAAGGACCTGCGTATCTGCCAGGTATGCTTTGATATCTTCGAAGGCTCGCTGGCATTCGCTCATCCATACGAAGTGGTTTTTGAGGTGGAGCTTGTTGGCTTTAGCCGCTTCTTTGTACCTTCATGTGTTTGCCTTGATCGCCTCGAAGAATGGACGATTTCGGTCACCAGACCTGGAGATGAACCTGTTCAAAGCCGCCATACATCCAGTCAGTCTTTGGATTTTCTGTACGGAGTCGGGGATGCCCATCTCGATTATGCATTGGACATGCGCTGGGTTGACCTCTATCCCTCGCTGGCTCACCAGGTGACCTAGGAACTTTCCTGAGTATACGCCGAAGCTGGTCTTCTTAGGATTTAGCTTCATGTTGTAATGGCGTAGTATGTCGAAGGTTTGCTTCAGGTGGTCGAGGTGATCCTCCTTTCTCAAACTCTTGATAACTATGTCGTCCACGTACACTTCCATGGATTCACCAATGTGTTGATCGAACATTTTATTCACCAACCTTTGGTAGGCTACTCCGGCGTTGATAAGTCCGAACGGCATCCTTTCCCAGCAGTACATGTTTTTGTTGGTGTAGAACGCCGTATGTTCCAGGTCATCCGGGTGCAACGCTATCTGGTGATAGCCCGCAAAAGCGTCCATGAATGTCATCATCTCGTGACCCACGGTGCTATCTACAAGCTGATCAATGTGGGGTAGTGGGAAGTTGTCCTTCGGGCATGCCTTATTCAGGTCCGTGAAGTCAATGCATAGTCTCCACGTCCCGTTGTGCTTCTTCACCAGGACAGGGTTCGCGACCCACTGCGGACACAAGGCTTCCTTGATCAATTTGTTATCTAACATCTTTCCCACTTCGACGGTTAGGGCCGCATACTTGTCTGGTCCATACTTCCTTCGTTTCTGGCGGACAGGTCTCCTCGTCGGATCTATATTAAGTCGGTGACATGCATGTTCCAACGGGATCCCCGTCATGTCTTCATGGGACTAAGCAAACACGTCCAAGTTGGACATTAAAAACAGCTCCATCCTCGACCGGTACGGTTCAGGTAACTCGGAACCTATGAAGAGTTCCAGGTCCCTTTCCGGGTCCACCGGGAGCGCTGCCAGTTCTTCCATGGGGGTAGCCTTCCTTTTTTGGTTTTTCCACCTGGGGTCGCTGATGAACTCATCCCACTCTTCTTGCGACATCTGCGCAGGTTCATGACCTAGGTGTGGTTCGAGATCATCAGCTGGGCTTTCAACCTGGACAGGTCCGTCAACTGTCAGGACTTCCGGGGTCTCGCTAGCTTGGAGAGGTTCTGCAACATGGGGAGCTGGATCAACATCCATTCGTGCTGGTTCTTGACCTCCCGCAGGTCCCCTACCCTGGGCCTCCTGGTCTACCTCCATGGGTGCCGGATGTGAGCTTTGCATAGGTCCCTGCACTTGGTTATTTTTTGGGATTCCTCCACTCCCTCCATTGGTGTCGGATGAGTGTCCTGCGCAGGTTCAGGGACTTGGTCGATTTCTATCATTGATTCTAGCGAGTCGTCTACCTCCATCAACTCAATTTCTGTTGAGATGATGTCTAGGATGTTCGGCTCATCTGCCGGAATCTGGATTTCTTCTTTAAGGACCTGGACCTGCGTCACGGCTTTCTTAGCTCGGCCATCTTTAATTTGGAGTAAACACTCTCGGACCTTTTTCTGATCGCCTTTGATGGTTCCGGTACCTTTTGGAGTTGGAAATTTTAGACAGTAGTAGTAGGTCGAACACGCCACTTTAAATTCATTGATAAACGGGCGGCCAAGGAACCCGTTGTAGGAGGACTGCTGGTCGACAACTAGGAAATATACTAACCTAGTCAGCCTCCGCTCCGAGTCCTCGACCGATACAAGTTGGATGCTCAACCTAATGCTACCTAGGGGGACAGTTACAGCTTCCCCGAACCCCACTATCCTAGCATTGCTAGGTTCTAAATACGACTCGAAATCACCTAAGGCGTCCAAGGTGGATTTGAAGAGTATGTTGGTGAATGCGCCGGTGTCCACAAGTAGCCTGTGAACTCGGACGTTCATAATGTTGGTGGTTATCACCAACGAGTCATTGTGGGGCGTCAGTACCCCCTCCAGGTCCGCCGAGGAGAATGTTAGCTCGTCAATGGGTTGTGCGGCGAACCTAGAGCTGGAGCCGCCTTCCTGGACCTGGTTTATGGCCCGGATCTCGGTCTTCCTCTTTCTCCTGGAAATGGAGGATCCTCCGTCTTGGAGACCTCCGGCAGCTCCAATTTCTTCCTCGAGAACCAAGAGTTCTTGAGTGGGCTCCAGGTTTTGTTGAGGTTGGGGAGGTGCCCTCCGTCTGTTTTGAGGACCGTGTTGGCCAACGTCCTCTTCTTCGTCATCGGAGGCTTTCCTCCTCTCGAACCTGGGCCTCTTCGCCGGTATCTTTTTTACAAAGTCGGCCAGCTTCCCATCCTCGTAGAATTTCCAGAGTTGTTTGAGGAGGTCTCGACATTCTCTGGTGAAGTGGCCGATGGACTGGTGGTAGGCACAATATTTGTTGGGGTTGAGCTTCGTGTGATCCTGGCGAATTCTCCTGGGCTCTTCCAACAGGGCTTTGTCCTTGACCGCAGTAAAGACGTGGTCGACAGAGACGGTGAGGACTTGGTTGAGCTTCTCTTTGAACTCGTCCCCGTCGCCAAAGGCTTTCAAGTTTCGGGGAGCCTTGTATGTGCCCCGGGACTTCTTCCCGTAGGGTTTCCTCTCCTCGGAGGCACCGACCTCTTTCTGGAGGGTCTCCTGCATGGCCACGAACACCCCCGCCTTGTGGCGAAATTCGGTGATAGTGTTCGGACATGCGAGGTGCATTTTCTTCCAGAGGTCGGTCCCCTTTCGGAGTTCGGCCATCACCACGACGACTTTGGTGTCCTTGCTCACTGGTTCGCCTTCCAGCAGTATCTTGTCGAACCTCTCCAGGTACTGCTGGTCGGTCTCGTTCTCGCCTTGGTGGACGTTGGTGAGGCGGTGCTTTTGGGTAAGGTAGGATCCAAACCCAGAGAAGTGGGCCAAGAACTCCCGTGAGAGCTGGCCGAATGAGTGGATTGACCCCGGGGCGAGTGATGAGAACCAGCGGTGTGCTCGGTCCCCTAGGGTCAGCGGGAAGTTCCGGCACTGGGTGGAGTCAGTGGCACCAACCGAAATCATAAAGTCCGCATACTTGGCCAGATGGACCTTTGGGTCAGAATCGCCCTCGTATGCGGACATCACCGGGAATTGGACTTTCTTCTGAACCGGTGCTCTGAGTATGGCGGGTGCCAATGGAGATGTGGGGAGAGTGGTGGCGTCAGGTCCGCCAGACTTGGCTGCTACTTGTGCTTGCAGCATTTCGACGGCCTTTTTCAACGAGGCCAGTTCGTCACTGTGGGTCACCTCCGGCGGAGGTTGCTCGAAGGTCGTGCATCTCGTGGACGCACGCCCCCGAGGCGCCTCACTCTGGGGTGACCTCTCCGTGATGGGCTGAAATTGGCGTCTGCCGTGGGGACCCAACCTGTCGGTAGCGCGCCTTCTCAACCGGTCGTGGGCGGATCTTCGGGGCTGTAGGTCCGAATCTCCCCCATGAGATATGACTGGGGCAGCTGTTCGTTCATCCTCCCCGCACCTCGACCCTAGTCTGCCCTGGAGGATCTCCCTCCTCAGTGATTGGTGGGTGGCGGATGCTTCGGTGTAGGCCGAAGCTCGCCCAGCATGCGTAGCTGGCTCTTCCACCACCTTGGTCTTTCCAGCGTGCTCCCTATGTTGGCGAGCTTGGGCGGAGCTCACCTCCTGCTCGGATGGGAGGTCGCTATAGTGACCCCGGGTCTGGGTGCCCTGGGTTGGCCTGGTCTGCTCCCTGGCTTCAGTGGCTGGAGCTCGCCGAGGCACTAGGGCGAGCTCGTCGAGCTGCCTCTGTTGCAACCTTTGCAAGGTTGCAACCGTGCTCTGGAGCTCGTCAGGATCGGTGGCGAGGTCCCTCAGGGCGGGGTTTAAATCATCCTGAGTTACTACGACTCGCGGAGGTCGCGGAGCAGGGTTCTTCTGAGGATCTCGACGCGAGGTCTCCCCCTCCACCTGGTATAGGTTGCCCTCCTTCCACCCCCGGGTGTTCGCCGAGGTGTGTCCCTTAGGCATTTTGGGGTTCTGAAGGGGGTAGCTCGCCGAAGGTCGCCGAGGTGATGGTCTCCGGCCAGGGTGAACTTGTCTGAGTTTTTGTCTAGCTTTACGTGTAGCGAATTATCCGAAATCCGGTTTATTCGTGTACACGCGTGCATTTGAAAACTTTTTTCGGGCAGAAATTATGGATCCGGAAATCTGGGTTTTCGTTCAAGGAATGGGAATATATGTGTATCTTCAAGTGTTCTTGAACTTTATCATGAACACCTTTAAATCTTCAAACAAACCCTAACTTTTTGCTCTTGAAAAATTTTATTTTTCAGATTCGCACCCTCCTTCTAGCGCCAAATTGTTGATAGAATTTACTAATCATGTTTGTTTATGTGGCTTTATAACATATTAATCCTATCAAACAATAATCCAAGATTTGTGTTCTTGGATAGATAATATAGGGAGAGAAAGTGGAGAGTTTAGAGAGAGAAAGTAAATGTTGTCTTATGATTGGAATTCATTGTGTAATAGTACAAGAGGTCTTATTTATAAGTGTGCCAGTGTGAGGTAGCACCTTGCGAGCCTATATGGCTTCCGGCGTTGACGAAGGTCCGTAACCTTCGTCTTAATCCCTCACAATGCTCTCTTTACAATGCCTCATTCTACTACATATACATATTCTATTCGTGCACCCGCTAATCGGGCCCTTAAGCTGGGCGAGCTACCTGGCGAGCTCCTCTGCCTTGTGTGATTTTCCAGAGGGTGATGCAGTGGAGGACCTCGACGCGGTCCCCTTGAGGGCGAGCTCCCTCTCGAGAGGGGTAGCTCGCCCGTGGCTTTCTCTTCTCCTGATGCCCCCAGCTCTTTGGCCTTGGCCCACTGGGAGCTTGGGCGAGGTCCTTGCCAACCTCGCCGAGCTCCCTCGTGTTGGCCCTGGTCAGGGCTGGTGACTTGGCTCTTACACAAGTGGGCGACCTTCGTTGCCTCAAGCTAATCCCTTGGTAGTTCGCCTTGTCAACAATATTATTACTGAAAAGTATACCTTTAATTGTGTAACTTTTCAGTAATAAATGGTGTAACTTTTTAAAAGTACACTTGAGTTGCACGGTGCACAAGAGGCTTACTCTTATGTGTTGGTTGCTTTAAGATTTGGCGTGTGTAGAAAGTCATGACTATAAAGTTATTGAATATAAATTTATCGATTCCTTTTAAAAGAAATGGGTAATTTTTTATAAATAATAAAATATGTATTTATTTTGAAATTTAAGTAGGATGAAATGTTATTTTATATCAAATCATCATATAATAATGATTGATGTTATATTATTTTAATATATTATGTAATAGTAAAGTAGAAAAGAAAATAAATGTATAAAAAAAAGTGATAACATGAGAAATGAATAAGGGAAAGTGATTGTATTGAAAATAATAATAATAATAATAATAATAATAATAATAATAATAATAATAA
>JAPKLY010000485.1:35455-58059 GCA_026898435.1 Prunella vulgaris | reverse complement strand
AATAATAATAATAATAATAATAATAATAATAATAATAATAATAATAATAATAATAATAATGTGTAAGTCATCGTGCAATTCAAATGTACTGATAAAAGGAATCGCGCCGACAATTAAGAAATAATCAATGATACTTGAAGATTAAAGAAAATCGTGACTATGACGAGATGATGGGCGAGCAAGAGAGGATTGAGTCAGCAAGCGTACAAGGCCAAGTCAACGTTGCTCACCACCTTGCTCGCCACATACCTACCCATGTGGAGCTTAAAGACGAACATGGATGAACCGAGTCAGCAAGCCCATGAGGCCAACTTGAAGTTGCTCGCCCTTTATCTTGAGGGTATACGTTCAACCAGCAAACAAAGGGAACACGAACTAAACACTGCTCGCCCAATACCACGGCGGATGTCGATAAGACCACCAACCACACCTAACTAATAGGGGCAAGAGTGGATGTATACCTGGCACCACACAAAGAGGCTAGCAGGACAATCCCATCCAAGTGGTTACAATCCCATGCATCCCAATGAAGGACATCTGCCCCACTGAAAGTTGCTCACCCAAGAGGTAGTCGGTCCCCCAGGGAGAGAGACCAATAAAAAAGGGCAAATTAGTCTTTTTAGAAGGAAGTTAGTGGGTTTAAAGTGTTAAATAGTGACAAGTGTCCTCTTAATATTAGGCTAAATAGCTTAACTACATGTCATCTCACTCATGCATGTGTATAAATAGGTAAAATATACACATTTGTGGGGATTCCACTATCTATCTAATACAAGAGTATTACACAAACTTTCTCTCATTACAACTTTTCTCTATTTCATGCCATCAAATTTGTTCATTATCTTAGATTATTGTTTGAGTGATTTTACACGAATAATTAGCCACATAAACAATCGCTCAACAATATTTTTAATATGTTACATATGTTATTATTGAAAAATCACTTTTAAAAAAATATAGATTTTCAATAATAATTGATGTAACTATTTAAAAATATATTTGAGTTGTACGGTGCACTTGGTGCACATAAAAATAAAACTAGTAATAATATATTTATAAATAATTTAGGAGTACATTGAATATAGAATGTGAAAATTTAATGTTATATCTCTAACTGGAATGAGATGAATGTTCAAAAGTATTAGTCTCATCCGGTTAAACTCTAAAACAAATGCAGCCACAAAATGTCTCCTCACCACCAAAACCATAGCACCGATTATTTAGGCATTAAAACGATATTTGATTGAACTCATACACTTTTCAAAAGGGTTACTTACATATTGGTCTAGATATATAAGGGTTATTATATTTTAGTCTACTCATTTTTCCAAATCACAAAATATTCCAAAATAGGTCATAGACTAGCCTAGCCTAATCTGCACAGATTTGACAGCTTTTCAGCTATCATTATTGTGGGGCCCACCGTGCATTTTATAAAAATTTGCACAGTTTCATATTTACCAGTCCCCATTTTTGCACAGACTTAATTTGCACAAATTTGCATTTACACAGATTTAAGATATACACAAATTTTAAATTTGCACAGTTACAATTTTTCACAGTTTTTTAAGAAAATTATATATATAAAAATACACAGCAAAAAAAAAAAAAAGTTACATATTCAAAATTCAAAATTTACATATACAATATCTAAAATTAC
The DNA here is from genome assembly GCA_026898435.1 of Prunella vulgaris. NCBI lineage: Eukaryota > Viridiplantae > Streptophyta > Magnoliopsida > Lamiales > Lamiaceae > Prunella > Prunella vulgaris. Next base: position 56,399 of record JAPKLY010000485.1, on the reverse strand, counting down.
ATGTACAAAAATCGATGTATAAGTAATTTTTACATATTTGCATAAGTTACATATATTTTTTTTTAATAAAAAAATATAACAATTTTGCACAGGTCTCTCCATCTTCAATTCTCCCATCTTTATCTTCAACTTCAATTCTTCTATTCTTTTCATCTTCAATTCTTCATCTTCATCTTCAATTCTTCTCTTCATCTAAAACTTTATTTCTTTTCTTCATCTTCAACTTCATTTCTTCTTTTTTCTTCATCTTCATCTTCAATTCTTCTTTTCTACTTCATCTTCATCTTCAATTCTTCTCTTCATCTTCAACTTCAATTCTTCACTTCATCTTTATTTTCATCTCCAATTATTTTCTTCATCTTCATCTTCTATTCTTTTCTTCATCTTCATCTTCAATGCTTATTTTCTCTTCATCTTCAATTGTCAGTACAATTTTACACTTTCAGTGAGGCAAGTTGTAGACATTAGATCAGAGTTAGCTGTAGACATAATTTTTGCATCGCCGTCGATCTCGAAAACCTTGCGTCTCCGTCGCCATCCACTCACGAACCCTAAGCCCCTGCACCACTGCCGCTGCCCATTCGCAAAGAGCTTCTTTTCTCCGTCATATATGAGAGAGAGTGTGTGTGAATTTGAATTTTGAAATATGAATGTGTTTAATTCGTATTATAAGAGAAATGGGGGAATAAGTGGGGTGGGAGGATGATGACACATTTTTCTATATGTGGGGCTCACATTTTTTATTAAATTGTATTTTATTTAGACTAATTTAACATTAATAAAAAGGTGTAGACTATTTTAAATAAGTGGATATCTCATAGACTAATATGTAATAATCTCTTTTTAAAACAACTTATGAACTATTTAAAAATTTATAAACACCTTTAAAGTATTTGATAAAATAAGATGTATGATAATTTATAAGATTTTTAAATAATTTTCTCAAAACTTATAAACTGCAAAATACTCTCTCAGTCCCAGAAGACATTGTGGTGTCTTTTGGGCACACATTTTTAAAAAAAAAGGTATAATAAATATACTTTTATGAATATTATATGTGTATTGTGAGAGTGAAATTTAATAAATAATTTTCACTTTTAAGCATGCAAACTTTTATTGGACAGACCATAATAGAAAATATGCAATATCTTTTGAAATGGAGGGAGTAATAAATTAAAATATTCTAACTTACTTTTATCACCATCTCCACCCCCATCCACTCGTCCCACTACAGTCTGTGTTTTAAAACGCAGATCGGACCGGCCGGTCGAACCGGTTCGACTGCTACTCGAACACCCCTCTGGCCCGCTTTTGTACGTTAGACCGGACATTTTTTAAAGCGGTTGAAAAGCGCTCAAAAGCGTTAAAAACCGGGTCGAACCGATCAATCGGTGGACCGATTGAACTGGTGCTTCGACAAATTTTTGCTAATTTTATTTATCTACATAGAATAATGGATTAACTAAGTTAATTATATATAATATATACTCCCTCCGTCCCACTATAAGTTGCTCATGTTGCAATTTTCATTTGTCTCACTATATGTTGCTTATTGTTTTTTTACTTTTTTTGGAAACTACTATTCACTTCTTTATTATTATTTTCAATACTTTTTACACTATTTCTATTAGTTTTTCACTTTTCTCCATCACATCACTTATACTTTTTCACTTTTTCCATTACATCATTTATACTTTTTCACTTTTACCTTAATTCATGTGTCGAAAAGGTGCGAGCGACATATAGAGGGACGGAGGGAGTATCAAATATAATTTAATAGTAAAATATCTAATATCTTAGTAAGTTTATTAATAAAATATATAATTTTATAAGGAAAAAATATAATTATAATTAAATATTATGTATTTATAACGTCATAACGACTCAACCGCTTTAAAAATGGTCAGACCCGATCGAACCTAGTCCGACAAAAAACACTGAGGAGTCCAGGTCAACTTCCGCTTCCGCTTTTAAAACATAGACTACAGTCGGCGCTATCTCTCTCACACCTCTATCTCAACATAAAAAAAAATTTAAATTAAAAATATTTTTTAAAACTATTAAAAGACACTCGCTCCCCATAAGAATTTGCACCCTACGTAATTATCAAATTTTTTTTTAAAAATATATTTATATATAATAGTGAAATATGTGCAATATATATATATATATATATATTTGTGAACATGGACATAAATTAATATTTTTTTAAATAGTGTACAAATTTATTTAAGACGTTCAAATAAAAAAATATACAAATTCATGTGGGATTGGAGAAGTAACATTTTACAAACATTTAAAAACTTTTTAAAATGTTTAAAATAAGTGCGACGTTGGATGGAAATGGGAGGAGAATTGAAGGGTATTTGCGAAATTCCAATTTTGGTAAATGGGGGAGGGATCAGACCTTGAGAGTCCAAAGAGAATAAAGGGGCAGATTTGGGCCCATTGCCATTTCTAGCCTAACAAGAACAACAAAAATCCAAGAAACTACAAATTGAAAACATAGAAGATTTTGCATACATTCTTCGATTCAGAAAGTTAAAGAATTGCTACACCAGCAGAAAAGTGTGCGGAAAGAGAAAAATCATAAGCCGAAAAAGGGTTTAACAAAATAATACCCTTTTTTCTTGTACCATAAGCACAACTACATTAACTACCAAGGGATGAGAGCAATTCTAAGCTTTTCCTTGTAATCGCACATATTACACCAAAATTAACGGGAGTACCTACTACACCACACAATTTCATCCATTACAACCGTGACACTAGAGGAGAAGAAAAAGAATGTTGCGTGAAACGGAACCATATCGATTTACGTAAAATAAAAAATAAAAAAAATAAAGACTGAATGAATAGAGAAAGGCCTCAGAATAGTGCACATGGAAGCAGAAACCAAACATCAACTTATGTTGCCTTAACTTGCAATGGATTTCGAGGTCGACGTCTTGACAGCTTCAGCATACGTCCTGTGTTGGTAGGTAAGAGTGGATTCGAGCAAGTCCCAGAGTGATGTCTTTGGATTCCATCCTGAATATTTTGCAGTTAAAAAAAAAAAAATGAAAACACTCACATGGAAGACATAGTTTGACACAAGAAATACTCCCTCCGCCCCAATATAAATTTCTCGCTTTCTTTTTTTTGTCCCACAATAAATTTCTCGTTCCATAAAAAGCAATAACACTTCATATATTAATAAACAAATACCCCTTTTCACAACTCTCCATTACTTTTTCACAACTTTCCATTATTTTACACAAAAGTAAATATATAGCCCACCATATAATAATAAATAAATACACTTTCTTAAACAAAACAATAAAAAGAAAGGAGAAACTTAAAGAGGGAAAGAGGAAGTATAAATTACCAAGTTGTCTGTTAATTATGGTCATATCCGGGATTCTCTTGTCACTGTCATCATATCCTTCACCATAAAACTCTTTCGAGCTTACATCAATAGTTGGTGAATCTATTGCACGTTCTCCACTTACCTTCTCATAAACCTGAATAAGTGAGATGAAATTTTATTAATGAGTTGAAATCAAGTAAATGAAGGGTTTGTGTAGGCAAATACAGATGCTCTAATCACCTGTGTCATCATTTCAGCAAGCTGCCTGACTGTAACTTCATTATTGGGGTTGCCCACATTGAATATATGACCATTAGCCCGGGATGGGTTTTCCTGCATAAAATCACACACAACTTATATGGCACAATTTAATAGATTGACAGGAAGATGAATATCACAGGATTAAAAATTGAACCTACAATCATCAGAAGAACAGCCTCAATAGCATCCTTAATATAAACAAATGTCCTCTGTGATTGGCCACCATCAACAAGCTTAAGTGGTTCACGCCTCAAGAGATTCTGCAAAAAAGAAGCAATTTTTGAATAAGGACGATGCTATACACAATTGTCACTGGCTATTTATAAGCAAATGAAATATACATACATTGCTAAAGCAAGCTAAAACCCTTGGAACTCCTTCGCTTGGACCATCAATACCAGGTATGAAATCCATTCTGGGACCAATCCAGTTGAATGGTCTCACAATAGTAAACTCAAGACCGTTCTCAGCACCCTCAGCTGTAAAGCAGGACGATAAGGAAACATGTAATGCAAATATACACTGTAACTGGATATCTAAGGGGCAGAATGCAAGATCACTAACGTACCATAAACCAATCTCTCAATTAGTTGTTTTGCACAGGCATAAGACCACCTCTGTTTCTCAATGGAACCAAAGATGCAGGGGGAAGTATCCTCTTTAAGAACATAATAATTGGGATCCTGAAACAAGATGAAGAATGATGATTTAGTCTTATTTCAATTCAAAAGGCATAAACATAATAATTCAGGTCCTGACACAAGATGAACAATGAAGATTCAGTCATTTCAAAAGGCATACTTGATATTGTTAAAAAACAAGTCATTGTCCTGTTATTCATCATTGCCATCAAAAGAGAGATGGGCATATTAATAAAAAGCCATGGTTCGCAAACATTTGATTTTGAGAAGGGTAAAATTCAAATAACAATCAAGTTTGACAGGCAATAGCCCAGGAGAAAGCCATAGTAGTAGAAACAGAACAAAACAAAATGATCACAGGAACGAATACATTTTTTTCTCAAAAACAAGACATATTTGATCTCCAGAATAAGTCACAAATGTAAAACAAAAGAAAAATGAAAAGTGCTTCCACATTAAACAGAATAACATGATGCCAAGAAAAGAACGAGACGTAAGGAATATAATCTGGAACGTAAAGAAAATGGCAACCTGCCGCAATGGGCTGTCTTTGGGTAAAAAGCTCCCAATCGTTTTTCCATAAACTTCACAAGTGGAGAAATGTATGAGGCGCTTGTTATTTTCCGAACAGTATTTAACCTAAATCCATAAGAGAGAAAGACTTCAAAATTCACAAACAAGTAAATAATATTGAATTGTAAAAGCAGACCAGCTAAAGGTATAAACAGAGCATCGATGTAAATCAAATCGCTTACCACAGGGAGAGCATCGATGAAATTGCTGTAAATTGTGTCAAGAGGACGTGTGTTGTAATCTGCAGGAGTGCATATAGCGGCAAGATTTATGGTCTGAAACAAGAAATGTTCAAGGTTCAGTCCAACTCTAAGTCTTACAAATAATGCCTCGAGTATTATTGCAACAACCAAGTTACTATCATGACAAGATATTAAAAATCCACTAAACAACAGATTAAATATTAAATTAGAAACGACAGAAGAAACCTCCATACAGCACAGTAGTTAATCAATAATATAAAATTCAAAGTTTAGATCCAAAGAGATCCAGAACTTCCAACCAAGATCTAAGTGTGAAGTCCAAATCAGGAAATGAGAACGGCAGGAGTCAATTTCAACATTCACTATTCACTAATGATCTCGCAAAACCTTCAAACTCATAAAAGTGAAAGAAATCCCAAATAAAAAAAATTCCAGATCCGGAACAAAAACCGCAATTCAAAACCAAAATAATCAAAATTGCAGAAGCCAACAGAAGGAGAAGCGGAAAGAAAATTACAAGATCTGCCATGCGGATGAGGCCTTCGAGGCGAGAGTCATTCTTAATGTTAAGGCGGTGGAACTGGATGCGATCGGCCCAGGGCAGCGTCGACGGCTCAAGAAGGTGTTTAATCTTGTCGCCGTAAACATCGACCGCCAAGACCTTGTGCGGCGTGTCGGCTATGAGCTTCTCGCAGAGATGCGAGCCAATGAAACCTCCGGCTCCGATCATGCATATCGTAATCGGCTTAATCGGATTGCCGTCCAGATCTAGTCTCGCAGTGGCCATTTTAGACGCAATCAGAGAATCTTGGCAGATTGTTGTGAGAAATTGTGAGAAAAATCAGAGAATGGGGAAATTAGTTTTGATTGGCATTTGCAGAAATTAGAGGTGGAAATGTGGATGGTATTTAAAGGTGGAAAAAGGAGGGAGGAGTACGGCCACTCGTTACCCTGCCCCTCTAATCACTACTCGCTTGCTTCTTCACTTGAACTATACTCGCTACAGTTACAAAAATTTAAGAATTCGTTCTAGTTTTAAATTTTTTTATTTTTTAAGAAAAATCATTGCAATAAATTTCTAAACACATTTTTAAGTATAATTATTAATTATTTTTGTTCTGAGAAATTTGATCTTGTTGTTTTTAATACGGTTATTAAAAATAAGTTAGATATAATGTGTAAAAATAAAAATATTATAATCATTTCATTTACAAATAAATAGTTTTGAAAATATTGCGTGTAAAATTCAATCGTAAAAGATGTAAATAAATGGATTAGTCTTGTATGCACCAGTTACACTGTGCAACTCAAGTTCATTTTTTAAAAGTTACACAAAATACTACTGAAAAGTTACACATGTTATTACTGAAAAGTGTATATTTTATAGTGTAACTTTTCAATAATAATTTATGCAACTTTTCAATAATAAATTGTGTAACTTTTTAAAAATGAACTTGAGTTGCACCGTGTAACTGGTGCATAGGAGACTTACCCTAAATAAATATATGTAAAAGGTGTGAACAAAGAAAATTATTTTCATATTAGGAAATAAAATTAATTTTAAAGTATACACATACTATGTTATTTATCTGATTTTAAAAAGATGAGTAGGTCTCCCGTGCAATATTGCACGGTGCAATATATGCAAAAAAAAAAGGAAAATTTTGAAAATTCGCGGGTCAATAGGGTCAAAGTAACAAAATTAGCGGATCTTGAACGGGTCAGGTCGGATTTGGGCAATTTTCAAATTTCAGGATTTTCGCTTCTAGTTGATGATACTGTATGAGTAAATTTATGCTACTATAAGGTCAAATGTGTACTACTATAAGAACAAATGTTGTTTTTTTACATATATTCATTTGTTTTTGTAGAAAACAAACATGTTAATACAATGCAAGATCAATATGTGTATTATTACAAGAAAAAATATTCATTTTTTATAAATATTTATTGATTTTTATAGAAATTATTATTTATTAAGATGTAGTAGGACACATTTTGTCTTACAATAGCACATATATGTTCATGTGGTATACATTCTGGGATTTCGATAAAATTAATTTTTTAAGATGTAGTAGCACAGATTTTGTCTTACAGTAGCACACATTTTGTCTTACAGTAGCACACATATGTTCATGTGGTATACATTTTGGGAGTGGCGAGATAGTAACACATGTAAGGTATTATTACATTAGCAACATATTATCAACATAAAACTAATAATAAAATGAAAAATAAATTAAGAAACACATATTTGTTCTTGTAAAAATACATATTATTCTTATAGTTACTTTAAAAGTACAAAAAAATAACTTTTTAAGATGTAGTAGCACACATTTTGTCTTACAGTAGCACAAATATGTTCATGTGGTATACATTATGGAAGTGGCGAGAATTTTCCTTAAAAATTTTATTGGATCCGTGAATTTTCATTTGGGGATATTGCACGGGTCGGGTTTTGTGCAATATTGCATACGAGTTTTTGTGTAAAAAGAAAAATAAGATTTCAAAAATCTGATTAATAAGTTACTCATAACTTAAAATAAACATGGACTAGGAGTATCTGTTTTAAAAATTTTGTAGATTGAGAAAATTTGAAAATTTGAATTTAAATGTATGAAAACTTTAATACTTCCTTTGTCCCCCAAATTTATTCTCACTTTTTATTTTCGTATGTTCCCTAAATTTATTTTTATTTATCTTTTAGTAAATATTATTTTATTATCACACTCATAAACAATCATTTTATTCTCTAGTGGACCCCATAATTATTCTGTAATATCCATATTTTATCTACTTTATCTCATTTTCCTTAAACTCCGTGTCCATACAAAAGAAAATAAATTTGGGGGGCAGATGAAGTAGTTGAAATGTATATCTATTTTGAATTTTGATAAGATGGGATGTTGTTTTAGGTCAAAATGAGTGATGCTATATTGTTTTATGTGTTATTGGAAGAATAAAAAGAACATTAATAATATGTAATCGGGTGAATTTTTATAATGTTGGTAAAGTTGGATTTAATGGGATTTCAGAATTATGACTTTGAGTTTTGATACAAATGAGAGTTTGAAATTGTAAAGTCTGGAGTTAGGTGAGTTATACAACTAAGTAGAGATGCGCGGAAAGTTTCCAAAGAAAGGATCCTAATGGAGATGGTGCTACAAAAGTGATGAGTTATATAACTAAGTGGAGATACGAATGTGGGCTATGTGAAGAAAATGAAATAAGAAGAAGAAGTTCCACACATACTTTTCAATTACACATTAGCTCAAAAAATTTGATATAACTGCTATGGACGGATCAAGACAGCCATGGTACCACATTGTGATTCAGTTCGTATCTCTTTCAATACAATGATATATTTTTATAGATTCAGAAAAAGGTAATCTCTCCTCCACTCTTTGAGTTGTTGGAATTTGGATGAAATAAAATTTGAGAACAAATTGACCTTTAATAGGAAGAAACTGTGTGCTCTAAAGATTTTTTTCGGAGATAAAGGTGAAAGTATGGTGATGTTAGTTGTAAAGGTTAGATTATTTAAGAGTCTTCTAGGAGTTTGGTCTATGAAGACTTGTTATATAGTTAGAATACCACCTTGTACCCTAATTTCTTATAATTTTATTTCTATCAATAAAAAAAAAATATAAAATTTATTGAGAGGGGTGTTTAGTTGAGAGATTTTGGAGATGAAGAATGAAAAATGAATGATGTTTTTTTAAAAGGAAAAAAAAAAAGAATGATAATTGATACTTGGTTGGAAGATTTGTATGGAATGATGAAATTATTTTTTTTGGTATGAGAAAATGGAGCCAAAATTAGAGGTTTGATTCCTCAGTTTGTGAAAACAATCATTGTTCACCAATTAAAAAATAAATAAATAACGTTCCTCACAAAAATCAAACGCATTCACATTTCCATTTTCCGTAATAAAACAATCATCTCCGAACAACATCACTAAATTTTGGATCAATGCATTGGGACTCCCTCACCATTAACGTCCTACTTTTGCTCCAATAACACCTACAGGGTCTGCAAACCCTAAACTTTTGGATGTGAATCAGATTTTTTTATATTCGATATTCAGTACAAGAATCGATTAACTCGATGACCGGTAGTCCACCATATACTAGTTAAGGAATTTATTTAGAGTCAAAATTAATTTTTTTGTGAACTGACTCATTTTAAAAATTTACAACACTTGATGAATTCTAAATTTCATATCTGAAATGAATATATTCTAAGGAATAATTGCAATATACTATCATTTTAAATGCACTAACTGCAATCCACTAATTGCAAAAAGGAGTACAAAGAAATCTATGTTACAAAACAAGTTAAAATATGGGCTTACTCACACATCAATCACATTATGAGCTATCACTCACATTCAATTCAAAATTGTGTATCTCTCTTTTCCCATCAATTTCACAAACCCAATCTCTCTCTCTCTCTCTCACTCTCTCTCTCCCCCCCCCCCCCCCCTTCACCAAACTCTTCCAAGCAGTGAAGGAGGGTGATTGCCACTATGAGAAAAAATGGTGGCGCCTCCCTACCCATCACTCCTTTTCTCCTTTCTCTCTCCATCTCAATGTGAGGCAACAACAGTGCGGTAGGGGCTATGGCAACATCGTCATCCCACCCTCTTGCTTTCTCCTTTCTCTCTCTCATTGATCCGAGAGGCAACGATGCAGATTTGAGGCGTAGATCGAAGACAACAACAGAGGTGTGGCGGTGCAAGGTCATGGCCCCCTTCTCTACAACTTCCATCTACCTCGTTTTCAACTCCAAATTGCAGGCAATTCTAATAAAACCCCTCTGGAAACCCTAATAATAATAGTGTAATTGCTTAACTGAGGTTTGAGGATGATGTCTGAAAGTATAAGAGCAACACCAAATTTTTTAAGCTGATGGAAGAATCCATCAAATTGAATTTAAGGGAAGAAATTTTGGAGAAAAAAGACAATGGGAAGGTGTTTGAACTCAAGGTGAGGCTACAACTGGGGAAGAGTTTGCTGCAGCTGAGAGATCTTGTGGCGGGTATTTTTATTTTGGTGCAGTTGTAGGGTGTTTTTTTGATTTGGTGTTATTTTAGTACAGTTGTACGGTGTAATTGTTTTTTTTTTTTGTAAATATGCGAAATTGTCTCACTAATATGCATATTTAAAAATTGCATACATACAAAATTTTTAGTTTATTATACAAATTAGAATATTCGTATATGCATAATTTTACTTCATATGCAAATTATTTTCTAAATATGCAAATTAAAAACTACATATATACAATATCAAAAAGTTAAGAAAAAAAAATGTAAAATGGACTTAAAAAAATTTTATAGTTAAGAGCAAAAAAATTTATGTATATTAAAAATTAGGTATGTATGCTTAAATTTAACTATTGACATTTTCCAAACATTAAAAAATGGTAATCTCCAAAAGAAAAATATTACTCTCTTTGTCCCACAGGAATTTGCACACTTTCCTTATTTGGACGTCCCACACAAATTTGCACACTACTAAAAAAAGAAACATTGATTTACGTGCACACTCACAAATTTATACACATATTTACCCATATGCCACTACTTTATATATAAAACATATTTTACTTAAAAAATGTGTCATCCCGTAAGGTGCAAATTCCTATGGGACGGAGGGAGTAAAAATTACATATGTATAAATTTAAATAAGTAGTTTAAAATATAAAAAGAAAAAAGATGTAAGGCAGGTTAAAGCATGCAGAAAAGTCAAGAGTTGTGAAATTCTCACGAAGTCTCCAACAACTCCAAATATTTACTCCAAGCCACCTTATAACTCCCTTTTAATTCGTTTTCAGAGGGAATCGAACTTGGGTCTCTCACTAAAGTGAAGAACACAGTGGTCAAGTAAGCTAACTCACCTGGTTAAATCGAGTGATCTCATACTCGATTTTATATACTCTTTTAAGTTAATGTTTAATTTTTGACAAAAACTTATATAGAAATTTCTACGGTATAAATTTCCAAAAATAGATTTAAAAAAAGAACGGACTAACGCGCGCATATGCGCAACCGCACAACCAACCCATGCGCCATTCCTCAGGCAACTTTCCTCACATTAACAGGCCAGATAATTAGTATTATGGTTGCGCATATGTGCAACCGTGCAACCAACCCATGCGCCATTCCTCATGCAACTTTCCTCACATTAACAGGCCAGATAATTAGTATTATGTTGTTAGTTGTATTATTATTTTTTAAGCCCGTTAAGCCCATGTTGTAATATTACACTTTAATAGTTGTAAATTTTAAAAAATAATTAAATAATATTATATAATAAATTAAAAAATTTGCACTTAATTTATGTTAGTATAGTAATACACATTTGCCCATTTAGTAACACATAATTGTCCATATAGTAACACAAACTGAAAAGCAAATATGTGTTACTATTAGAGTAAATGTGTTTATCTATCTTATAAAATATTGTTATTTTACATATATTCATTTGTTTTCATAAATAAATAATTTTTCACATGATGCAAGACCAAAATGTGTGTTATTATAAGAATAAATATTGATTATTCACAAATACTTATATATTTTTTTATAAAAATAATTTTTTTTTCATATAATAACATATGTATTGCATGAAACAATGTACCTAGATTTAAAGGGATGGTGAATAAATAAAGAAACACATATTTATTCTCATAAAAATATATTTTGCCCATACAGTAACACACATTTGCCTATATAGTAACATAAACTGGAGAGCAAATGTGTGTTACTATTAGATCAAATATATGTTACTATCTTATAAAATGTTGTTATTTTACATATATTCATTTATTTTTATAGAATAAATAATTTTTCACATAATGTGTGTTACTATCAGTGTTTTCATAACCGGACCGGTGATCAAACCGGATAGAGCAAATGTTCCCAGTTCAACCTGTCCAACCGGTTGGACCGACGATCTAACCGTTAAAATCATTTTGGCCTATATTTTAAATATTATATATGTTACACTATAAAATAAAATAAGTTAAATATATATTCTAATATAAAATTTTAATAAATTATAACTTACATATTGAAATAAACATAATAAAATTGTAGACAATCAAAATTAAAATATTCAAAATAACTCAAGTTACAGTATCAGATTGTAATCCATGACATGATTTATAACTCATGAATAGTAAAGTCTCAAATTAAAATATTACAATGAACATTTAAAATATATAAATTGTAGAATAAATTAATTTTGGGGTTGAGATTTGTCTCAAGATTTAATTTAATAAAAAATAAAATTTTAAAAATAAAAATAAAAAAATGAACTGGTTTTGACCGGTTGAACCGTAAAAATGGGTTTTAAGGGGTAACCGGACCGTTCTGTGGCCGGTTCCCGGTTCAACCGGTTCTCAAAAACATTGGTTACTATAAGAACAAATATTTATTTATTTTATATAGATAATTTTTTTTTCATATAATAACATATGTATTACATAAATCAATATACCTAAATTTAAAGGGATAGTGAATAAATTAAGGAACACATATTTATTTTGATAAAAATATATTTTGCCCTATAGTAACATACATTTGCCCATATAGTAACACAAAAAGGGAGACAAATGTGTGTAACTATTAGAGCAAATGTGTGTTACTATCTTATAAAATGTTGTTATTTTACATATATTCATTTATTTTTTAGAATAAATAATTTTTCACACAATGCAAGAGCAAAATGTGTGTTACTATAAGAACCAGGCCTGTCCCAAAGAATATAGAGGCACTGTGTTACTTTTTAAAATGAGGCCTCAAATCTTGACTCAGGTTATATGCATCCATATTTATTTATAGTACACATAAAATAAATACAATCGTTAAAAAATGAGTACACTTTCAACTAAATATCGTTTTTACCCATATTTAAAAATTTTTATTTTCTCTACTTTTTTTTTTTTTAGCACACACTCATCTTTTCTCTCCCCTCTCTTTCTTCACCCGCCCCCCACCCCACGTCCAACCCTCTCGCCCCCCTCTCTCTCTCCCCACGCATGCACCTCTCAGGCTCTAACATAATGAATTTAATCAAATTTTTTTCTTCTCCTCCTTTCCACTTATCTCCTCACTTCTTCTCTTCCTTTCTTTTCTCGGTACACGCCGATCGATTGATTTCATTTTATACTATAGATCTGAAAAAATAAGAATGTAAAGGTAAAAGATTAAATTTATTTTTTCTCATCCTTCAATCTCATTCCTTATATTCTTATCTTTTTTCAAATTTTATGCATTTTTTTATTCTGATCTAGGTGCAAAATTTTACGATTTTGAATTTTTTGGTTGAAATTTTAGTCAATTTTCATAATATATTTCCGATCTTTTTTAGATTTGTTTAAACTCAGGAGCCCAATTTTAGTCCATTTTGAAATTTGAATTTTTAAAATTTAAGATTTGCCTTCTTTCCAATATTTTTCCCAAAAAAAGTATCTTTGCTTTTTTTCTTTTCGAATTTTTATTTGCATTTTCTTTATAATTTTATAATTATAATAAGATTTACTTATATTAACAAAAAAAATTAAAATTGGGCCCCTGAATTTTTGGGGCTCTGTGACATGTCACTAGGTACACTTGTTAAAGAACGGGCCTGATAAGAACAAATATTAATTATTGACAAATATTTATTTATTTTTATATAAATAATTATTTTTTTCATGTAATAACATATGTATTACATGAAACAATGTACCTACATTTAAATGTATGATAAATAAATTATGAAACACATATTTCTTCTCATAAAAATATATTTTGTCCTTATAGTAACACACATTTGTCCATATTGTAACATAAATTGGGAGACAAATGTGTGTTACTATTAGTGCAAATATGTGTTACTGTAAAATTATATATAATTTATTGTAAGATTAAATGTGTGTTACTATATATATAAATATATATGTATTAATATAATATTAAATATTTTTTTAATTAATATAGTAACTAAAATAATTTAAATAAATTGTAGGGATGAGAAAGGTAAGGTTTGTATGGGGGAGGGGTGGTGTGTGCACGGTTATGTATGGAGTGTGTGTGGGGTGGGGGGCGGTTGGAGTGTGTGTGGGGTGGGGTTTTATGTATTGAAGGTGTGTGTCCTCACCGCGCGTCATTCCGTGCTATCTCAGCTGTGCGAGTGAAATTAATTTTCTTTTATATCTATTTTTTACAATTTTTACGGTTGAAATTTCTACCTAAGTGTGCCTCTTAATTTTTTTTATAATTTACAAAATAATTATTTTTTATTTTTAGAATAGTATCCTCCATCCAACAATCAATAAAAAATAATATTAATAATATATAGATATAAAATGTACACACATTACTTACATAATAATAAATGCATACAAATATTTAATAGCATACATATTTTACTAGTATGTAAACCCGCGTATTACGCGGGATTATTTGAAATTATACTTTTAATGTAGTTTATATTATATAAATTTCGTGTTTTGATGATAATTTATTTTACAAAAATAAATATTAAACTTATATCTAATTTATGCAATTTAATTAATTGGAATTGTAAATGAAAGATAAATTAATAATATAATTATATTTTAAAAAATTAATGATTTCAAAAATAGATATCATTCGTATAAGATAAATATTAATAATTATAATTTTTTTAAAACTTCCTTGTAAACGATATTTATTGTATAGTTGGTTGGTTTTCCGTTGGAATCGAGACAAATAATTTTCAATCTTTTTTTAGTTTTTACTTTCGAGATTGCAACATATAATTGTCCATATGTAAAAACAGGTTTGGGTAGGTATATACCAACTGTTGACAACGATTGTCCCTGACTTTTATTTATTGTCAATGTGAAACACAAAAGAATTGAAAATTGTCTTCTCTGAAAAGCAATAGGCAAAGTTGGGTCCGAATTACTCAAGGTCATTCATGGGATGAGTACCTTACTTAGAGGTGTAAATGAGTCAAGTCAACTCGCAATCTACTCGTGCTCGACTCGTAAAAAAATTAAAATCGACTTGAACATAATTGAGTCGAGCTCGAGCTACTCGAGTAGCTCTCGAATTCGAGTTCGAGTTTATAAATACTCAGCTTGAGAGGCTCGTGAGCCTAATCAAGCTTGCACAATATTTAATATTTTTCTATTAATTTTTTATATATAAAAAAAATTATTGAGCCGAGCTTGAATTTTAGACAAAAAAGAGTTAAAATATATTTAATATTTTATTTTATTAAAATAATAAAAATATCGAGTCAAGCCGAGCTGAGCTCGAGTTTATCGAGTTCTTAGCCGAGTCGAGCTCGAGCTAAAAAAATCAAGCTTGATCGAGTTCGAGTCGAGTTTCGAGCTTCGAGTAATGCTATCGAGTCGAGTTCGAGCTCAACACTACTTGGCTCGACTCGACTCATATACACCCGTTACTGCCAATATTTCTTCCAGATCTGATTTCCGGTATGAAAATTATCGGTAAATATTTTTTGAAAAACAAACATCCCATAGCAAAAAAAATTAAATAATAAAATATAAATTACTCAAAATCACAAACTGTAACATAATAATTCTAACAAATATATATATATATATATATATATATATTCGATAATAAAAATCTACACATATATAATTTGAGACAATCTTATTTATACAATATCAAAATTCACGATCTATCCAATTACATAGTTTATTAATCACAAATTCTAGTATGCACCCGGTTCCATAGTATGCACCTTAATTTTAGTTTAATTTTAAATTTAATTTGATTTTTCCAGAAACACACACTACACGTCGCAATATGTATTTTTTGATATAATAAGTTGTTCTTGGGGTATTATAGAGAATTGTTCTTGGGGTATTAAGGAGTTGTTATTCGGGTATAACTAAATTATTCTTCGGGTATTCCAAACTTGTTCTTTGGATATTATAAGTTATTATTTGGGTATTATAAATATGTTCCTTGTTTTTGCTTTTCAACTAATTTTCCTAAGATTCTGGAGAAAAAATCTATTTTTCCTGAGAATGAGTCCAAGCAGCCCATCAATTTGTTATTTTCTTCACAAAGATAAAGAAGCATTTGAAAAATAAATTGTTATTATGTTTATAACACTTGTTTTTCGGTGGTGATTTTTTTTTTTTTTAAAGAAAATTGTTTAAGGGATTTGGTCATACTTTGTTTAATTTTTCTGTTATACTGTGATTCCTCCTACTCCATTTGGTTGACAACTTCGGAATTCTTGCATCAAAGAAAAAACCTTCAGCATTTTTCAATTTATTTTTTATACAACTTAAAATATTTTATTTTTAAAAACTTTATTATTTGGTCTTTGGGTATTTTTATTTAGTCTTCACGTATTTTTATTTGGTTTTCGGGTATTTGTTATATAATTTATGAATTCTGTTGTTTTTTTATAAATAATTTATTATTTAATTGTATTAATTCAATCATTTAAAATATTTTATTTTTAAAAACTTTATTAGATCTTTATTAATATCGTATATAATTTAAATCAGATTAAAAATGCTAACAATTAATCAATTTGTCAATGCATCTTCCCAGAATATTTTGTCGAAGACATCCAGACGTCACTTTTTCTTATTGAATCAGGTTTTGATGCACACCAGGCACAATTATTCTTCCTTGTTGATGTTATCTATATATATAATTCAATCATTAATGAACAGGTATATATTTTGATGCATACCAAGTACTTTTATTTTTGATATTGAAGTATTGATTTATTATTCATTGGGTGTTTCTTTGCTTTTTTTGGTGTATAATTCATTTTCTGTGAAATTTCTTGTTTAATCTTTGGGTGTTTTTATTTGGACTTTGAGTATTTTTATTTGGTCTTTGGGTATTTTTATTTGGTTTTCGGGTATTTGTTATATAATTTATGAATTTTGTTGTAGTGTATTATTTCTCCAAGCATGCACCCAAAATTTCAAGGCCGTTAAAAGATGAAGCATAAACAACAGAGTACACTAATCATAATTTCAAACAAATGTCAAATTACAGTTTCTCTCATTAGATTGCAAATCAAATTACATCAGACGGTGCAGCCTTTCCCTCTCTTCCTTTGGGCGACAATTGCTAGGGGGAAACAGAGTAGTGGGCTTTGAATGTGCAGTCATGGATTTCAGGAGAGGAGCTTCATCAATGCCTGCTATCTTAATTGTGTACAGCACCAAACGCTTAATGAGCGGCGTCGGGGTGGCTGAAGAGAAATTGGATGGGATTAGAGAAATTAATATTTGAATTAAGGGTGCATACCATGCACCCGGTTCCACAGCAGAATCACTCTTTATTAATTTAGTGATTAAAATTTAAAAGTACAATATATAAAAATGAGCAACAGTTGTGTAGAAATTTCTACCGTAAAAATATCCATTTTTGAAAAATTCGCGGATCTAAACCGAGTCGGGTCAGATTTGGAATTTTTTTTCCAAAATTCGCGCAACTTGTAGTTCCAGGTTTTTTCGCTCCCAGGTATGTTATAATTTGGACAAATGTGTTTTACAATTAGGCAAAATCTGTGTTACTAATCTTTAAAAAATTAATTTTTTGTACTTTTCAAGCTATAATGCACAGATTCTTCAAAAAAAAAAAAAAGTATGCAGTATCGGATACGCGAAGGGTGCGGGTGCGATTCGCGTGGGATTCGTACGGGATACACCACGTGATGTATCCCTGAGAATTTTTTTTAAAAAATTTTAGGATACGCGTATCGGATACGTTTTATAGAAGAATTCGATACGCGAAGGGTGCGGCGTGGTTTATTTTTCAAATAAAATTAAGTTTATTTCTTTCTTTTTTAAATTTTTTGAAAGTAAAATTAAATATAAATAAAATTAATATATTAAATAATATTAAAATCACAAAAAAAGAATAAAAAATGTGATACAAAAAAAGAATATTAAATAATATTAATATTCATTAATAAAATTAAAATATACTTTTTAATATGTGATTTTATTGTGGAGTTGTGAATTATTTTTCAAATTTTTTGAATTTTTACTTGTGCGTACAATATATGAATATGAACTATTAAGTATGAATTTGAAATTTTTTATATTTAAGTTTTTACTTAAATTGAAGTAGTTTTATTTATTAAACATGACTATTTTATTTGGTGATGAACCAAATAATGATGAACTATAATTCGAATTAGATCAATTATGTTATATATTATTTCAATTTTATTTGAACTTTCTAAACTTAGTTAAGCAGT
The DNA here is from genome assembly GCA_026898435.1 of Prunella vulgaris. Classification (NCBI taxonomy): domain Eukaryota; kingdom Viridiplantae; phylum Streptophyta; class Magnoliopsida; order Lamiales; family Lamiaceae; genus Prunella; species Prunella vulgaris. Next base: position 38,122 of record JAPKLY010000485.1, on the reverse strand, counting down.
GACTTAAATTGCAAGATTTATTTTAGTTTTAGATTGATTGAATTTTTATTTAAGACTTTTATGATAAATTGTTGATGATATTTGAATAATTTCTTGATATATATATATATATATATATATGTGTGTGTGTGTGTGTATTATATATAATAAAATATTAATAAATAAACGTATTCTTGCCGTATCGCACCCTAAAATTTTCAAAAAATAAAATCCCCGCACCCGTATCCTATCGCACCCGCACCCGTACTCCCGCACCTATGCAACCCTGTTTTCAAGTAACTATAAAGAAAATATGTATTTCTGCAAGTATAAATATGTGTTACTTAATTTATTTTTTATTCTCTTTGTTGATTTATGTTAATAATATGTTTTTTCGCTCCCAGATATGTTATAATTTGGGTAAATGCGTGTTACAATTAGGCAAAATCTGTGTTACTAATTCTTAAAAAATTAATTTTTTGTACTTTTCAAGTAACTATAAAGAAAATATGTATTTCTACAAGTATAAATATGTATTACTTAATTTATTTTTTATTTTCTGTTGATTTATGTGAATAATATATTTTTTCGCTCCCAGATATGTTACAATTTGGGCAAATGCGTGTTACAATTAGGCAAAATCTGTGTTACTAATTCTTAAAAAATTAATTTTTTGTACTTTTCAAGTAACTATAAAGAAAATATGTATTTCTGCAAGTATAAATATGTGTTACTTAATTTATTTTTTATTCTCTTTTGTTGATTTATGTTAATAATATGTTATTATGTACTTAATACATCATTTAATACCTTATATATGTTATATAAAATATAATATATATTTTTATAGGGATAAATAAATGTTTGTGTATACAGTAACACACATTTGATCTTGCAGTAACACACATTTATTCTAATTGTAACACACATTTACTCTAATTGTAACATACATATGCAGTAACACACATTTACTCTAATTGTAACACACATTTACTCTAGATGTAACACATATTCGCAGTAACACAAATTTACTCCAATTGTAACATAAATTTGCAGTAATACATATTTACTCTAATTGTAACACATATTTGTTCCTCAATTTGTGTTATTATATGAGCATATATGTGTTACTATAGGATAAAATGTATTTTTATTAAGAATAAATATGTGTTACACATACAATGTAACATATACATGTGTTACATTGCATGAAAAATATTTACTTCTACAAACATAAATGAATATGTGTAGAAAACAACATTTAATCTGGTTGTAACACACATTTTGCCTTAAAGTAACATGCATTTGCCCAAACTGTAACATACTTGAGAGCGAAAAAACTAAAATTACAAGCTGCGCGAATTTTGAGAAAAAAATACTCAAATTCGACCCGACCCGGTTTAGACCCTTGAATTTTCAAAAATGAATATTTCTACGGATCTTAGATCCGTAGAAATTTGTATATAAGTTTTTGTCTATAAAAATATTATATAGTTGACCTAAAATAAATAAATTAAATAATTGAAAAATATTATATAAAGTTGCAAACCAATAAATCTTGATTTTTTGAATCTAACATATATGTGAATCAATTATTTTATAATATATATATATATATATATATATATATATTTATTCGATAATAAAAATCTATGAGCAACACTTGTGTACAAATTTCTACCGTAGAAATATCCATTTTTAAAAAATTCGTGCATCTAAATCGGGTCGGGTCAGATTTGGACATTTTTTTCCAAAATTCGCGCAACTTGTAGTTTCAGGTTTTTTCGCTCCCAGGTATGTTACAATTTGGGCAAAGACGTGTTACAATTAGGCAAAATCTGTGTTACAAATTCTTAAAAAATTAATTTTTTGTACTTTTCAAGTAACTATAAAGTAAATATGTATTTCTGCAAGTATAAATATGTGTTACTTAATTTATTTTTTATTCTCTTTGTTGATTTATGTTAATAATATGTTTTTTTCGCTCCCAGATATGTTACAATTTGGGCAAAGACGTGTTACAATTAGGCAAAATCTGTGTTATAAATTCTTAAAAATTAATTTTTTGTACTTTTCAAGTAACTATAAAGAAAATATATATTTCTGCAAGTATAAATATGTGTTACTTAATTTATTTTTTATTCTCTTTTTTTATTTATGTTAATAATATGTTTTTTCGCTCCCAAGTGTGTTACAATTTGGCAAAGACGTGTTACAATTAGGCAAAATCTGTGTTACAAATTTTTAAAAAATTAAGTTTTTATACTTTTCAAGTAACTATAAAGAAAATATGTATTTCTGCAAGTATAAATATGTGTTACTTAATTTATTTTTTATTCTCTTTGTTGATTTATGTTAATAATATGTTATTCATGTACTTAATACATCATTTAATACCTTATATATGTTATATAAAATATAATATGTATTTTTATAAGAATAAATAAATGTTTGTGCATACAGTAACACACATTTCATCTTGCAGTAACATACATTTACTCTAATTGTAACACACATTTGCAGTAACACACTTTTACTCTAATTGTAACATACTTTTGCAGTAAACACATTTACTCTAATTGTAACACACATTTACTCTAGATGTAACACACATTTGCAGTAACACAAATTACTCCAATTGTAACATAAATTTGCAGTAATACATATTTACTCTAATTGTAACACATA
>JAPKLY010000485.1:0-35445 GCA_026898435.1 Prunella vulgaris | reverse complement strand
TTTTGCCTTAAAGTAACATGCATTTGCCCCAACTGTAACATACCTGGGAGCGAAAATCACAAGCTGCGCGAATTAAAAAAAATACTCAAATTCGGCCCGACCCGGTTTAGACCCGCGAATTTTAAAAATTTGATATTTCTATGGGTCTTTGACCCGTAGAAATTTGTATATAAGTGTTTGTCAAATATTATATAGTTGAACTATAGTAAATAAATTAAATAATTAAAAAATATTATATAAAGCTACAAATCAATAAATCTTGATTTCTTGAATCTAACATATATGTGAATCAATTATTTTATAATATATATATATATATATAGCTTTACTCGATAATAAAAATCTATACATATATAATTTGAGACTATCTTATTTACACAATATCAAAATTCACGATGTATTCAATTTAGTGATTAAAATTTAAATAGAAAAGCTAATTAACAAAATTACATAAATATGTGTATGCGCAATTACATAAAATTCAATTACATAATCTATTCAATTACACAATTTATTCAATTACATAATATGTGTACGTGCAATGTTTAATTTATTTATTTACATATAAATAGAAAAGTTAATTAACAAAATTATATTTCAAGTATATATAAATAAAGAAAGGGGATAAAAATTAAATGTGATTATGCCGTAAATCAAAATTCAAAACTAAACGTAATTATGCCCTAAATTAAGATTCATTGATGGAAGGTTTTCGATGTAACATTATTCATAAGTAATTAAAAAATATGTATACATGCATAATGCATACACAATATTATGCTCTAGAATAAATCTGCAATTCAAATTTCAAATAAGCAATTCAAAAAATCAAATAGATCTGCAATTAGCAATTAAACATTACCTCCAAAAGAAAATCACAAAAGTTGTGTAGCCAGATTATTAGATGTGAAATATGAACCTGAAAAAAAAATGTTAAAAGATGAGAATGATAATGTTTATGGAGTTGAAATTTATAGAAGTATAGAAATTAAGATGAACGGTTGAGATTAAAAAATTAGATACATGTTTTGATATTATGAATATATTTATAAGATTTATATAATATATATATATTTTTTTTTTTATAAAATATTAATATGTACATTCAAGATTAAAACACTTAAATCATAAGGTCGAGATTAAAACTTAATGCTTGAGTTAATGAGAATAGATGAATTTCGAAATCGAGCATTCTGGTTAATTTCATAACTTCGTGTTTACATAATATTAAGATATAATATTTGCATAGCATATATATTATATATAAAATAGGATAAAATATTTATAAGATCACATATAAAAATCTAATTGCAAAATAGGTGAAGGAGGCCAATGTGATAAATTTCTATAATCACACAGACTTATCATCCATCTCTTTCGACACCCTTATTTTTTACAAATCTGCAAAACTCTTACATCTTTCACTCGAAAGGAATTTAACTAGAGTCTAACATAAGACTAAAATATATTGACTGATGAATTTATAAACAAAACACCTAACCTTCTTAAATAGCAATAAAAATTCTTCTCCCTTTTATCTTATAACCAATGTAAAATAAAAATAATTTCTTTTATATTTTAACAAAATCAAAGTACAATATTTACCTACTAGTTCTATTTGTAATATTTTGCAGCTTATTTTTCTTATTAATATTCATAAAACGTTCAATTCAATATAAATATAAAAGTTTAAACCAAAATATATCTTAAAGAGCAATACTTGCATAAAATATTTTATCGTAATATTATTCATATTTAAAAAATTCGCGGGTCAATACTGGGTCGGTCTGATACAGACCCGCGAATTTTTCAATATTAATAATTCTACGGTAGAATATTCTATATAAGTTTTTTTCTATATTAAATTATCTGTTCCATGATAATTCTTTATAAATTCAAAAGAATTTAGATTGTGTTTGGATGGAGGAATTTCAAAAATATGAATTTTAAACTCACTATCTGAATTCAATCCACTTGTTTGATTACGATTTTCAAATTAATAAATTTTTTATTTTTTTATACTTTCTTAGATCATTTATTTCATTTTATATATATTAGTTACTCCCTCCGTCCATGAATTTTTTTCCATTTTTTTATGGGCACATAATTTAATGAAAAGTAGTATTATATTGATAGATAAAGTAAGGAAAAAATAAGAGTATTATGAAGCCCAAAATTTTATTGTAAGTATAAGTTGTTTTCAAATAAGAAAATAATTTTTTTTATGGACAAACAAAAAAGAAAAATAAAAAATAATTTAGTGTACAGGGAGTATTAAATAAATCTACCCAAAGCAGCCTAATATCCTTTATGATCATGTGATCCATTTATACTCCTAAACAAATTTTATTCTCTTTAAGATCATGCTAGCCAAAACTCTGTAAATAAAAACTAATTTGTTTAGACAAGGTGGTGAGTAGCACAGTCAACAGTCGGAGTCAAACGGCGTCGTGCAAGTGGAAATTAAGCGTAAAACAATGAGCTGTCAACTTTCATAAATCACGTGGGCCTTGTTTTTTTTGTTTTTTGTTTTTAGCAATTTGCAACCTGTAAACGTCATACAAATTATCTTTGTAATATGATGTATGCATTTGAATATATATTTTAATACAAAATTTTGTATATATTTGAATACATATTATGTATTTAGATTGTAAGATTAATTTTAATTTTAATTTTTTAAAAATACAAACTACACACTGCATTATACTTCTTTTTGCGATTAAAGTATTATTGATTTATTATTCAAGTATTACAAAATTATTTTTTTAATATTATTAATTGTTCTTTAAGTATTACTTAAATTTGAAATGATTTAATGCTTTGATTAACTTATTTTTAAGCATTCTTATTGATTTTCAACATCAACACATAAAAAAGATATATATATATATATATATATATATATATTTAAAGTTAAAAGTAAATATATGTATTAAAATGAAGTGAGTAGTGTATTTATTTCTTAAAAACTTGTGAAAAATATTATTTTTAAAGTTAATTTGTAGCTTTTCGATGTTGTATGTTGAATAATTGAGTAAGTCTCTACTGCACCGAGTACAATGTGCAACTAAAATTTATTTTTTAAAAGTTATACAAAATACTATTGAAAAATCACGCATTATATTATTGAATATTATATTTTTAAAAATATACTTTTCAGTAATAAATGATGCAACTTTTAAAAATAGACTTGAATTGCACAGTGCATCTGGTGCATACAATACTAAGACTGAATAATTATTTTAAAGCACAATAAATTCGATTAGAAGGTTTTTTATCAAGAGTTATTATTTATTTCATTTATATAAACCGGTTATTTTTTGTATATTTGTGAGTTATTATTGGAGTATTACTAAGTTGCTCTTTGGAAGTTGTTAAATTATTTTTTAGATATTAGTAAATTTTTATTCATGTGTCGCTTGAAGTATATATAACTTATTAATGTGTGAGGTATTACTCAATTGTTCATTGAGTATTGTTAAGTTGTTCTTCAGGTATACTTAAATTGTTCTTGTATTAAACTTATTAATGTTTTAAGTATTGTTAAATATAACATGAAGTATTACTCAATGGTTCTTCTGATATTATAAATTGTTTTTCAGATATTGCTAAACTGATCTTGCAGTATAACTTATTAATGAATGAGATATTGTTGAATATAGTATGGAGTATTACTCAATTGTTTTTTGGGTATTGATAAATTGTATTTTATTACTAATTATATAAATTTTACAGCAAAAGCACAATATTGCCCTTTTTGAACCCCAATGATCTTTTTTGCCCTTCTTCTAAAAAAAGATCTATTTTGCCCTAAAGTGATGTCATAATTGATAAATTTATCTCATCCCATAAATGTAAACCTACCCTCCCAAAAAATCATCAATTATATCTTGGACCAAAATTAATTTGCCAATTAAAGTCCAACATCTTAATTGTATCAAAGAATCTCAATCAAAATTACAACATTTCAAGATCGAGCGACGACAGCTTTCCGACGGCGAGTGGTCACCAACGACGTAATGTCCAGGGTTTTTTGGTGACTTCATCAGCGTTCTCGTCTTTAGAGATAAGCCATCTGTGTTGTCACCCCATGTGTGGAATTGTTCAGCGATTTAGTCGATTTTTCTCAACCTTCCCCGCTCCCAACATCCGACAATCAAATGAATTCGAGCAATTTTTTTATGTAATCTATGTTTTTATTATGTTATCATCAGTTAATTTGAAGCCACATTTCCATTATAATGTTGTCCAACACCTGCACATTATTCACCTGGTACCGAATGGACAAAATTATAATTAGGCATCAAGTGTTAGGCTGAATCACGATCATTTATGGTAATTTAATCATTACAGAACCTAGTTAATTGAAATAGTGTGATGTTTTTATACTTAATTTCCTACAGTGGGTGTTCGTCTTTTGAGCTCTATTCAATTACTCATTATTTTCAATTAACAAACAATACAGTAAATAAATTTGCTTTATTTCTGTTTTCATTCTCCTTGTAAGTGCATTAAATTCCAATTACAAATAGTTGATTCCATTTTTTTTCCAGAAGATGAGTAACCGTAGTCTTGTCATCATACATTTAAATGGTATGTGGGATATATGCAACTATTTGGAGGGAGATAAGAGGGCCTTTGAGATACCCACTCCGTTCAATTTTTCTGCTCTTATATGTATGGTCAGTAGCATATGTACAACAAATATAACACATGAGGAATTTGAGATATCCGAACTTGTTCATGTTAATGGTTCTAATGTGATGCTGAGAATTCAGAATGACATCAATGTTGGGTCATTGTTGAGATCATCACAGAGTCCTGATGTTTATGTTTCTTTTGGTGGTATAAAACTGAAATATGATAATGGGGTTGTATCGAAAGGTTTTCACACTAATCATGTGACTGGTTTTGTTAAACTGATGGATCATTTCAATGCTCTTATTTCGACAAGAAGCAAACATGTCGTCGTTGAAGATACCTTTGAAGGTGAATGTGTTAGTGAGGATTTGAGTGTTGAAGATGTCAACACTGATTCATATGATTTCGTTGTTGATTCTGTCTATGAATCTTCAGATGATAATATCGAGACATATGGAATGAAAAACCTGGATACTACCCACACGCAAGAACATCCAACACGGCCAACTTGCCCTTGGCAGATCAAAGGTATACCTACTTCGTTCTCTCCTACACGTACCGATGAGGCAACATTTAATACTACAGAGAATGTTGAACTGAAACAGGGTAACACATATGCTGGTAAAGATGAAGTGTATACAACAGTTGGGTACTATCATTTGCATAACTGCGTGGAATACCGAGTAAAAAAATATGATGCAGGTAGGTGGCACCTGAAATTCAAGTATGAAAATTGCAATTTTGTGTTCCATGCCGTTGGCACCCATGGTATATGGAGTACGAAGAAGTTCATACCTCATACGTGCTCAGTGGATCCTGATTGCGATGCACCACGTACGCTGCCCTCACGAGTTATTAGATTGTATACGCTTGATAGCCAAAAATATCAGTCAACCATATTGAGCCCCACAAGTTTACTGACTGATTTGAAAATGAAGCATGTTTTGGATTTACTGTACACTCAGGGGCGTATGTGGAGGGATTGTGCACAAGAAATGTTATTTGAGAATTTTGAAGAGTCATTTGGGTCCCTGCCATTCTACTTGCATGAGCTATCTAAAGCAAATTCTGGGACTGTCACACGATTAGATGTGGATGAACATCATAGATTCAAAAATGTATTTGTTGCTTTGCATGCTTGTATCGAAGGATTTAACAAACACGCGTGACCCGTCGTTGTTGTTGATGGAACTCGTCTGAAGGAAAGGTACAAGGGTGTAGTTTTTGTTGCAGTAACACATGATTGCAGTCGCCATGTATTCCCACTTGCACATGGTATTGCCCACATGAAAAATAATGAAACTTGGACGTGGTTCCTATCATCCTTAAAAGATGAATTTGAGTTTCCCCAACAATTCTTAATTGTATCTGATCAACACTAAAGTATTTATTATACATGCAATCAGCTCCGTGTTCCCTGGTGCAGCCCATGGACTTTGTTATCACCACCTGCAGAAAAAGTTTGTTTCATGTGGTCGCAGTCTCATATCCTTCTTCAAGAAGGCATCATATACGTACTCTTCCATGTTCTGCTATCAATTTATTATAAAACTACGTGTTGTATTAATTATTTTATTTACTCACTGACTTGTTATGAACTATAATCAATAGTGTTATGGAAAGCTTTGCAAGAGTTGTGTCGGTTCGTGCTAAGTTTATCTTGATAAATGCAAAATTAGAGAGGTGGTCTCGTGTACATTGTGTGACACCCGAGTTTCTCACTACTCATTGGCCAATATACTTCATGTGTTATATGTATTTTATTTACTTATATGATAATCGCTTGAAGATATTTCATGCTTTATGTGCATTTAAATTATTTATTTGATAATTTATAATTACTTGGATATATTTGATACATTATGTGCACTTCAATTATTATCATGTTATTTACTATTTGAGTATATTTTATATTACTCATATGTTATTTGTGATGTTGTGCTAATTATTCAACTTTTGAATGTTGAATTATTTATTGAATTGGTATATGTCTTTATTTATTTATTAATGAGAAAATTTTTATTTAATTTATTGGGGACTCTAGTGGAATAAATGTGTTGTACGAATTATTTGGGTATTAGTGGTGTAAGTTCAGTGTTAATAATTAAGAATTAATTGTAGTAATTGAATAGAATAATTAAATAATATATATATAATATATTATATTATAAATATAATAATGTATATATATGTGTTAGTCGGTATATATATATATTAGTAATGTAGTTGGACCTACTAAGTTAGTAAAGGAAATAATAATATAATATATATAGATATGCATAAGAAAGTAAGGCGGTGGGAAGGGATATAATCCCAACCCATTCCAAACCTTTTCACATTAGCAAGAAAATGAGGAAGCAAGAGGTGTCAGAGAGAGAGAGTTGCGAAAAGGAAAGGAAAAAAGAGAAGAATGCGAGAGGAGATAGAAGAAAGAAAGACAGAAGGTCTTCAGCGATTTTGTCGAGAACTGTGCAAGGTAGGTGTAGCGTCTTTTTGAATATTAATTCGCAGACTAATTAGTGTGTGTATTGGGTTGAAATTGTAGGTAAGCATAATGATAGTACATATATATATAAGTATGAATTGCTAAATATTTTAATAATATGATTAATTAATTAATAATTTGGCATGGTATTCATGTTTTATTTTATTAAATTTTATAGTGGAAGACGATAAGCAGAGATTGAGGGTTTGAATTATTGATGTTTTGCGATCTCGAGGTAAGTAGAAATTCATTTGCAACTACAATGCATAAACATATTATTTTACGATTTATTCATGTTTAAGTGATAATATGTGAAAGTAAGTGGATTGTAATCTGTGAATTATACTTTGCGCTTATATGAAATGTGTCTGCAATTTATATATTTGATGTGGAGCTAGCCTGTGAGCTCTATATGTTATGTTGAATGAGCATGTGAGCTCTATGTGATGCGGTATGAGCTTGTGAGCTCTATATGTGATATTGAAGGAGTCAGTGAGCTCCGCACTTGATGTGGACTGAACCTGTAAGTTCAATAATTTGTGAACATTGTTGAGTGTCATTGACTGTACGAGCATCATGCATTAACAAGTGAAAGTTTTCAAACTTGGTGTGACTGGCCGCACCATATGCAAGACGGGTAATGACCCGCACTATTTGCAAGCCGGGTAATGGCCCGTACTATGTGTCAAGACGGGTAACGGCCCGCACTATTTGCAAGCCGGGTAATGGCCCGTACTATGTGCAAGCCGGATAATGGCCCGTACTATATGCAAGCCGGGTAATGGCCCGTACTATTTGCAAGCCGGGTAATGGCCCGCACTATATGCAAGCCGTGTAATTGCCTGTACTACTTTTCAAGATGAGTAATTGCCCGTACTACTTGTCAAGATGGGTAATGGCCCGATGGGTAATTGCCCGTACTACTTGTCAAGATGGGTAATTGCCCGTACTACTTGTCAAGACGGGTAATGGCCCGCACTATATGCAAGCCGGGTAATGGCCCGTACTATATGCAAGCCGGGTAATGGCCCGTACTATATGCAAGCCGGGTAATGACCCGTACTATATGCAAGCCGGGTAATGGCCCGTACTATATGCAAGCCGTGTAATGGCCCGTACTATGTGCAAGCCGGGTAATGGCCCGTACTATTTGTCTGAGTTGTATTTTTATATCATATGTTCAAGGCATGTTTGTCTAACAGTGTGCTAAGGGCCTTAAGAAGTATTTTCAGAAATAAATTGACGTTTTCAAATGAGAGTGCATTGTGCATGGGAAGGATTTTGACTGATACTTCACATTATGCATAATTTCTGCTTACTGAGATTTATAAATCTCATTTAGTTTATGCATTGTAGGTAATTCTAATGATATGTGACGTGGTGTTCGAGTTGGAGTAGATGTGGCGCTCCTGCAGGCTTTTTGAGTGCGGTGTACATAGATGACGACCTGCGGGCAGAACCGTGGCTTATTTTGCTTCCGTTGTTCGCTTTATATGTATAAATAATATTTGGGAGCAAAGTTTTTTAGTCTTGTTGTTTTGGGGTTACTAATATGCAAACTGGTTATAGCTTCCGCTTGCTAAAATCAACATTTCATTTTGTTATATTCATTTGGTAACGCCTCAACCCTAAGACAACCTACTCCTTTTCAAACTGAATTTACGGGGCGTCACACGTTGTCCTGTACGACGGTATGAGTTCATGACCTCTAACTCAGCTGAATCTTGGAACCGACGAATCATGTGGGCTCGTGATAAGCCAATTGTGTACGTGCTGAAATGTATTCGAGAAATCATACAAGGATGGTTCCAGTTGGTCCCGAAATGAGTATATCAGTGTATGGGAGGGGGGAATACACTGATGTCAGATTTTCCCGAAAAGCTCAGGAAAATGCTCTTTCAGACTTAGTCAGGAAGATCCTGATGTGTTCAGTTAAACTGATAGTCCTCAGGGGCAGCAGAGACGGATCAGCAATGAACCAAATAGGCTAAGTCAGAGTGTGCTCTCAGTAGCTCAGTAGAGATAACCCACCTACTGATAGCTCGGAAGTAAGTCAGTTGGATAGCTATCTCAGTAAGCTAAGTTTAGTGCGGAATGTGAGCCCTTATGTTTCTACTCATTTTTGTTCCTGAAAACTTATCAGTATTTACTTAAGGAAAACGTGATTAAGGCTGGTGCACAATTTTAATGATCAGGATGAAGAATCAGTCCTGATAGTTTGAAAACAATGCAAGGATGCTCAGTTTAATATGATGACAATATGATCCTGAACAGGTAAGTAAATCAGCACAAGGGGACATTTTTAACGTGGTTTGGAGAAAATCAACTCCTACATCCACGACCTGATTTAACAAGAAGCTACCCTCTACCACTGAGGATAGGTACTTGTTTTTTACGTGCCAAGGGACACGAGTAGCCTTTTTTCTCTCTAAGGAATCGACCCCTGGGTAAAAGTCTCAGTCCTTCCTACCAACCAACTCACAAACTGAGGGGTTTGGTATTCACGTTTCCAACTATTGTGTGCTGATCCCTCTAAACAAAACAGTTCTAAGAATGTGATCAACACTCTAAGCAAAATACAGAAAGGATTCCTACTACAACACTAGGGAAATTTCGAACTTCAGAGTGTTGCTTCAAATCAGCTTTGAGTGCTTGGAATCTTGAGAATAAATCGCTTGGAAATTTCCCATAACATTGAATGGGAGCAAGGTCTTCTGTATTTATAGTGGGGGTTTGAAATAGATCTGTTGGAGGAGATCTGTTTCAAACCCTCCTATTTTAGGTAGGTGCAGGTATTGGTTGTCCTTGTCTGACAAAACCCATACCTAGTATGGCAAAAATCCGATCCGCAGCCTGCACCTCTGAGAAACATTAAATGCGCGCAGTCTCCGTACATACGTGTCACCTCCTCACTAGTCGTTTATCTAACGGCTAGTTTGTCGACTTTGACTTTACTGATCCTCGTACATTTATAACTCCGAGTCTCTCGTTCTTTACTTAGAATAAATGTTTGTCTTATGTTGGAGACACTGACATTCCTTTTATTTCTCAAACTTCCATTGCACGTGTAACCTTTGGGTCTCAGGACTTACAAGTATCAGATAAACTGATACTAAGCCCAAGTCAGGACTTATGAACATCATTAAGACGTTTAGCCTGATCAAGGTTACATTGTGCCCTCACTGATAGGGACTTCCCTGAGCATGCTTAGTGTACTCAGTTTAGTCAGGATCAGTGGTTTCTTCGAGATGGCTTCTACGCAGCTTCAAGACTCTTTCCAGGTTTCTCAGGTTCAGCTTCAGGTTGATCATCTTCAGGACGATCAAGACCTTCAGGGTTGGAGGTGCTTCTGACTTTGGACTTTTGGGACGTCTCCATCAGTCTTCAATCTTCAGCATGTTCTCCCTGAACTGAATACCTGTAAATAGAAGACTCTATTCTAACCTGACTATCCTGAAACTATCATCCTGATGAACTATACTTTGGCAAATTCATCAAGGGGTTTTGGGATCTAATCAAAACACTTAAGATTGTCGTAACAGTTCCACAATATGCATACGGAAGCAAAAACACACAAGGGTAGATTATGCAGTAGGGTCTTGTTGCATCTTGCATCTTTGAGTCATCAGGCTGAGACATTCAAAGTCTTCCCATTAGCTGGCATAGCATTTAAGGTTGAAGTATGTGGAAATAAGAGTTACATTGTGAATCTGCGTATACATACTTATGATTGTGGTGAGTTTCAAATGGAAGGCATGCCCTGTATTCATGCTATGGCTGCAATCAGATTCATATGAGACTCAACTTAAAATTTTACTTACAATATCACATGTCTAAGCTCTATATTTATGGTATCATTTCATTTTCCGAATGTAGGTTCTCAAAGTACGATGTCAATACATTTGTTGATGATTGTTACATATCTTCTAACGCAATAGGCATATGGGGAGGTTCAGTCATGCCAGTTCCAGATTCAAAAGAATGGTTATTGAGTGATGACATTAAAGCTCGGGTGTGCCTTGCCCCACACTGTCCTCGCCAGGTAGGTCGGTCCAAATTAAGTAGGAAGCGATCCTGTCTATCCCCGAGGAAACACCATATAATCGACTCATCGCCGTCAACTATGAATTCTAGAAAGAACTGTTCTCGATGTAAGCAGTCAAACCATAATAGTGTCAATTGTAAGGAATATCGGCCCATGGGCGACACGCCGCAGGAACAAGCTGGACAAACAATTCAATCGCAATCAACTGGGTCCAATGCTCGCACAAGATTTAAGTCACACAAATGTTCACAATGTCGTACACCCGATCACACTAAGCCGAAATGCTCTATGAATATTTGATGCTTTAATTTGATGTTCCGATCATAAGTTTGTAACGTTGATTTTTCCACATTCATTTATTAATGTTTCATGATTTTTAGTTGATGTTGAGAAAAAAATAATTTTATGTTGTACTATTAATGTATCAGAATATAATTTTTATTGAAATCTATGGTCAAACACACTGTATGTGTGTAAGAAAAATGTTGATCTAAGAATAGGCATGCATATGTAATTCCCTCAACAACGTCTGATACACCAGTCGCATGCATGAAACTTAATTTCAACCATCAAACTCAAGAATATTATAAGTTTTCTTGTGAATATACAACTTTGCATCACATCAACAAAATTTGGGAATGCGAGCATATGTTCCCATGCTTGTCTTTTTACAAAATTCGCCCTATACAGAATAAAATATAATGTTGTTGGTCACTTTATATAAACCAATAGTTCCAACTCTTTCACAGTTCACACTTATTAAATTAGAACAAGCAAAATGTCATCTGTCAAAATTCCACAACAAGCTGAAATGTTATGGAATGGCGCCTGGTCATATGAAATGGATCAATGTTTTCTCAATTCACTGATGATGCAAAAGTTCCATGGTAATCGAGTTTGCAAATTGGGGCTGCTCTGTTTTAATTATTCCCACTGGATAAGGGGCTTAGTGAGTGGGCAGCCTCGTGGGCTTTACAAAAGGATGCACGGGGGTTTAGCCCTCGCCTCGGTCCAAATAGTGAACCAGGTGGGGGCTGTCCTCGTAAATTGGTCAAGGGTTTAGTGCCCTCTTTAACTAACAACGGTTCTACCCTCGCCTTGGTCCAACCGTGAAGCGAGCGAGGGCTTGCGCTCGCGAAGGCAAAGAAGGTTCGATTCCTCATTAACTCACGAGAGTTTTGGCCTCTTAAACTTTATAAAATCCTCGTTAATAAACAAGGATTTTTCGCCCCTCTTATCAACCCTCTTTAAATATTATACTAGTTTTTCTCACTAACACCCTCTTTAACTGTCTTTATTAAAGAGGGGGACAATCTCACTCTCTAAGTCCCCTTTTTATTTCAGTATTTTTTTTTTGTAGTGTATTCTATCTGCCAACTAGTACACAGATTTTATCAAAAAATTATCATCTTTCGATAAATATCAGATTCTCTTGTCTTCATACCAAGATGGTTAGATGTCATACTCAGGATATTTTTGTAAACCTCAGATTTAAAAGCTTCTGTAATAAATTCTAAATCTTGTTTCCTAATTCCATATATAAATAAATTTTTCATTGTCATGTCCTCGAAAGTTGAGACAAAAAATTGTGTAACTTACAAATAGGGCCGTATTATAGCACCAAATTACGTATTACACCCTCAGTTTCATAGCAATTTGCAAGGAGAGAGGGGCACAGAAATTAAGAAAGAAGTGATACAGTAAATAAAAGTAGTGTTTTGAGGGGGTAATTTGGTAGAATTTTATGTAAAATATAAAGAAGTTAGTTGGATTGAGTGTAATGTGGGCCCAAAAAGTGAAAAAGTAATGACATTTTGTGTAAATATGTAGATATTGTGAGGGTGAAGTTTATAAAATGATTTTCATTTTTGGATCTGCAAGTTCTTGTGGGACGTTTAAAAAAGGAAAGTCTGCAAGTTCTTATGCGACAGTGAGAGTAGTTCATATAAAATTCGTATTTACTTAGAGGTTCAAAATTTAAAATTAAAAAAATCTTCACAATTTTCAAATTTAATAATTATTACAGATGTTAATATTTTGCACATACATAAAAAAATTTGCACAATTTTCATGAATGGTTAATTTGCGTACAAATATAAAAAAAAATCCACACAAGAAGTACTACTTTTACATAATTCAAATAAATTTAAAAACTATATTTTTCATATCCAAAATATTATAATTTGTTTTCAAAAAAATTCATCCTCCATTTATTTTGTATTACCTTCATTTCAAGCTGATTTTTATGCGTCAATATCTGCACAACACGCAAAAAAAATCATATAAAAAATTTATAGTAAAATGCAAATTATAAATTTGCACAGGATAATATTTTATTTTGCACAACATATTAAAAAAGTTTGAATCGCTCGTGGAATTCGCACTGCCAAAATTTCTTCACAAACATAGATTTTTTTTTTTTGCACAGACATGTAAATTATTTTACTACAGATTTAAACATCAAGACTCCAAAATTTTTCACCCACTACCAAAATTTCTTCACAGATAAAAAATTACTCCCTCCGTCCCGTTATAATTTACTCGTTGCTTTTGGGCACACAGATTAAGGTAAAAGTGAAAAAGTATAAGTGATGTGATAGAAAAAGTGAAAAAGTATGACTGATGTGATGGAGAAATGTGAAAAAGTAATACTCTCTCCGTCCCAGAAGACATTGCATACTTTCTATTTTGGTTTGTCCCACAAAATGTTTGCATATCTAAAAGTGGAAACTATTTATTAAACTTCACTCTCACCATACACATATACTATTCATAAAAATGTACTTTTTATACTTTTTTCTTAAATTGCGTGCCCAAAAGACTCCCAATGTCTTGTGGGACGGAGGGAGTAGAAAATAGTGTAGAAAGTATGAAAAATAATACTCCCTCTGTCCCACAGGAATTTGCACACTTTCCTTATTTGGATGTCCCACACAAATTTGCACACTACTAAAAAAGAAAACATTGATTTACGTGCACACTTACAAACTTATACACATATTTTACTTGATGTGATAGAAAAAGTGAAAAAGTAATAAAAAATAGTGTAGAAAGTATGAAAAATAATACTCATTCTGTCCCACAGGAATTTGCACACCTTCCTTATTTGGATGTCCCACACAAATTAGCACACTACTAAAAAATGAAACATTAATTTACGTGCATACTCACAAACTTATACACATATTTACCCATATGCCACTACTTTATATATAAAACATATTTTCATTAAAAAATGTGTTGTCCCGTATGATGCAAATTCCTATGGGGCGGAGGGAGTAATTAAGAAGTGAATAGTAGTTTCCAAAAAAGATAAAAAATTAAATGAGCAACATATAGTGAGACAAACGAAAATATCAAAATGAACAACTTATAATGGGATGGAGGGAATATTTTGTTTGCGCAAATATATAAAATTATTTGCTTACATATTTAAACATCAAGACTCCAAAAATCATTTGCCTACACATTATTCCCAACAATATCCCAAAAAACATAATTCCAGAAATACAAAATTCCAACCCAGAAAAACAAAAATTCCAACAATAAACCAATCAAACCCAGAAACAATAATT
Source organism: Prunella vulgaris (assembly GCA_026898435.1). Taxonomy (NCBI): domain Eukaryota; kingdom Viridiplantae; phylum Streptophyta; class Magnoliopsida; order Lamiales; family Lamiaceae; genus Prunella; species Prunella vulgaris. Next base: position 20,696 of record JAPKLY010000485.1, on the reverse strand, counting down.
ACCATTCAAACCCAAAAACACAAAAATCTCAACAATAATAAGAAATACCATTCAAACCAAAAAACTTAAATTCCTAACAATAATAAAAAATCAACTCGATATTTGATCGGTGTTATTCGACATCAAAAATAAAAAATTCCAACACAAAAGTCAAATAACAAAAGAAAAAAGAAAAAATAAACAAAAAAAAAGAGCAAACTGAAATCGGCCATGGAGATTAGCATCGCCGTCCATGGTGGGTGTGGGATTTGATCGGCACGATGGCATCTTCCATGGACGGCGGTGGCAATGGCTGTTATTAGGCGGCGATCTCACCGTCGTTCGTGCCCCCTCACCGCTAGAGTTGTAAAACAAAGCTCAGTAGCTCACTCGACTTGACTCGATGTTTTAAACAAGCTGAGCTCAAACTAAAAAGAATACTCATTTGTTGAACGAGCTTGACTCGATTCAATAGGCTTGCGAATTACTCGATAGACTTGAAAAATATACATGCATCAACAAATGAAGTTTTACGACGTTAACTGGGATGAAGAGGCAGTTTGTGAAAGTCTCTCACAACCATTAGAGTTTCCGACAATTTTGAGTTATATTTTTTCTAGATTGAGTGGTATCTTTTAGCTTGTTTTTTTTCAGCTTCATTTTTTTCCGGATTTCTATGACGAAGAGGCAGTTTTTCAGCGAATTTGAGCTTCATTTTTTTTTTTTTGGATTGAGTGGTATTTTTGAGTTGTTTTTCTGAATTGAGTGTGTTAAGGTATTTGCATGATAATAGCAACACGTCCACATTCAACAAATATTAATTTGTTAGCATATCCTATTGATTAGCAAGTTTGTTATTTTGTTAGATTGCAATTTAGTCAGCCAATTAGATTGTAGCTTTAGTTAGACGGTTATCTCACAGCTTTGTATATATACTAACTTGGTGAGTTGAAATCATTTGAAAATGAAATTTACAATTTTCAACAGAGTAATAATTTTGAGTTTTTTTTTTTGGATTAGTTGTAATATTTTTTCGGTTGGTTTTCTACAGATTATAATGTAAATTTTGTAGATTAAAGTTAAGTTTTGTAGATTTTTGTGTTAATTTTGAGTGTATTGGTATTGTTGATTGTGAATTTTTTTAGTATAACATAATTTTGTGTGGATTTTTGGTTTCTCTTATGAACTTGATTCATTGGGCAATTTGTTGGGTATGGAGATAGGGGAAAATTTTAATGCAGTATGTTAAAAAAAATGTAATATTATAAGAAATATTATAGTACAAACACGATTAGTTATAATATTGCAAGAAATTCACTAACACAGATGCGTCTTGCCAAAAGAATATCTGTTGGAATATATTGTGCAGCTACCATTACTATAATAATGTAAAAAAATCATAAGTGCAGTTGGGTCTCGCAAAAATATTTTTGACAAAAAATTGATAAACAGTAACCATCGCATGATGAACCAGGACAGTTACATTAATAAACAATAATTTCTTGACCCTAATTGTAATTAGTTGAATTTTGAATCCTAATTTAAAATTAGATTTTATAAATTACCCCGGATTGTCACTATCCCTAAAAAAAAAAGGGGGATTGATGATACTTTGAAATTTTTTAGCCTGTTCAATAGGTATAGTTGTAAATGGGCCAGGATGGCCCAGTACTGGTCCACCGGGTGGTGGTGTTTTTCGGGTTGGGTTGGGTCCGTTTCTATTTAGATCACTATATTCAATTCTGTTCTGGCTCAAGATGGCTATCGGGCCAAATAGTCCTGATTGTTTTTTTTTTTTAAATTAACTAATTTTAAAATTTTAATATATCACCATTACATTTGACTTTTATATTTATCTTATTAAGTGATAATTTTGTATGCAAATACTACTCAAATAGTCATAAAATTTTATTTAATTTGCTAAAAATAATAATTAAAATAAAAATCAAATTTCTATGTAATATTTAAACAACAATAATTCAACAAATCTTGATAAACTCAGATTCACAAAAATAAATTCAAACAACAATTTTCTAACAATCCTTTATAAACTCAAATTCATAAAAAAAAGTAAAAAATTTAAACAACTAATTCAACATCCCTGTATTAAGTTTGAATTATAATTCATACTAACGAGCATAGGGACTTCTAATTAATTAATTGAATATTTTTTGATTAAAAATATGGGTTAATAACAATAGAGGCTAGTTTATTACCTCTAACCACAAATAGGGACCACTACTGTTACTACTTACAGGTAAGACCATTTTTATTTAAAATAGGCAATAGCCCCAGATATTCCATTTATTTACCGAATGCCACTCTGATAAGACATTTACTTTATTCTCTCTCTCACGTCTCTCCCTCGACACCTTTCTCTCTTTCAAGTCTCTCTCTAACTCTCTGATATTTTGATTTGGGGGTTATGGGTTTTGGTTGTCGGAAATTTTTTCTCATCGTGTATCAATGGTGGACGACGGGGTGCGATGGGGACGTTGCGTGAAGAGGGGCCAAATAGAGGTTCGATTTGGGTGTGGTTATCAGGCTTGAAATAGGGCAGGGGAGATGGCGGCGATGAATCGGAACATCTTTCTAATCGATGACTTTCACGATGGCGGCGATGAATTGGAACATCTTTCCGATCGATGAATCGCGGGTGACTCAGTGAGTCCACACAACCTTCAATTTTAGCCTTTCTACAGAATTAGGGCTTCGTTCAACATTTAGGTTTTCTGAGCTCAATTTGTTTTCCTTATCTCAATTTGCTGACGATTTAGTTACGCTATACTCATTAGCATTATCATTCTCGTCGAAGAAATATGAACAAGCTCTCTCCCTTGGTCTTTGATTCTAGTTGTTATGACTTGTTATATACATACATTCACAGATTCAGAAGGAAAGAAACCAACAATACTCATAGTGACATTGTCTCTGGTAATCAGATTAGTTCTGATAAGCCTGGGCCTATTTTTGTGTTTCCTGAGAAGAAAGAAGCTGAAACAACTAAAAGAAACAGGTAAGAGAGATAAGTTTATTTTTGTTATGCAGAAGATGACTACTGTGCTTATGTATATATATCCTCTTCTTCAGCCCAGCTAGCACTCAAATATGCTGAAAGTCACGACGGCCTAGAGCTGCCGCTGTTTCTCTTTTCGACTATCATTAAAGCCACTGATAATTTTTCGTTCAACAATAAGCTTGGAGAGGGTGGGTTTGGACCCGTTTATAAGGTATCATTTTTGCTTTCTTTATTTTTTTCATCATATCTCTGTTGGTATTTCCTCCGAACAAGTTCCTCTAATAATAATTGATGACAGTGTTCCTTTAAATATGCACATCCTCTAGACAAGTCATTTAGCATCATCTCTGGCCATTTTGAGGTTTTCCAGTTTTCTCTTTACTGCTGTTGGTGTGGGTGGTTATCAGGTGTCTAAATATGCAAAATGGATAATCATTTATTTCAATTTGAAGATCCCTGGATTATAAACTGAGGATGAATACTTGCTTGTTGACAGAATGTTAGAGCCTATAGTTCACCACCACTGCTCATTTTCTTTGTGTAATTATAACGGTCAAACTTATATATTGTTACATGGTTTGGACTAACATCTAAGCATATAAAGATTAATTTTGGTTTTGTTCAGTTGACATGGGTTTTATTCATGTCAAGATGGTGATTTGTTTAATATATACATGTGCGTTCTTATATTAACATTGTGCACTATGTCATGTTATTGTCTTCTTGTATGATTATTGTCTCAAGGAACTAATATCACATCACCACCTCTTTCTCTGCTTCTTTACAGCATTATTGATAGTCAAGTTAAAAGTGTAGATGGTGAACTTTCTAAGTCAAATTTGGAAAATAACAAATGCTATTTGTTGGATTGTGGTTCTGAGATATTTGTTTGGGTTGGCCGAGTAACTCAAGTGGATGAAAGGAAAACTGCTATTCAAGCTACAGAGGTAATACTAAAATCTGAACTTCACTTGTGCGCAATCTGACTGGTAATTTGAAATCTAACATGCAAATATTTTTCAGGATTTTTTGGCTAGTCAAAATAGGCCAAAGTCAACACATATAACTCGGCTTATTCAAGGTTACGAGACTCATTAATTCAAATCCAACTTTGATTCCTGGCCATCATGATCAGCTGCTCCTGTTATTGAGGCCTGACCAAATATTTGTTTTGATTTTTTATTGTGGATGATTTTTTTTATGGATGAAGAGATTTGTCGGAAAAATTATGAGTAAATGTAAGTTATTATCATCCTTTTCGCCGGAAATTATACAAATTTGTGTTGCTGGAAAAGAGACGTAGTAGTACAATAATCAATACTTTAGTACAATACGATTTATTGTGTTACAATCGCAATAGTACACTAATTTGTTCAATGGTACACACTTCAACAGAATAATTTGTTCTGATAAATTAAGGTAATAACGTGATGTGACCGGTACAGTAACCGATGTGACGTGAACAGTGACACATGTCACATCAATCGCACCTTTTGTCAGTGCAATAATTATTCAAACAGTACCCGAGTTACAATTAAATGAACTATAGTACATTTGTTCAGTCACAAGTACACAAATAACCTCAATAGTACACAAAAATGTTTTTTGGCCTTGGTTGTTTTAAATAAAAGTAGGTGACCTTACATGTAGTAACACTAATGTATTTGGCTCCCATAGTAAGTGACCCTAAAAATATCTTTTGAGAAAGTTTCAATGAAGATGCACATATTCCTTAACCATATATAAATAAATAAAATACTTATTGAAAGTATTTAAAAGAATATAAAATAAAATAAAAATTAAAACAAAAGCAGTATAACTCATAAGAATATAGAAAAGATTCTTAAAAGAATTATCATATAAGAAATATTTTTTTTTTAAAAAAAGGCCGGGCTGGCCCATAAAAATCGGGTCAAACCCTAGTTGGGCTCAAGTGGCCCGCCGGGTCAATTGAGCCTGCCAAATAGGTTCAATTCTTTTCGAGCATATAATTTTGAGATCCGTCCTGTCCTTAAGATCATATTTTTGGGTCCGTCCTATTTTGACAGTTCTATTAATAGGTAGTTTTTTTTTAAAAAAATTGATCTATAAAGAATATATAAATCATTTTCATCGTGCAAATCAAAATAGTACTTCCTCTATCCCGAAAAACTTACACATTTAGTTAGATACAAATTAAAATATAATTATTGTTTAGTAAATTAGTAACATATGAATAAATATGGACAAAAACTTATATAGAAATTTCTACCGTAGAAATTTTAAAAAAAAAATGAAAAAAAAATGAATTCACTCGCAGTCCTCCCTCCCACCTAGAGCTGTCAAAATGGGCCCAGCCCGACGGGCCGGCCCAAAAAACCCGGCCTAAAGGACAGGACAGGCCCAAAAAATACTGGCCCGAAAAGAACTGGGCCTATTTGGCCAGGCCCAGCAGGCCCGACGGGCCGTTCGGGCTCGGGCTGGGCCGGCCCGGTGGCCCAGGACTGGCCCGGTAGATTTTTTTTTTTTTTTTGAAATTGGGGATTACATTGTTGTAGTTAAGTATTTGTTATTTGTGCTAAGAGGATTTTGATGTAGTTTTAGGAATATGAGTTGTAGTAGGTAATTATAAATTTTGAGGCAATTAATATGCATACTTTTTGGTAATATATATATTCATTAATAATATTTTTATTTGTTGGCTTCCATTGAAATTTACTCAAAAGATATTTTTAATTAAAAAATATAATCTCAATTTATTAATTAATTTATAATATTAAAAATATGAATAGGTAAGATTGAAAATACTTTATTTAGAATTTTGATAATATTAATTTCTCCTATTTTGTAAGTATGAATTATAATTCAAACTTATAAGAGAGATGTTGGATTAGTTGTTTATTTTTTTTTTTTGAATTTGCATTTATAAATGATTGTTAGAAAATTATTGTTTGAATTTATTTTTGTGAATTATAGTTTATTAAGGTTTGTTAAATTATTTTTGTTTAAGTATTACTATATAGAAATTTGAGTTTTATTTTAATTATTAAATTATTTTTGACAAATTAAATAATTTTTTTAGACTATTTGAATAGATTTGTATACAAAATGACAAATTAATAAGATATATATATAGAAATTAAATGTAATGGTAATATATTAAAAATTAAAAAATATTAAAAAAATTGGGCCGATTTGGCCCGGTAGCCCGGTGGCCCGTCTTGGGCCAGGACGGGCTTGAAAATAAGTGGTCCGATAGGAACCGGGCTAGGCCCGGCCCTGCCCGACCCATTTGACACCTCTACTCCCACCACGCACGTGCTCGATTCATATTCACATGCAATGTAACCAATGTTAATTTACTCATCCCTTATGCTACCTCAACCCTCAACGCCCCTTTCCCACGCACCCAACACACACCCAGGCCAGGCCCCCAGGCCCAATTACTATTTTATATAAAATAGTATAAAATTTTAGATTTTTTATTTTTTTAATTATTATAAATTTAAAAATAAATTAAATAATATTATATACTCCCTCTGTCCTGAAACTACTTTCATAGTAGTTCCGGTCACGCGAATTAAGAAAAAATAAGTATGTGAGTGTAAAATCAAATAATATAATAAGAAAATGTGTACTTTATTGACTTTTGTGAGTGTAAAAAGTTTCATTTTTAGGTGTGTGAAAGAAGAGTTGAGACGTCCAAATAAGAAACGTGTGAAAGTAGTTTTGGGACGAAGAGAGTAATAATTTTAAAAACTTGCTCTCGATTTATGTTAGTATAGTAACACACATTTACTCATATATAGTAACATAAACTGGAGAACAAATGTATGTTACTATTAGAGCAAATGTGTGTTACTATCTTATAAAATATTGTTATTGTACACATATTCATTTGTTTTTATAGAATAAATAATTTTTCACATAATGCAAAAGAAGAATGTGTTTTACTTTAAGAATAAATATTGATTATTTATTTATTTATTTTATAGAAATGATTTTTTTAATATAATAACATATGTATTACATGAAACAATATACCTAGATTTTAAGAGATAATAAATAAATTAAGAAACACACATTTATTATAATAAAATTATATTTTGCTCATATAGTAACACACATTTGCCCATATAGTAACACAAATTGGGAGACAAATGTGTGTTACTACTAGAGCAAATATGTGTTACTATCTTATAAAATATTGTTATTTTATATATATTTATTTTTATAGAATAAAAAATTTCACATAATGCAAGACCAAAATGTGTGTTACTATAAGAACAATATTTATTTATTTTTATAGAAATATTTTTTTTTCATATAATAACATATGTTGTTGGTAGAATTTACTAATCGTTGTTCGTTATATGGCTTTATATCGGATTAATTCTACCAAATAATAATCCAAGATTTTGTGTTCATGGATATAATATAGAGAGGGAAAATGGAGAGTGAGAGCTTAGAGAGAGAAAGTAGAGTGTAGGAAATGTATTAATTCTGTAATAGTTACAAGAGAGGTCTTATTTATAGGTGCGCGAGTGTGAGACAGCACCTTACGAGCCTATCTGGCTTCCGGTGTTGACCAGGGTTCCTTACCCTCGTCTTGGTCTCTCACACTGCTTCCTATGTCGTGCCTCGTCCTACTACTATGCCTTAGACTAGATGGGCCTCATTAAAACCTCGTCGTAAACCACCCTTGTGGATAAACCGGACGGAGGGAAAAAGAGTGCAACCATCGGGACCTAGCAAGCTACAGGGCGAGCTCATGGGCGAGGTCCTAGCAGTCTCCGAACGCCATACTATGACGGACCTCGGCGAGGTCCTCATGAGGGTGGAAGGCTCCCCGGGCGAGCTGCGTGGGCGAGCTCCACCCCTGTTAAGCCTTGGAGATTACTTACGCCAGTTGTGTTAGCTCGCCATATCAACATTTGCCCCCCAGCTCGCATTCACCATGACTTCGTCAGGTGTGCGGGCGAGCTGGAGAACTCGAGCTCCGGCGAGCTGGAGAACTCGAGCTCCGGTGAGCTACCTTTAGACGAGTGCCGAGCAGAGGCGTAGTGCACACCTTTTTCGGCGTGGTTTCCCGCGCCCATAATGGTAACTTTTCAAATTCTTTGCAAAGAGGTCCCTGGTCTTTCAGGAAATTTGAGCTCGCGCCCTGTGTCTATAAATAGGCGAAACCAAGATCATCTCTCATTTTGCTTCTTCACTTCTCCGAGCGCATTTCCGGCGATCGTTCCTTTACTTTCGACGTGTCTCCGAGCATTCCCCAAGGTAGAAATCCGGATTTCTCTTCTTCTTTTCTTTCTTTTTACTTTCCTTTTCGGATTTCCGGCTATGTACCCAAACACTCCGGTGACTGTTGGGTCGATTTTTGGACTTTTGGAACTGAACTTACCATGTCGGAGCACTCTTCGAGTAGTACCGCCTCAAACCGTAACCTGGGAAAGAAACCGATGACAGACGAACGGCCGATCCCGCAAATGACCCCCGTGCTTATTTCATCGGGCTCCAGGGTGAGCTCTGTAGCTCGCCCGAGTGGTCGTGAACCCCTGGGCGAGGTCCGTTCTGATTCTGGCGAGCGAGCCACAAACTCCGACGAGCAGTACCCACTTCGCGAGCTCTGGGACTACTCCGAGCGAGCTTCCGAGGGGGCCGTTGCCCATGATGAGGAAGAGGTCGCCGAAGCCGAGGCTCAGGGAGAGACCGAGGCTCGAGAAGAGGTCACCGAGGCCGACGACCCAGCTAGCGAGCTAGCTCGCGAGATCGATCAGGAGGTCGGCGACAATATGGGAACAGAGGTCACCTATGAGTACCTCCGGTTCATCAATTTTCCGTTCCCCAGACTCCCTGAGCATCAAGTCCCTGCCGACTTTGTCCATGATTTCCGGTGGAGGGAGTACGTGACAACCCATGCGGCGAGCTTCCCTCTTCCCCGGTGAACTTTTCGCAAGGCCGCTGGCAAGTCTGACCTTAAGGCGACCGGGGTGGAGAGTATTATCAGCGAGTTCGCCCTGCCGGAGATTCGAAAGAAGTTCCGCATCCCTCTAGACATTTTCATGTATGCTCCCAGGGATAAAGAGCGTGCCGACCTCCCTCCTGCCGGACTCAGAGCCATCAACTACCACACACTGAAAGCCGGGCACACCCTGCCCCTGCATCCCATCATCGGGTAATTCTTGGCGGACACGAACCTCGCCATTACGCAGCTGACCCCAAATGCATGGAGCAGCCTGTTGGCAGCGCTGACCGATTTTGGCCTCGAGGGCTACGAGAACCGATTAACCACGGCGGAGATCAACGAGCTCTTCTACGTGATCCGGCAAGTGAGGGAAGGGAGAGGATATTATTATCTTCAAGCTCGCCCGGGGGACAAGTTTTTAGGCGACCTCCCGAACAAAGTCCGGGACAGGAAAGAACAGTTCTTCTTCATCGGGGGGGACTGGCAAGCTTCCAATGGACGCGGAGGGCGTATCCTTACTCCCGAGGAATACGGGGAGGTGAGCTGTAGGTGGCGTACTTCGGTGTGTGTGCGTTGGATTAGATTTCTAATCTAATCTATCTTTTTTGCAGGCTTGAAACGTCACAAGTCGAGCCACGGGAAGCCCGAGATCTCCGTCGACTTCGATTTCGTGCGGAACATTTGTTGTTTGCGAGAGAAGAAGGATCGCGAGATCCAACATCTGTGCCAACATCATTGCCGCAGGCTCACCGGTCTCATCACCTCACCTCACAACCTCGCTGCCCAAGGTGCTAGCTTCTTAAAATTTTGAAGTTTTGGTAGCTCGCCACTCCGTAAGTGGAGCTCGCCGAGTTGATAACCTATTTATCATGTAGGTGCAGGTCCCGTTGCCGAGCTTCCTCCTATTGAAGTTCCTGAAGTTTATCATTTTTTAGCTCGGCTGTTAAAGATGGGCAAACCTCGCCCAGGTACAGAAGGCATCCAGTCCGGGGCGGTGCTGGACGCGACCAAGAAGCTGGAGGTCGCCCAAGCCGCGGACAAGGCTGGGGGCTCAGGCTCGCAGAGGGCATCGGCACCTCCCCCTACCAAAGAGAAGGTCGCCCCCACGAAGAAAGGGTTGGGCCGAGGATCCGGGTCTGAGCAGGGCTCTCTGCCCCCAACCCATCAGACCAAGCGGCTCTCCATCGGGGGGATGGCTCACGGGTGAACGAGGACGAAGCTCGCTCCGACAAATGGGTTCGAACTGAGGTTGACTCCGGGTTGACTCATAGAGGGTCAAGGCGAGCTCTCGTGCCCCATTCTACTCAAGCGCCTCCAACTCCTCAGAGCGCGCCCCCATCGTCTCCCTACGGGGTCCCTATCCGGGATGACACCCTCCTCGAGCTCAACCCCGATAGGTTCGGGTAAGAGGGCGAGCTTCTTTTTGAAGTTGGAAGCTTTCATTATAGCTTTCTGTGATTTTTGCTAACTTTTTGGATACCTGTAGGTACGTTCCTGCCGAGCTCCCGCAGCGGCCTGAGTCCCTCCACACCGCCGAGAGGTGTAAAGCTTTGACCTCGCCGAGGGACCTTCCCGAGGGGGCAGCTCACCGGATCTTCACTGAGGCGCCTAAATACCTTTCCGCCTCCGAGCTCACCATGATTGAGAGGCAGAAGCCCACCGACAAGGCGAGGCTGGCGATGCACTATGCCTGTGCGGTGATGGCGGTGGCCCAGCTCGTCACTGATGAAGTTACTGCCACAGATAAAGCTCGCCATGATGCGAAGAAATTTCTCAACAAGGTGGGTGACGAGCAGAAGAAAGCCATCGACGAGCTAGCTAGGATGGAGGCTAAGGCGAAGGCCTCGCTGTAAAAAAAATGGAGAAGTTCCAGGCTGACTTCCGCCTACAGCAGGGTGAGCTCGAGCAAGCTCGTCAACAATTCGTCTCCAAGGATGAGCAGCTCGCCCGGACCCAGGACGAAGTGAAGATCCTTCGGGAGTAAAATCGGGGGAATATGGAGGAGTGCACGAAACTACGCGAGGAGGTCGCCGCCAAGGCCTAGGAGGTCGCCGAGCTCTGGAGTTGCTCAGATGCCACTATCTCTCCCGAGGAGCTGGAGCTCGCGAAGGTGATCGCCACCGACAAGGGCTACGTTCTCTGCTTTGTCGAGGTTATCCGTTCCTTCCAATGGGCGCGGATAAACGATGACAGCGAGTGGGAGGCTCTAGTGGCCGAATTCGATGACTGCCTGGCCAAGTCCAAGATTCCCCCCTGCACAAAGCTGAACATAGGGGACCTCACTGGCTACGGGATCAACCTCGACGCCGCTCGTGAAAAATTCAACATCATTCAGACGAAGGAGGTCCTGACTGCCGAGCTCGCCGAGGGTGCCAGGGACATCAACGGAGGTGTTGAAGGTGAGGGGCGAACTCCACCGACTATGGAGCAAATGCAGGAGGCCCTAGGGGATGCAATGCTCAACATCAGTGAGCTCGACACCAGCGGGCTTACTGGGAATATCACCACCGAGGCCGAGCTCGCCCTCCCGACCCCCACTCCCATTTGACAGGTCGTCCCCGGCGGAGCTGTTGAAGAGGTCGCCGATCCTGAGGTCCCTTAGACAGCTTTTTCTTGCTTTTTTAGATTAGTTTTCATTAGAGGTCGCCAGGCTCCAAAGCTCGCTTAGAAGGAGCTCTTTTTGTAGTCTTTTGTAGCTCGTCGGGCACGTGCAGCTCGCCCAGAAGGAGCTTTTTTGTAGTTCAAAGATGGCTAGCTAGTCGGCCTTTGTGGCTAGCACCGCTACTTATACTTAGGAATTTTCAAGCATATTTTTGGCTTGAAAATTTCATAAGTATTTTTGAATGAAGGTCATTTTTTGTCCAACTCCGTTTACTTATGTTTCTGCGCTTTACGTCATAATTTTCAAAATAGTTCATTTTTATTTATTTTATGGGTACTTAACTGTTCGTCTTATTCTACTTTGAGAAGCGAATCGTTCATTTTACGTCACTTACGACTACGAATTGTACCTCTATTTTGAGAGTGCGTATTCTTCGTCTTACACTACTTAGGGCCGTGAATTGCTTGTCTTAGACCACTTAGGGTAGCGAGCTGCACTTTGATTGATTCACGTTGGGCCATTGGGTTTCATGAACCTTGCCTTAGACATTTTTCATCTTTATTGCGAATTTTCTAACTTATGGCAGTAGGTGCTTAGCAACCTTTTAAGAAGGGTACCTTCGCGACCTTGGGCACTTTGGCCTTTGCCTTCGAGCTATTTAATTACAATGCTTGGGACCTTGATCCTTGCGCACTACGGGTTTTCTGGCACTTGGCGACCTGAGGCTAGCGAGCTTTCTTGGGTAGTGGGCGACCTAGGGTAGCTCGCTAGTGGGCGACGCAGGTCCAAACACTTGGGAATTTTTCCGGTTTTACAAATTTTCTCAACCTCTTGTAGCAACGTAATTTACATTGGTTGCCATCAGCATTCCTGATGCGAACCTTCGACTAGTCTATTACAGAATTCTAGTCTATTGGTAGAACTTTTTCAGGTGGCCCGCACTCCAGGTGTATGACCAGGCGTTGCCTTCTGCGTCCTCTAGATCATAAGTGCCGTTTGGCCAGGCTGCGGTGACCCGGAACGGTCCTTCCCAGTTTGAACCAAATACACCTGGTGGGGCCATCAACTTCTTTTTCAACACCAGGTCTCCGACCTTGAATTTTCGGTCTCGGACCTGAGAGTTGTAATACTTTTCTGCTCTGCGCTTGTAGGTGGCGTTCTTCATTTCTGACGAAGCTCTGGTCTCTTCGATCAGATCCTTCTCCACTGCCAAGGCCTCGTCATTCTTTTCTTCATCATATTCCACCACCTTCCAAGTCTTGTTCTGGATTTCGACGGGTACCACCGCCTCAGTTCCGAAGGCTAGGGCAAATGGGGTCTCTCTGGTGCTGGCTCGGTAGGAAGTTCTGTAAGACCATAGGACCTCCGAGAGTTCATCTGCTCAACTCCTTTTCTTTTCCTCGAGGTGGAGCTTCAATATGTGTTTCAAGATTTTGTTCACCGCCTCGACCTGGCCGTTCGACTGGGGATGGTAAGGAGTTGAGTAGTGCTTCTTAATGTTCCATGAACTGCAGAAGTCTCTCACCTTTTGACCGTCGATCTGCCTTCCATTATCCGTGATGATCGATTGCGGAAGTCCGAATCTGCAGATTAGGTTTTTCCATATGAAGCTGATCATCCTTTCTTGGGTTATTGTTGTGAGAGCTTCGGCCTCAGCCCACTTAGTGAAGTAGTCTACTGCTACAACAGCAAACTTTACACCGCCTCTACCAGGTGGAAATGGGCCGATCAAGTCGATTCCCCATTTCGCGAAAGGCCACTGGCTGAAAACCGACTTCAGCTGGTTGGCTGGGGAGTGGATGTTAGGTGCGAAAAGTTAGCACTTTCGGCACCTTCGAGCGAAGCTGATGGCATCCTTGCGAAGGGTGGGCCAGTAGTAGCGCTGCCTGATCGTCTTATATGCCAATGCTTGTCCCCCAGCGTGACTCCCACAAATCCCTTCGTGAATTTCTTCCAACTTTTCGGACCCCTGCTTCTTAGTTAGGCACTTGAGTAGGGGTAGAGAGAATCCACGTTTGTAGAGTTGGCCATCCAGCAGTGTATATCTGGCAGCTTGCTTTACTAGCCGGCTAGCTTCCCAGGTGTCCACGGGGGTTGTTCCGTCTGTCAAATATTTTTGGATTGGAGTGCACCAATCTTCACCATCTTCACTGTCCTCCTACCCCCCACTCGAGGTTTGGTTTACTTTGTAATCGAGCGTCGAGGGGTTTTTTAGTGTGGTGATCACAACCTCCGTGAATTCGGTTTCACCATTGCTGGTAGCTAGCCGGGCTAAGGCATCTGCTTGTGTGTTTTCTAGCCGCGATATCTGGTTGATGTAGACCTGTGTAAACATCGAGATCAGGTGCGCGACTATCTTTTGGTAGGTCATCATCTGCTGGTCCTTTGCCTCATATTCCCTCCGGACTTGGGATATTATTAGCTGCGAATCTCCAAAAACTTGAAGATTGGTTGCCCCAACAGCTAATGATAGCCTAAGTCCAGCTATCAATGCCTTATACTCCGCTTCGTTATTGGTTGCTCGGAAGTTGAGCTGGATTGCGGAGGTGAAGACTTGTCTGTCCGGACTGATTAAGACCACGCCGGTGCCTGCTGCTACACTGGTCGACGACCCGTCCACATAGAGGTGCTACGGAGCTATACACCCCCTCGTCGGATCTTGTGGGAAAGTTAGCTCAACGATAAAGTCGGCAAGCGCTTGTCCCTTGATCGCTGTTCGGGGTGCGTAGGTTATACCGTATTGGCTGATCTCTAGTGACCATTTCAGCAGGCGTCCGGCGGTGTCTGGACGCTGTAGTATTTGACGTAGTTGGAACGTTGTCAGCACCTCTACTGGGTGGTCAAAGAAGTAAGGCCTCAATTTTCTAACACTCATCACCAGTGCATAAGCCAGCTTCTCTGTTGGGGTGTACCGCAACTCAGCTTCGTGTAAGACTTGGCTTACATAGTACACTGGTAGGTGTGTCTTCACCTCTTCTCGGACCAGGACAGAGCTAATGGCCACCTCCGACGCAGCTAGGTAGAGGTATAATTTCTCTTCATGTACCGGCTTTGACAGGATCTGCGTGTCCGCCAGGTATGCCTTAATGTCTTCGAAGGCTCGTTGGCATTCACTCGTCCTCACGAAAGTGTTTGTTGAGGTGGAGCTTGCCGGCTTTGGCCGACTCCTTGTACCTTCGCGTGATTGCTTTGATTGCTTCGAAGAATGGGCGATTTCGGTCGCCAGACCTGGAGATGAACCTGTTCAGAGCTATCATGCACCCAGTCAACCTTTGAACTTTTTACACGGAATCGGGCACGCCCATCTTGATTATGCATTGGACCTGTGTTGGGTTGACCTCGATTCCTCGTTGGCTAACTAGGTGCCCCAGGAACTTTCCGGAGTGCACGCCGAAGCTGGTCTTCTTGGGGTTTAACTTCATGTTGTAGTGGCGCAATATGTCGAAAGTCTGCTTTAGGTGGTCCAGGTGGTCCTCCTTTCTCAGACTCTTGAGAACTATATCATCCACGTACATCTCCATGGACTCGCCAATATGTTGGTCGAACAACTTATTCACCAACCTTTGGTAGGTGGCCCCGGCGTTGATGAGTCCGAACGGCATCCTTTCCCAGCAATACATGTTTTTGTTGGTGTAGAAAGCCGTATGTTCCTGGTCATCCGGGTGCAGAGCTATCTGGTGATAGCCCGCAAAAGCATCCATGAATGTCATCATCTCATGGCCTGCGGTGCTATCTACCAACTGATCGATGTGAGGCAGTGGGAAGTTGTCCTTCGGACATGCTTTGTTCAAGTCCGTGAAGTCGATGCATAGCCTCCACGTCCCGTTGTGTTTTTTCACCAGGACGGGGTTCGCGACCTACTGCAGACACAAAGCTTCCTTGATGAGCTTGTTGTCTAACAACTACTCCACCTCAACAGTTAGAGCTGCGTATTTGTCTGGTCCATACTTTCTCCGCTTTTGGCGTACGGGCCTCCTCGTCGGATCTATGTTAAGTCTGTGGCAAGCATGTTCCAACGGGATCCCCGTCATGTCCTCGTGGGACCAGGCAAACACGTCCAAGTTGGACATCAAGAACAGTTCCATCCTCGACCGGTACGGTTCAGGTAACTCAGAACTGATGAAAAGTTCTAAGTCCCTTTCCGGGTCCACCAGGAGTGCCGTCAATTCCTCCATGGGGGTGGCTTTTCTCTTTTGACTTTTCCACCTTGGGTCGCTGATGAACTCGTCCCATTCCTCTTGTGACATTTGTTCAGGTTCGTGACCTATGCGCGGTTCGAGGTCATCGGGTTGGCTCTCAGCTCGGGCTGGTCCATCAACTGTTAGTACCTCCGGTGGTTTGTCGACCTGGGATGGTTCGGTGACCTGGGGAGATGGGTCAACGTCCATTGGTGTTGGTTCTTGACCCCCTCAGGTCCTCCACCTAGGCCTTCATTAACCACCTCCATGGGAGCAGGTTGTTTTTCCTGCGCAGGTCCCGACACTTGCGCAGGTCCCAACACTTGAGTTTCTTCCAATTCCTCAATTGGTACCGGTTGTGTGTGTTGCACAGGTCTTGCTTCTTGGGCTATTTTCGACAGATCGCCTACCTCCATCATCTCAGTTTCGACCGAGATGATGTCTAGGATGTTTGGCTCGTCTGCTGGAATCTGTACATCCTTTTCAAGGATGTGGACCTGCGTAACAAACTTTTTGACCCGACCGTCTTTGATTTGGAGTAAAAACTCTTGAGCCTTTTTCTGGTCACCTTTTATAGTTCCGGCACCTTTTGGAGTTGGGAATTTCAAACAGTAGTAGTAGGTCGAACACGCCACTTTGAATTCATTGATAAACGGGCGGCCAAGGAATCCATTGTAGGAGGACTGCTGGTCGACAACTAGGAAATCTATGAGCCTAGTCAGTCTCCTTTCGGGGTCCTCAGCCGATACAAGCTGGACGCTCAACCTAACACTACCTAGGGGGACGGTTACAGCTTCTCCGAACCCCACTATCCTAGTATTGCTAGGTTCCAGATACGACTCAAAATCACCTAAGGCATCTAAGGTGGATTTGAAGAGAATGTTGGTGAATGCGCTGGTGTCCACAAGTAGTCTGTGAACTCGGACGTTCATGATATTGGCGATTATCACCAACGAGTCGTTGTGGGGCATCAGTACCCCCTCCAGGTCCGCCGAGGAGAATGTCAGCTCATCAGTAAGCTATGCGACAGACCTGGGGCCGGAGTTGCCTTCCTGGACCTGGTTTATGGCCTGAATTTTGGTCTTCCTTTTTCTCTTGGACATGGAGGATCCCCCGTCTTGGAGACCCCCGGCAGCTCCGATCTCCTCCTCGAGAACTAAGAGTTCCCGGGTGGGCTCTAAGTTTTGCTGAGGTTGGGGAGGTGCCCTCCGCCTGTTCTGGGGACCAGGTTGGTCCGCTTCCTCATCCTCATCATCGGAGGTAGCCCTCCTCTCGAACCTTGGTCTCTTAGCTGGGGCCTTCTTCACGAACTCGGCCAGCTTCCCATCCTCGTAAAATTTACAGAGTTGTTTGAGGAGATCTCGGCATTCGCTGGTGAAGTGGCCGATGACCTGATGGTAGGCGCAGAATTTGTTGGGGTTGAGCTTTGTGCGGTCCTGGCGGATCCGCCTCGGCTCCTCCAGCAGGGCCTTGCTCTTGACCGCAGTGAAGACCTAGTCGATGGAGAAGGTTAGGACCTGGTTGAGCTTCTCCTTAAGCTCGTCCCCCTCGCCGAAGGCCTTCAAGTTCCGGGGGGCTTTGTATGCGCCCCCGGACTTCTTCCCGTAGGGCTTCATCTCCTCTTGGGCACCAACCTCTTTTAGTAGTGCCTCCTGCATAGCCACGAACACCCCTGCCTTATGGCGGAATTCGGTGTAAATGTTGGGACATGCGAGGTGCATCTCCTTCCATAGGTCGGTGCCCTTTTTGAGTCCGGCCATCGCTGCGACAACCTTCGTGTCCTCGCTTACCGGCTCACCTTCCAGTAGGATTTTGTCAAACATCTCCAGGTACTGCTGGTCGGTCTCGCTCTCACCTTGGTGGATGTTGGTGAGTCGGTGCTTCTGGGTAAGGTAGGACCCGAACCCAGAGAAGTTGGCCAAGAACTCCCGCGAGAGTTGGCCAAATGAGCAGATTGACCCCGGGGCGAGTGAAGAGAACCAGCTGTGAGCTCGGTCCCCTAGGGTCAGGGGGAAGTTCCGGCATTGAGTAGAGTCGGTGGCGCCAACCGAAATCATAAAGTCTGCGTACTTGGCCAGGTGGACCTTCGGGTCGGATTCGCCCTCGTACGCGGAAATCACCGGGAATTGAATTTTCTTTTGGACCGGTGCACTAAGGATAGCAGGTGCCAATGGAGATGCGGGGAGAGTGGTGGCGTCAGATCCGCCCGACTTGGCTGCTACTTGGGCTTGCAGTATTTCGACGACCTTTTTTAGCGAAGCCAGCTCATCATCATGGGTCACCTCCGGTGGAGGCTGCTTAAAGGTCGTGCATCTCGTGGACGCACGTCCTCGTGGTGCCTCACTCTGGGGTGACCTCTCAGTGACGGGCTGGAATTGGCGTTCGCCATGGGGGCCCAACCTGTCGGTGGTGGGCCTTCTCAATCGTTCATGAGCGGACCTGCGCGGCTGCTGGTCCGAGTCTCCGTAGGAGGTAGCTGGGGCTGCCGTCCGCTCGTTCTCCCCATATCTTGGGCCTAGACGGCCTTGGAGGACTTCCCTCCTTTGTGATTGATGCGTGGCGGAGACCTCGGTGTAGGCCGAAGCTCGCCTAGTGTACGGGGCGGGTTCCTCCTCCACTATCTTGGCCTTGCCGGCCCGTTCCTGGCGCTGGCGAGCTTGGGCCGAGCTCGCCTCTTGCTAAGTGGGGAGAGCGTTGTATTCCCCCCGAGTTTGGGTGCCCTGAGTGGGTCTCGCCTGCTCCCGAGTTTTAGTAGCTGGAGCTCGCCTCGGTACTAGGGCGGGCTCATCATGCTGCCGCTGCTGCAACCTTTGCAAGGTTGCGATGGTGCGCTGGAGCTCGTCGGGGTTGTTGGCCAGGTCCCTCAGGGCAGGGATCAGGTCTTCTTGTGCCACCACAGCTCGCGGAGGTCGCAGGGCTGCGGTGCTCTTCTGGGGAGGTGGTTGTGAGGTCTCCACCACCTGGCGTGAGGTCTCCACCTCGGCCTGGTTTTGGTCGCCCCCTCGGGACCTTCCGGCAGCTGCGGAGGTCTGTCCTTTGGCAGATCGAGTGGTAGCCATTTTTGGTTTTTGGAGGGGGTAACTTGCTGCAGGTCGCAGGGGTGGAGGGAGGTCACCGGGATGATGATCGTCCAGCTTAGGTGGAGCTGTGTAAATTTTCGTCTAGCCTCGCGTGTGACGAATTATCTGAAATCCGGTTTATTATTGTACACGCGTGCGTTTGAAAACTTCTTTTGGGCAGAAAATTGGAAATCCAAAAATTGTGATTTTTGTCCGGAAATTAAGGTTTTTGTTCAAAGGGGTGAATGTGTATGTGTATCTTCAAGTGTTCTTGAGTTTTATCAAGAACACCTTCAAATCTTCAAATCTTCAAACAAACCCTAACTTTTGTTCTTGAAAATTTTAATTTTTCAGATTTGTTTCGAAAGCCCTCCTTCTAGCGCCAAATTGTTGGTAGAATTTACTAATCGTTGTTCGTTATGTGGCTTTATATCGGATTAATTCTACCAAACAATAATCCAAGATTTTGTGTTCTTGGATATAATATAGAGAGGGAAAATGGAGAGTGAGAGCTTAGAGAGAGAAAGTAGAGTGTAGGAAATGTATTAATTCTGTAATAGTTACAAGAGAGGTCTTATTTATAGGTGCGGGAGTGTGAGACGGCACCTTACGAGCCTATCTGGATTCCGGTGTTGACGAGGGTTCCTTACCCTCGTCTTGGTCTCTCACACTGCTTCCTATGTCGTGCCTCGTCCTACTACTATGCCTTAGACTAGATGGGCCTCATTAAAAATCTCGTTGTAAACCACCCTTGTGGATAAACCGGACGGAGGGAAAAAGAGTGCAACCATCGGGACCTAGCAGGCTATGGGCGAGGTCCTAGCAGTCTCCGAACGCCATACGATGACGGACCTCGGCGAGGTCCTCATGAGGGTGGAAGGCTCCCCGGGCGAGCTGCGTGGGTGAGCTCCACCCCTGTTAAGCCTTGGAGATTACTTACGCCAGTTGTGTTAGCTCGTCATATCAACATATGTATTACATGAAACAATATACCTAGATTTAAAGGAATAATTAATAAATTAAGAAGCACATATTTATTCTCATAAAAATATATTTTGTCCATATAGTAACACTCATTTGCCCATAAAGTAACACAAACTGAGAGACTAATATGTGTTACTAGTAGAACAAATTTGTGTTACTATCTTATAAAATCTTGTTATTTTACATACATTCATTTATTTTTATAGAATAAATAATTTTTACATAATGCAAGAGCAAAATGTGTGTTACTATAATAACAAATATTGATTATTCACAAATATTTATTTATTTTTATAGAAATTATTATTTTTTCCATATAATAACATATTTATTACATGAAACAATATACCTAGATTTAAAGGTATGATTGATAAATTAAGAAATTCATATTTATTCTCATAAAAATATATTTTGTCCTTATAGTAACACACATTTGCCTATATAGTAATACAAATTGTGAGACAAATATGTGTTACTATTAGAGCAAATATGTGTTATTGTAAAATTAAATACGTTTTACTATATGTATAAATATTTATTTATAATATAATATTAAATAAAATAAAATTAATCAATATAATAATTTAAAAAAAAAAAAACTAAAATAAAATTTAAGAAAATTGCTGAGTGAGTTTCTGCGTCTATTAATATGTATGGGTGTATGATGCGTGTACGTGTAGGGGTGGGGGTGGGGGTGGGGGTTGGGGGGGCTGGGGAAGGCATATGGGGGAGTTTAGTATACTGGGGTTTGAGGCGTGCATTTGATTAATTTTAATAATTATTCATATTTAGTAATTTTTATGGTAGAAATTTTACACAAGTGTTGCTTATAAATATATGTATATAAAATATACTGATAAATCAATTTTTTTTGGAGTGAAGAAATTATTGCATGACAAATTTGAAAAACATGTGTGGAAATTATATT
>JAPKLY010000484.1:256814-325792 GCA_026898435.1 Prunella vulgaris | reverse complement strand
CCCCTCATATGTGCAGTAGTTTTCAATAAAATGTGCAAGTGAAAATAGTGTTATTTCAATAAAAAATAATGACACTTTTTTAATATAAAAAAAATCTCATACTTTATAACTTGATACACAAACCTAATTAATTTGTTGATTACTCTATATACACTTCATAGTACAAATTTTATTTCTCATTCTTTTGGAGGGAAGGATCACCCAATTGTCAAAATCATAATTAATACCATTCTAATTGATGACAATAGTAATAACAATATCAAGACAATTCGGTTATATTTAAATTCATAATTTATTTTTATATAGATATTGGTGTGATACCATAAAAACAATCACATATAATATAGACATCATTTTCTTTGTTGATACTTAATTTCGAACATTGTCATACTATTATGCACTACAAACTATATATTTTGCATGAAGGTAACACATTTCAAATGTGGCGGAGTTAGCTTGGGAGTTAGGAATCAACACAATGTAGTAGATGGATCTTCCGGCCTTCATTTCGTCAATTCGTGGGTCCGAATGGCTCGGGGTCTCGACATCATAACCCGACCCTTCCTTGACCGAACTCTCCTCTGGGCTTGAGACCCACCCCGCCCGCAATTCAAGCACATTGAATACGAACCCTACGTACCAAATTCTCAAAATTCAGACACACCCCCGGTGTCCATAATTTCTATGTTCAAACTAACACGTGATCAGTTGACCGCCCTCAAGTCCATGCCCGAGGGAACAAAATCTCGTACACCTCGTACAAGATGCTAACATCACACGTCTGGCGGTGTGTGTGCAAGGCACGTGGCCTCTCTGAGGACCACGACACTAAACTTTACATTGCCACTGATGGTAGGTCCAGGCTCCGGCCCTCGCTCCCGCAGGGGTATTTCGAGAACGTGATTTTCTAAACCACGCTCGTCGCCTCCTCCGGTGACCTACAATCAGAGCAAATTTCATACCGGGCGGGTAAAATCCATGACGCGTTAGTCCGCATATGGATGACACCTACTTGAAATCGGCACTCGATTTTTTGGAGCTGCAGACCGATCTTAAAGCCCTAGCTAGTTAGAGGTGCGCACACTTATAGAAACCCTAATCTTGGGGTAACAAGCTGGGCAAGGTTACCCATGTATGATGCAGATTTTGGGTGAGGTAGACCTATATTTATGGGGCCAGCTATGAAGGACTATGTTATGTGTTGGGAAGTCCAATCAATGATGGGAGTGTCTCCATTGCAATATATATCTCTTCAAAAAAGAACACATGATGTGATCTCTTCCAGAAGCTTCTCTATCAGATTTGATGGATTATAAGCAATATTATATATGTTACTTTATTTTTGATGAGTTTTTTGCTAGTTGCGTTAGGGAAAATAACGCAGTACGTAAAACGGGATGATTTTTCATGAATTATTTGTGTTGTATTTTTATGTTTTAATTTTCTTTATGATTTTGTTATATAATTAAGTTTATTTTATAATGAAAATTACAAGTTCGATGCAAAATCTGCACATGTACAAATTTAAGAATTAAATTTCTAATTACAATATAAGACTTAAATAGTCCATGCAGAATTAAATAATGCAAGATGATTGTTCAAAATTAGTATGTGGTTTTTTTCCACGTTAAATATTATTGGGGGGGGGGGGGGGGAATTGAGCAAATAAGGAATTGTTATAATTTGATAATAACGCTACAGCCTGCAGGAGTGATTTATAAGGAAAATTAATAATATTTTTTTTATTTTACAAAACTTTATACTCCTGCTTCCATACCATAATCCCTCATAGCGAAATTGAATTACATTGAAAATTTAATTGGTAGGCCCTTATATAATCATGAGTGTACTTTGGCAATTTTGCCCACTATATTATAAAAAAAGTGTTGACGTGAATTATGATTTTTAACTCAATATAAGAAGGGTATTTTAGTAAACATAAATACAATAGAGTATTATCATACATTTTCCCTAAGATAATATTATTGATCTAACATTCATAAGATTACTTGAATTTTTTTATTAATCTTGGGTGTTTTTTCATTAAACCAAGCATCGATCAAATTAGATTTATATTATCTTAGCTTATCTAACCAATCAAGTAATCAGTAATACCCCAATTTTTTTTAAAGAGTAAGTCTCTTGTACATCAGGTGCACTGTGCAACTCAAGTATATTTTTAAATAGTTACACGAATTATTACTGAAAAGTTAGACTATTAAAGATACACTTTTCAATAATAATATGTGTAACTTTTTAAAAATGATCTTGAGTTGAACGATGCACCAGTTGGTGCATACAAGACTAATTCTTTATTAAAACACACAATTCTACTAATTCGTATTTTGATGTTTACTAAAGAAGTAATCAATAATATCCCTAGAAATAATCAGTAATACATCAATTGCAAATTGGCGTGTTATTATGTGCTTTAAAAAAATCAAAAGTCAAAAATAAAATTTAAAATCCAAATGCGCCAAAGAATTTATGATCAAATATATCATATTA
The DNA here is from genome assembly GCA_026898435.1 of Prunella vulgaris. Classification (NCBI taxonomy): domain Eukaryota; kingdom Viridiplantae; phylum Streptophyta; class Magnoliopsida; order Lamiales; family Lamiaceae; genus Prunella; species Prunella vulgaris. The sequence goes on along the minus strand of JAPKLY010000484.1, from coordinate 323,284 downwards.
TTGTACATCAATTTTACGAATGAAAATTTAAGACAAACACTAAAATTTGCGTCCCCCAGATTTTTATTGCAAACAATTTTTTTCGTCGAAAATTCGTCAAAAATAATAACAAAAAAATATATTTGTAAATGATATGAATATAACACACTACAAAAAAAACGGGTTTTAGAGACCGCTTTTTAGCGACCGCCATTAAAGCGGTCGCAAATATTCATTTTAGCGACCGTATTTGCGACCGCCGAGGTGCTTTGGTAAATTTTGGAATATTTGCGACCGCCAAGCGGTCGCTAAATCATTTAAAAAAATTCCGACCGCCACATGCGGTCGCAAAAGTATTAGTAAAATACATTGCGACCGCATAGTAGCGGTCGCAATAAGAAATGTGGTCGCTAAATTTTAAACCCGTAACTGGTAACCCGGAAAAGAAGAACCGGTTTGTTTTTTTTAATTAGCGACCGCTTTATGGCGGTCGCTAAAGTAGTATCCGGTTAGGGTACTTGGCTCCATTTAATTATATAATTTTGTGACCGCTTAAGGCGGTCGCTATACATAATATGGCGGTCGCTAAAACACGATTATGGAACAGAATCAGCTTCTCTTTCCTTCAGTTTTTTCGGTGAAAAAACCCGACTCACACCTCAAAAAATTTCTCAAATTCAAACGAGCATTGCTTCAACGTGTTCGTGGCAATTGTGGAAGTCTACTACTATATTGTGCTCGTTGCTTCTAATTCACCGTACGTTTTTACAATTTTACCGTTTAATTTTAAATTTTGTGTATTATATGTTTTATAAGTGTTCTTCATGTGACACATTAAATTTTAGAATTTATAATGCGAATAATTATTGTAATTGATTAAAGTTGATTTTTTGTTTTAAAAAATTGGATATGTTTGTTTATAGTCGAAACTCTGCCGAATTTTTAAAAATGGATGCCCGATTTTAATTCTAACGGCTAGTTAATTTATGTGCTGAACAATTTTTTTTGTTTGAATTGAATATTAAGTATTTTAACTTTTTATTAATATATTTTGAATGTTTAAAATTTTATGTTACCAAAATTATTTTTTATGATATCAAATTGTAGTAATTTAGAATATTAAAATTTGTGGCTAATTTGATGTTATATACAAGTAATTGAATAAATATGAACAAATTAAAAATTTGGTATTGTAAATTATTAAATATATAACATTACATTTTTGTGGTTGAAATATATATATTTATATTAAGTATCAAAGGATTAATTTGATGAATTAAAAAAAAAAAACGAGACACAATTTGGAATTATATACTATTAATTGCAAAAAGTCGAATAAAATAAAAAAAACAGAGAAATGTTAATTATAAAATTTATAACATTAAAATTTTTTATTGAAATATATATACATTAATAAATTAGAGACAAAAAGGAATTAATTTGATGGATTTAAAAAAAACGTGACTTAATTTGGAGTTATATACAATTAGTTGCAGAAAAATAAACGAAAGAAGCAAGTGCCCGAGTGGAACAGCGACCTCTGAAATGCCCAGAGGTCGCGAGTTCGACTCCTTGCGGGCACAAAGTTCACAATATTTATTCTGAGCCAAATAAGGCTCATATAAAATGTGTGATAATATGGTTAAGATGCTGGGTCCGTGGCCAAGTGGTTCGAGCCCAGCCAGCCTCGAGAAAAGGCCCGGGTTCGAACCATCTTGGCCACATTTTTTTGTTACGTAAATAATTTAGCGACCGCCGAAAGGCGGTCGCAAAATAATACTTTGCGACCGCATTTAGCGGTCACAAAAAAGAAATATGATTTCTTATTATAAATATACAAAATATTTAGTGACCGCCACAGGCGGTCGTTAAAATAAATATAGCGACCGCATAAAGCGGTCGCAAATTTATTATAAAATTTATGATTATAATGATTATAATATTTTGCGACCGCAATTAGCGGTCGCTAAAATATATTTAACGACCGCAAATGAGAGGTCGCAAAAATAAACCAAATCATACGTGGTCAATACCCGGACATTTTTGCGACCACTGTTCCGACCGTTTTGGCGGTCGTTAATTTGCGACCGCCTTTGAAAAAGCGGTCGCTAAATGTTTGCGACTACTGTTTTAGCGACCGCTGTAAGCGGTCGCAAAAACGGTCGCTAATAATGTTTTGCGACCGTTTGGCGGTCGCTACGGCGGTCTCTAAAACCCGTCTTTTTTGTAGTGACATAATGAGAAGTCAAACATAACTTGTCTTAATATATATAGTTTAAATTAGTATATTTCCTATCTTTTATATATTACAGATTATAAATTGACAAAAAAAAAAGTATTTGATTTAAAAGATAAAATTATCTATAAACGGATAAATAATTTTATCTTTGGAACCAAACATAATATCTCTACAAACTCCGAATTTATATACATAATTCCAATTAAAATAAAACAAAAATAAATTAATTAAAATTTAAAAATAAAAATATAAATTAAGTGTGTACATACATACTCCCTCTGTCCCACAGGAATTTGCACACTTTCCTTATTTGGACGTCCCACAAGAATTTGCACACTACTAAAAAAGGAAACATTGATTTACGTGCACACTCACAAACCTTTACACATATTTACCCATATGCCACTACTTTATATATAAAACATATTTTCCTTAAAAAATGTGCCGTCCCTTAGGGTGCAAATTCCTACGGGACGGAGGGAGTATATATTTACGGGCACACAACTAACAATACGCAATGTGTACACGTACGTGTACGGTATTCGTCCGTCTTTCAATAATTAAACCCTAATATATATAACCTCCCAATTTTAATCACAAAACATTTCTATATTTCTTGAACTCCAAGTTACCCTAATCACTTCCACTCCACGTAATTAATTAATTCTACGTATAATTAATTAATTCGATCGTCGGAAAAAGTATACAATAACAGAATTAGTTAAATAATATAGTGATTGTTTATGAGTGTGATATCAAAATAATTTCCCCTCCATCCTCCAAATTTATTCATTTTTATGTGGACACGAGTTTAAAGAAAAATGACATAAAGTAAATAAAATAATAATATTATGGAATAATTTTGGGATTCCCTAGAGAATAAAGTAATTATTTGTGAATGTGATAATAAAATAATATTTTTAAAAATAAATGTGAATAAACTTGGGGGACAAAAGAAATTAAAATAGAAAGTGAGAATAAATAATAGAGTCGGGAAGGAGTATATTCTAAAAATGGTATGTAATAGATTTGGGGGATAGATTAAAAAGTAAAAGGAAAAATAAATTTGGGTGATGAATAGAGTAATTAATAGATGTAATGATAGAGATTCCAATTTCAACTAATAATAAATATTCCCCTCGTAAAGACCTGGACACACGGATTAAGAAAAAATAGAATATGTGATTGTGAAGTTAATTAATAAAATATAAAAAGTATATTTTATTGACTTTTGTGAGTATAAATTTTTTTTTTTTTAAGGTAGGCACTACAAGAGTTAGAACATCTCAAAATAGAAAATGTGGAAAAAAAAGTTGGGACAAAGGGAGTATATTCTATAAATAAGTTCAGACATGCACGCACTAACGTGACTAGCTCGTCTCTTGGTGAGAGAGGTGATGAAGATGTGGATGGTTCATCTTCTTGCTCGGAAAAAGATGATGATCATGTTGATAGATCGATGAAGTAGAAAAATATGATCATCAAGTTAATTAGTTTTAGCATTCCTTTTGGAAAGTATAAATAAATTTGATGAGTTTATGTAAAATATCTTGGTTAATTTATAACTGATTTTTATATATGTAAATAGATTGATTCATTTTCGTTATTCGGTCTTGATGTTTAGGTGGTAATCAATATTTGGATTTATATACATCGTACTAATTGTCACTGAGTAAATGTAGGCAACAACGAGGATGGGTTGTTGGGTTTTTTTTGTTACTCCCTCTATCGCATGATCTTTACAGGTGGAGTAATATGTTGTAGGTAATTAAAATTAATTGCCGAAATATAAAAAAAAATGTAGAAATTACATGTTAAAATAATTTATTATTGGGAGTTTAAATAAATTTAATTCCTAATTAGTAAATTCAGTTGGGCCTTAAAAAGACTAATAAATCAAAGTATGCCTCAAAAGCTTAATAAATTGAATTGAGCCTTAAAAGCCAAATAAATTCAATTGGGCTTCTAAAATCCAATTAAATATTTTGGGTCTCTAAAGTCCAATTAATTATTCTGGATTTTTAAAGTCATGAAACCCAATCTTTACAAAGACCAAGAAATCAGATCTTCATAAATATATTTGAAGATTGTTAAATCTGAGATATTTTGGGAATATTCCCAAATAATATCCAAATAATATCTTTTGGCCCATCAAATCGAGAATTCTACACCTATAAATATGGTCTCATTCTAGTCATTTTATTCACAACAAAGAGTCAAGAAGATCAGAGCTTAGAGAGAAGCATCAAGATTCAAGACTTCGGGCAACTTTGAAGATTCAAAGGCGTTCTTCACGATCTTCAAGAGCGTTCTTCAAGTTCTTCATCAACAAGACGTTTTGACCCGGGATCACGGTGCGAAGCCTCCGGTCAACGTTCTTCATCAACAACGACGATTGATTAGAGAAATACGGCAAGTCCTCAACGACAATCAACACCGCTCATCTACAACGACACCGACATAGGGAATCCAAAGGTGAATAATCAACAAAGTCCTTACATAAGGCAATATTAATTTGAAATAAGGCTCAACGTCCTCAAATTAATATCAACTTCAACATCAAGCCGGTCTCAACTCCGAAAATCAACAAAGTCCTTTTATAAGGCAACGTTAATTCGAACCAAGGCTCAACGCCCTCGAATTAACGTCCAACTCCAAAGTCAACCTCGGACTTAACTCCAAAAAATCCACAAATCAAGTCAAGACTCGAAGATAAGAATCAGAGGATCAAATAGAGATTGGACCTATACAATCGCTTGATTTCTTATATTCAAACATATAATTCTTTGTAATTTTTAATTTTCACTTTATTAATAAAGAGTTATTAATATTTGTGAAGAAAATTCGCAGGTTACAAATTTTGGCACGCCCAGTGGGACAACTCTACCTCTCATCTCTTCTCTTCAAAGAATTCAAGCATTCAAAATGACTTCATTCAAGGTCAAGACCATGAGGATCGTGGACACCGGAATGACTCCATTCAAAGTTCAACTCAAGAGGACCGAAGACTCTCCTCCAAAGATTCAAGCTTCCAAAGTGACGCCTTTCAAGATCAAGCTTGTGCGGACTATTGAAGCATCTCCAATTGCGGACTATGAGAATGTGAATGTTGTCACTCGGAGTATGTCAAAGGACTCGCAATCATTCACCTCTTCCATCAAGGCTGTTGAGGAAGATGTTCTGCATGCCGCCGCAAGCGACCAGAATATCTTGGCAAACTCAACTCCCCATTTCGGATCAAGTTCATTATCAGCCCCTAGTGTTGCCGAGGTGATGACAACAAATGCTACAACCGTTGAAGAGCAACTAGCGAGTTTGGTTCAAGCTATGCAAGAATTCAAGACACATATCCAAGAACAAGACGCTAAGATCGCTCAGCTCATATGCAACACCACCAAGCCCGAGTCAAGTCACACTAAGGGAAAAGAAGTCTTAGAGCAAGACGAAGATGAAGGGTTTATTGAACGACTATCAACGGAACGCGGTTCAACATCAAAAGAGCTTCATGTCACTCCAGAAGGGCTAGTCTCAGTCGATCAAATAAGAGAAGTTATACTTGAGATATTGAAAGATAAGATTGAAGAGGACTCCAAATCTTCCTTCACGGTGAGCAAGCCCTACACAAAGAGAATTGATAACTTGAAGATGCCGGTGGGCTACCAACCTCCCAAGTTCCAACAGTTGATGGTAAGGGTAATCTAAGACAACACATTGCTCACTTTGTGGAGACTTGCAACAATGTGGGCACATATGGAGACTACTTGGTGAAGCAGTTCGTTCGGGTTTGAAGGGAAATGCTTTTGAGTGGTACGTTGACTTAGGCGGCGACTCGATTGATAGTTGGGAGCAAATGGAGCAAGAGTTTCTCAGTCGATTCTACGGCACTCGAAGGACAGTTAGCATGGTTGAGTTGACGAACACCCGCCAATGGAAAGAAGAATCGGTGATTGATTACATCAACCAGTAGAGAAATTTGAGTTTGAATTGTAAAGATAGACTATCCGAAGCTTCGGCAATCGAGATGTGCATTCAAGGGATGCAATAGGGTCTTTGATACATCCTCCAAGCTATTCAACCAAGAAGTTTTGAAGAGTTGGCTACTAAGGCTCACGACATGGAGATTAGTATGCAAACTAGCGGGGTCGATGGTCCACCAATTCAAGAGTTTCGTGGATTCAAAGACAAGCAAGGATTCAACAATGGGGGCAAGTCCTTCACTAAAGCTTCAAGCAAGGAATCGATGCCGGTAACCGCAATAATAGTTAAGTTTCGAAGAGTCGAAAGCGGTGCAAATGACAAAGGGAAAAGTTTTGTGCAAGATAACATGCCGAGAAGACCAACTTTAAAAGAGAGGCAACAAAGGCAATATCCATTCCTAGACTCTGATGTTTCTGGCATTTTCAACGACTTGATCAAAACACAACTCGTTGAGCTACCAGATGCAAAGAGGCCGGAAGAAGTTGGGCGCATAGAAGATCCCAAGTATTGCAAGTATCATCGGATGGTGGGACACCCAATTCAAGACTATTTCGTATTCAAGGACATGGTCATGCGACTAGTCAAACAAGGAAACATCGTCCTAGAAGAAAGCAAGACTACTGCCAATGTCCTCTCGGTGGAGAATGGCGAAGCTTCATACCAAACAATTAACAAGGAAAGTAAAGTAAAGAGTCATGCCAACCGGATGACAAAGACGATGACTACTCAGCGGATGTGATCTTCACGGATGAAGACTTGCTACTTGGTTCACAGTCTCATAATCGGCCACTGTTCGTGATGGGATATACTTTGCAACAAAAGGTGAATAGAATTCTGATCGATGGAGGTTTGGGAGTAAACATATTACCTCTAAAGACAATGACGAAGTTGGGGGTCTGTTTGCCTATTCGGTGTCTACGTGCAAGTGTACACGATCGTTATTGTAATGGCAAGCTTAACCCAGTTTATTTTATATAGAACACAGGGAGAGGGGTATTTGTAAGGTAAGATAATTGTTCTGAATTCGAAAACATAAAGCAAGTAAAGGGGATAAGGTATCTATCGTCTACAAGTGCGTCAAACAAGTAAACTACCTATCACATTGATTCACAAAGTGAGCGAGTTGTGTGAGAAGTGTATTAGTGTACTATCCTATGTTTCATGTGGTGAAGTATCACTTACTCATGCATTGAGGTATTGTACAATCAATAGGCAAGCCACTCGAACATGCAAAGGTCTCCCTAAATGCACATAAAAGCCTCTAATTGTCTTTCCAATTCACTAAGGTAATTCTCACTATCTTAGGAATTTTAACAAACACTTAGTATGCAATGTCCTAATACAAGAATATTAAGGAAACTAGCCCAACTCTCCTATGAGACTAAATCCTAGTGGCCCATACAATCAATTGTGCATATAAGCATTCATACAAACCATTATAATAGAGAATTGATCATACAACATCTCAAGCATTCATAAGATCAACATAAACACCACACTAATCCATAAGAGTCATACACTAACACACAAAGGGATTAGCCCATGGCTAATTTGGTAAACAAAAGAGAAATTGAAGTAACTACAATCATCATTTTGCAGGAATTATAAAGAGTATACAATAATTTACCTATTAAAATGAAATTGAAAAGATACAAGATTACCTCTAGAAGCTAAAAATTGATTCGACAATAGAAATTGAAAAGCGAACGGTAGAAATGTAGCTTGACCTATGCTAAGAATGCTGGAGAAGACGGATTGAAGATCCGTACGGTAGATCGAAAGTAATCGCATAAATCGTAAATGGAAATCTAAGAACACCTACTTGGAAAGTACCTCTAACGTCTCCTAATCTAGTGAGAGAATATATGATGTAAGTGAATCTAAGAAAATGATAAAATTCTCCTTTGCAAATCTGAGATGGAAGTATATATAGTGCCCTTGGATCATTGACTAAGATGCCCTTCATTAAAAAGCGCGAAAGTACGAAAATAGCCCTGAAAATCCGAGTAAATTGAACCTCTGTCGCCCAAGACTTGTAGCATTGTCGACCACTTGGTCGACACCGTGCATTTTTATCGCGCAAGACTTGTTGGATTGTCGTCCAAGCTTGGTCGACACCTGGGTCGAGCGAAGCGTGTCTTTCCAGGTGGCTTGGTCGCGCCAAGGGTGTCTTCTGATGAAGGGAGTCCTGTCGACCGAGGCCTTAGTCGCGGTCGATGCGCGACTTCCTTGTTTTGGTCATATCTTGAGCTCTAGGTCTCCGATCGACTCGATTCTTCTTCCGTTGTGAACCTCTCTTCAAGCTCTTGAACATGGAATATTAATTTTACCATTTTGCTCAACTCCAGAATTTCGGACTTTTCTCGATCTTACTCATTTCTTCCTCATTTTGCTCGTTTTCACCTACAATCACAACTTTCTAGCAAAAAAGGGTTAAATACACAAAGTATCGCATAATAGGGTCAAATATGAACATAATATCACCAAAAGCATATAGAAATGAGTGCTAAAAATATGCAATTATGACCCTAATCATACCCCCAAACTAGATTATTGCTCGGCCTCGAGCAACGAAGCGATAAGATAAGGGAATAATTGTATGTATGAAGCATCAAGAACAAGATCAATGCCATAGAATCATCACTCAATATCTAGCAAATCTAAAATACAATATCATCCACTTATCTATCAAAATCAAATCAATAAGCACAAAATCAAGTCAATGAGTCATGATCCTCTCAAGATAGGTGTTTCTCTCATCACTCAAGTGTTTAAGCTCACTCATACATCACACAACATACACATACCCCATAGGCTTGGCTCAAGTCTACATTCTCCACCACTTGGAATGACAATTCAATCACACATCAATGAGGACTTTTAAAGGTTGTAGTGTTGGCTCTTTGGTAGGGAAGGAACATATGGGTAAAAGTGACTAAGTATGATTAGTAAAGTATAAAAGGAATCATCATGTAAATCATATCTTCATGCAAATAGCAATGTCATCTTCATGCTCTTTCGAAATCACACTTCTAAGTATCAATCTTCACTTTTTGCAAAATTGTGAACATACTCACAGCACTTAAGTCAAACTTGACCAAATTTTCATGAAAAGTCAACCTTTTTTTTCAATCTCTTGCAAGCACTTGCCTTTTGAACCTTCTTTCATAACAATCCATGCATCGAATTTCTTTCCACATTGGCCACCAATTTCTTCATCATATCACCAATCTTCCTTCCTTATTTTCACTCTAATAATCATAGGGACAAAAGAGTTCCAAAAAGGAATGAAAATGGCTTAAAGTGCAGTTAGCCAAATGAAAGGTCTATAAGCACAAAATGGGTAGCAAATGATATCAATGTCAATGGTAGGCTCATAGGGCTAAGTGGTTCAATATAAATCAAAGAAAATGCCTCATATCATATCATGTGAAATCTTTATCTAATGTAGCCTCAAATAAGACTAAAGCCAAGTTCTAGAGTATAATGCACATGTGTGGAACTCACATGAAAGAAATATCATCCGTTCAAGATTGAAACGGACATATATAGCTCAAACCTCACGGGTAATGGTTGATCAAGACTCATATCATATCAATATGCTCATATCATCAAAATCTCAAGAATCATGGAATCAAAAGTATCACAAGAATCAAGCAATAAATCCACTACACTAATCATGACTTTCAACTCATCCACACAACAATAAACATATCTCATGCATTCACTACTCAAAGCAAGTAACAATATGGCCAAAAATAAACAAGCAAAACAAGGGCTCATCAATACAATAGGCATCAAAGCATAAGAATACTTCCAAAAATCAATCTAAAGATAGCATTGTCATGAGAATGACGAAACGTTCACACCCCCCAAACTTTTTTGGACCAAGGGTCTAAAAAGTTTGGCAAAGAAGTGGAGGCAAGAATCATGCAATGCACAATAAAGCTCAAAATTAAACCATCATCAAATAGAAATAAGATCACTAGTCAACATCATCCATACCAAGCACAAATACCGAGAATTAAACTACCTAAGAAGGTACTACAATCTTCAAACAATATCATTACAAACCAAATTAAAACTACGAGTTTGGAATAGAAGCAAGAGATAGAGTTAAGAATGAGTTACCCATCCTTATGAAGTTAGATCGAAATCATCACTTCACGAAGGTGGATAACAAGGATGAGTGAAATGTCGCTCGTCGATGTGCCACTACATCATAGCTCGTTGGGCTTCCAAGATCTCCTCAATGTTAGTACTCATGGTTGTCATGTTGGCATTAAGAGTGGTATAATTGTCATTCAAGGCTGTCACATCGGCACGGAAAAGTGAGTAGTCCGACTGAAGAGCCGAGACATTGGTCCTAAGAGAAGTGAACTCTTGACCCCAAGCGTTGGAACTTGCAGACCCTCTATCATACTCATCTTCTTCCTCAGCTTCCTCTATATCACTCTCTCTTTGCACACTAGTTCTTCTTCTTGCCCTCTTTGTTACATTCCTCCTCCCTTGATTGAATTCCCGAGCAATGTCAAAGTGCAATGGGCTACTCATGCTCCAATTTTCCTCTTTCATGATAGAAATTGTGTCATAGTCCACAAGAGGAAACGGAAGTTCAAATGATGGCCGATGTGCTAGACAAAGCTTCTTCTTCCACCGCACAATCATGTTAATGTCCATCAAGTACCCCAAATCAAGGTAAGAGAAATCCTTTCCTTCCTCTCTCGGTTCCCACCCTAAGCATCTTGCTAACTGAGCAATCATGCCACCAAAAGCACAATCTCCCTTGGAAATTACGTAGGATAAATTCTTGCAAAAATAGGCTCCAAAATTATCCTTCAAGCCCATAATCATAGAAAAGAGGACATAGAGTTCCTCATGTTGCATCTCCTCCGTATCACTCCTAGCGAAGACCGTGTTTGCCAAAATCTTTTGTGCATATATGAGGATGGGATTACCAATTTGAGTTGCTTTAGATTGATATGCTATAAACTCGTCATCATCATCTTTCACAAGAGCCCTCCAAAATGATTGATCTTACCCAAACCGTACATTTTTGTAGAAGTGTCTAAGCGGAACATCTTCTTCGCAACCTAACATTCGGTTTATCTCTTGGATAGTAACTGAATGAGCTTTGTTGTCGATATGGAATTGAATCTCGACAGGAATACCACGATTCTCAGTAATTCGAAATGTGCTCAGAAATTCAATATTAAGATTCATGTACGAGTTGTCGTGGACGTTTAGCAATCCGCTCCATCCGACATTGTTGAACAAGTACTCAACATCCTCTCCAAATTTCAGAGGCTCCGTAATCTCCTTGAGGAAATATCTCGCACAATGGAATTCCATATTAACAAATCTTGCAAACTTGATGTAACAACTTACGTTGATTCCAAATGACAATCCAAACCAAGAGGGTTTGTTATGACAAGTCTTAAAACATTTCTCTTCCAGCTCAACAATTCTACTATCCTTCCAACTTGAACTTGAAGCAATAATCTTTCCTTTACTAGACAGAGCTACAAAATATTAGGCATGAGCAAGATATATGAACAAAGAGCTCAAACATCACACTTCATTCACTAAATAGAATGGATTGAACATCATGGGATTAATTCTAGAATCAAAGAAAATCATACCACTTATAGTCATGCTAATGTCATATTGCAATGAAACTCAAAGTAAGCAAAAATCATAGGTGAATCAACATCATTGACTCAACCTAGCATCAATATACTCATACCCATTAACAATTAGCACAACAATATCAGGATAATTCAATTTTAGCATGAAATTCCAAAAAATTCGTAACTATGCCTAACCCAAATTTTCAATCCTCAATTAAGCTCATAATACTCAAAATTGGCATGCAATTGGGCTCCCAATGGATTACCCATCAACAATGTTGTTGACAGGGCGAACTACCTGGGGATAATCACGAGATTGTCCTAAGGCTTAGGAGGTCGCCCGCTTATGTCTGGGCTAGGTCCCCCGCCCTAACCAAGGCCAACATGGAGGAGCTCACCGAGGAGGGCAGAGACCTCGCCCAAGCTCCCAGCAGGCCGAGGTCGAAGGCCAGAGGTTGCCGAAGAAAGCCTTGCCGAAGTCCACCCTTGTATCGTCCCCAAGAATTGTACAAGGCAGAAGAGCTCGCCAAGTAGCTCGCCCAGCTTGAAGGCCCTTACTCAAGAAGGAGCTCGCCGAGTAGCTCGCCTAGCGTGAAAGCCCCGTTAACGGATATACGAATAGGATAGATCAATACGTAGTAGGAAGGGGCATTGTGAGGGAAGCAGTGTGAGGGATCAAGGAGAAGGTTACGGACCTTTGTCAACACCGGAAGCCAAATAGGCTCATAAGGTGTCACTTCACACCTGCACGCCTATAAATAAGACCTCTCTTGTAACTATTACACAATTAATTCCAATCATATTACACATTTACTTTCTCTCTCTAACTTCCCACTTTTTCTCTCTATATTGTTCTCAAGAACACAAAACCCCCACAAATTATCAAGAATATTGTTTGGTAGAATTAATACGATTATTATAGCCACATAAAACATTCGATTAGTAAATCCTATCAACAATTTGGTGCTAGAAAAAGGGTGGCTCGAATCTGAAAAATTAAAATTTTTCAAGAACAAGAAGTTAGGGTTAGTTGAAGATTTGAAGATTTGAAGGTGTTCTTGACAAAACTCAAGAACACTTGAAGATACACACATATTTCCATTCCTCGAACAAAAACCCAGATTTTCGGGCAAAAACCCCAAATTTCCGAATTCTTAAATTTGGCCCGAAAAAGGTTTTCAAACACACGGATAAACCAAATTTTGGATAATCCGATACGTGCAAAGCTAGACGAAAACCGGCGAAAAGATAACCTGGCAGGAGACCACGATCTCGGCGACCTACCCCCGCGACCTCGGTGACCTTCGACGAGCTACCCCCTACAAAATCCTAAAATGCCTAAGGAACAGACCTCCGCGAACACCCGAAGGTGGAAGGAGGGGAATCAGGACCAAGTCCCCGGGGGAGACCTCTCGTCGAGCTCCTTCAAAGAATAATCCTCCACGACCTCCGCGAGTCGTGGTGACCCAGGAGGATTTAAATCCCGCCCTGAGGGACCTCGCCAATGATCCCGATGAGCTCCAACGCACCATCACAACCCTTCAGAGGTTGCAACAGAGGCAGCTCGACGAGCTCACCCTGGTACCTCGGCGAGCTCCAGCCACCGAGGCCAGGGAGCAGACCAGGCCAACCCAGGGCACCTAGACCCGGGGAGAGTACAGCAACCTCCCTACTGAGTAGGAGGTGAGCTCGGCCCAAGCCCGCCCGCATCGGGAAAGAGCTATGAATGCCAAGGTGGTGGAGGAGCCCGCCCCACATACTGGGCGAGCTTTGGCCTACACCGAAGCCTCCGCCAAGCACCAATCACAAAGAAGGGAGGTCCTCCAGGGTAGACTAGGGCCCAGTTGCGGGGAGAATGAACGGACAGCTGCCCCGGTCACATCTCATGGGGGAGACTCGGACCTACAACCCCGGAGGTCCGCCCAAGACCGGTTGAGAAGGCCCGCGACCGATAGTTTGGGCCCCCACGGCGGACGCCAATTCCAGCCCGCCACGGAGAGGTCACCCCAGAGTGAGGCACCTCGGGGGCGTGCGTCCACGAGACGCACGACCTTCGAGCAACCTCCACCGGAGGTGACCCACAATGACGAGCTGACCTCGTTGAAAAAGGCTGTCGAATTGCTACAAGCGCAAGTGGCAGCCAAATCTGGCGAACCTGACGCCACCACTCTCCCCACATCCCCGTTGGCGCCCACCATCCTCCGAGCACCGGTCCAGAAAAAAATCTAATTCCCGGTGATGTCCACGTACGAGGGCGAATCTGACCCGAAGGTCCACCTGGCCATGTACGCGGACTTTATGATTTCGGTGGGTGCCACCGACTTCACCCAGTGCCGGAACTTCCCACTGACCCTAGGGGACCGAGCTCACCGCTGGTTCTCATCACTCGCCCCGAGGTCAATCCACTCATTTGGCCAGCTCTCGCGGGAGTTTTTGGCCCACTTCTCCGGGTTTGGATCCTACCTCACCCAGAAGTATCGACTCACCAACATCCACTAAGGCGAGAACGAGACCGACCAGCAGTACCTGGATAGGTTCGATAAGATACTGCTGGAAGGTGAGCCGGTGAGCGAGGACACCAAGGTCGTCACGGTAATGGCCGGGCTCAGAAAGGGCACCAACCTCTGGAAGGAGATGCACCTCGCATGTCCGAACACTTACATCGAATTCCTCCACAAGGCGGGGGTGTTCGTGGCTATGCAGGAGGCACTACTGAAAGAAGTTGGTGCCCCTGAGGAGAAGAAGCCCTACGGGAAGAAGTCCGGGGGCACATACAAGGCTCCCCGGAACTTGAAGGCCTTCGGAGACGGAGATGAGTTCAAAGAAAAACTCAACCAAGTCCTCACTGTCTCCGTCGACCAAATCTTTACGGCGGTCAAAGATAAGGCCTTGTTGGAGGAGCCGAGAAGGATCCGCCAGGACCGATCGAAGCTCAATCCCAACAAGTACTGCACCTACCACCAATCAATCGGCCACTTCACCAGTGAATGCCGAGACCTCCTCAAACAATTGTGGAAATTTTACGAGGACGGGAAGCTGGCTGAGTTCGTGAAGAAAGCCCCGGCTAAGAGGCCCAGGTTCGAGAGAAGGGAGGTCTCCGATGACGAGGAAGAGGACGCGGTCCAACGCGGTCCTCCAAACAGGCGAAGGGCACCTCCCCAACCTCAGCAAAACTTGAAGCCCACCCGAGAACTCTTAGTTCTCAAAGAAGAAATCAGAGCTGCCGGAGGTCTCCAAGAAGGGGGATCCTCCATTTCCAAGAGAAAAAGGAAGGCCGAGATCCTGGCCATAAACTAGGTCCAGGAAGGCAGCTCCAACATCAGGCCCGTTGCACAACTCACTAACGAGCTAACATTCTCCTCGACGGACCTAGAAGGGGTACTGGCGTCCCACAATGACTAGTTGGTGATAACCGCCAACATCATGAATGTCCGAGTTCACAGGCTACTTGTGGACACCGGTGCTTTCACCAACATACTCTTCAAATCCACCTTAGATGCCTTAGTTGATTTTGAGTCGTATTTAGAACCTAGCAATGCTAGGATAGTGGGGTACGGAGAATCTGTAACCGTCCCCCTAGGTAGCATTAGGTTGAGCGTCCAACTTGTATTGGCCGAGGACCCAGAGCGGAGGCTGACTAGGTTAGTAGATTTCCTAGTTGTCGACCAGCAGTCCTCCTACAACGGGTTTCTTGGCCACCCGTTTATTAATGAATTTAAAGTGGCGTGTTCGACCTACTACTACTGTTTGAAATTCCCAACTCCGAAAGGTGCCGGAACTATCCAAGGCGACTAGAAAAGACCAGAGAGTGTACTCCAAATCAAAGATGGCCGGGTCAAAAAGTCTGTAACGCAGGTTCACATCCTTGAAGGGGACGTACAGATTCCCGAAGACGAGCCGAACATCCTAGACATCATCTCAACAGAAACTGAGATGATGGAGGTAGGCGACGTGCAGGAAATCGACCAAGTCCCAGGACCTGCGCAGGAGGCACAGCCGGCACCAATGGAAGGAATAGAGGGGCCCCAAAATAACCAAGTGTTGGGACCAGTGCAAGAACATCAACCTACGCCCATGGAGGTGGACCAAGAAGCCCAAGGTGGAGAACCTACGGGAGATCAAGAATCAATACGAATGGATGTTGATCCAGCTCCCCAGGTCACAGAGCCACCCCGAGTTGGCAAACCACCGGAGGTGATGACGGTTGAGGAACCTGCCCGAGTCAAAGGCAAAGATGATGACCTCGAACCGCGCCTAGGTCATGAACCTGCGCAGATGTCACAAGAGGAGTGGGACGAGTTCATCAGTGTCCCGAGGTGGAAAAGTCAGAAAAGGAAGGCCACCCCCGTGGAAGAATTGACAGCACTCCCGGTGGACCCAAAAAGGGACTTGGAGCTTTTTATTGGTTCCGAGTTACCTGAACCGTACCGGTCGAGGATGAAGCTATTTCTGATATCCAACTTGGATGTATTTGCCTGGTCCCATGAAGACATGACGGGAATCCCGTTGGAACACGCTTGTCACAGACTTAACATAGATCCGACAAGGAGATCTGTCCGCCAAAAGCGAAGAAAGTATGGACCAGACAAGTATGTGGCCCTGACCGTCGAAGTGGGAAACCTGTTGGACAACAAGCTGATCAAGGAAGCCTTATGTCCGCAGTGGGTTGCGAACCCCGTCCTAGTGAAGAAGGCCAATGGGACGTGGAGACTATGCATAGACTTCACAGACCTGAACAAGGCCTGCCCGAAGGACAACTTCCCACTACCCTACATTGATCAGCTTGTAGATAGCACCGCAGGCCATGAAATGATGACATTTATGGACGCGTTCGCGGGCTATCACCAGATAGCATTGCACCCGGATGACCAGGAACACACGGCGTTCTACACCAACAAAAACATGTATTGCTGGGAAAGGATGTCATTCGGACTTATCAACGCCGGTGCTACCTACCAAAGGTTGGTGAATAAAATGTTCGACCAACACATCGGCGAATCTATGGAGGTTTACGTGGACGACATAGTTGTCAAGAGTTTGCGAAAGGAGGACCACCTCGACCACCTAAAGCAGACTTTCGACATACTACGCCACTACAACATGAAGTTGAACCCCAAAAAGACCAGCTTTGGCGTACACTCTGGGAAGTTCCTAGGCCACCTGGTGAGCCAACGAGGAATAAAGGTCAACCCAACGCAGGTCCAATGCATAATCGATATGGGCGTACCTGATTCCGTGCAGAAAATCCAGAGGTTAACCAGGTGTATGGCAGCCTTGAACAGATTCATCTCCAGGTCCGGTGATCGAAACCATCCATTTTTTTAGGCGATCAAGGCAAACACACGAAGGTATAAAGAGGCGGCCAAAGCCAACAAGCTCCACCTCAAAAATCACTTCGTATGGACAAGCGAATGCCAACGAGCCTTTGAAGACATTAAATCATACCTGGCAGATACGCAGGTCCTATCGCAGCCAATACCTGAGGAGAAGTTATACCTCTACCTTGCTGCGTCGGAGGTCGCCATTAGCTCCGTCCTGGTCCGAGAAGAGGCAAAAACTCACCTACCAGTGTACTACGTGAGCCAAGTCTTACACGAAGCTGAGTTGCGGTATACCCCGACGGAGAAGCTAGCTTACGCGCTGGTGATGAGTGTTAGAAAATTGAGGCCTTACTTCTTCCACCACCCAGTGGAGGTGTTGACAACATTCCCACTTAGGAAAATACTACAACGGCCGGACACTGCGGGACGCTTGTTGAAATGGTCACTAGAAGTTAGCCAATACGGTATAACCTACGCACCCCGAACAACGATCAAGGGACAAGCGCTAGCCGACTTTATTGTCGAGCTAACTTTCCCACAAGATCCGACGAGGGGGCGTATAGCTCCGTGGCACCTCTACGTAGACGGATCATCAACTAGCACAGCAGCGGGAGCCGGAGTAGTCCTGATTAGCCCAGACAGACAAGTCTTCACCTCCGCAATCCTGTTCGACTTTAGAGCAACCAACAACGAGGCGGAGTATGAAGCTTTGATAGCCGGACTTAGGTTATCAATAGCTGTGGGGGCAACCAATCTTCAAATTTTTAGAGATTCCCAGCTAATAATATCCAAAGTTCGGGGGGAGTATGAAGCAAAAGATCAACAAATGATGACCTACCAGAAGATAGTAGCACATCTGATCTCGATGTTTACGCAAGTTTACATCAATCAGATACCGAGGCTAGAAAACACACAAGCGGACGCACTAGCCCGGCTAGCTACCAGCAATGGTGAAGCCGACCTGATGGAGGTTATCATCAATAATCTGAAAAACCCCTCGACATCTGATTACAAAGTAAATCAGACCTCGAGTGGGGGGCAAGAGCAGGAAGATGTTGAAGATTGGTGTATTCCGATCCAAAAATATTTAAAGGATGGAGAGACCCCAGATGACCCATGGGAAGCTAGCCGGCTAGTGAAGCAAGCAGCCAAATATACATTGGTGGATGGCCAACTCTACAAACGTGGATTCTCTCTACCCCTACTCAAATGCTTATCTAAGAAGCAGGGGTCTGAAGTGTTAGAAGAAATTCACGAAGGGATTTGCGGAAGTCACGCTGGGGGCAAGCCTTGGCATACAAGACAATCAGACAAGGGTACTACTGGCCCACTCTACGCAAGGATGCCATTAGCTTCGCAAAGAAGTGCCAGAAGTGCCAACTCTTCGCACCTAATATCCACTCCCCGGCCAACCAACTGAAGTCGGTTTTCAGCCCATGGTCTTTCGCGAAATGGGGTATCGACTTGATCGGCCCATTCCCACCTGGAAGAGGCGGTGTAAAGTTTGCTGTTGTAGCAGTAGACTACTACACTAAATGGGCTGAAGCCGAAGCTCTCACAACAGTAACACAAGAAAGAATGATCGGCTTCATTTGGAAGAACCTGGTTTGCCGATTCGGACTTTCGCAATCGATCATCACTGACAACGGGAGGCAATTTGACGGCCAAAGTTGAGAGACTTCTGCAGTTCGTGGAACATCAAAAAACATTACTCAACCCCTTACCATCCGCAGTCAAACGGCCAGGTCGAGGCGGTTAACAAAATCTTGAAGCACACATTGAAGCTCCGCCTCGAAGATAAGAAAGGGAGCTGGGCGGACGAACTCCCAGAAGTCCTATGGTCTTACAGGACATCATACCGAGCCAGCACCGGAGAAACCCCATTTGCTTTAGCCTTTGGGACCGAAGCGGTAGTACCGGTCGAAATCCAGAACAAGACTTGGAAGATGGTAGGATTCGACGAGGAAAAGAACGATGAAGCTTTGGCGGTCGAAAAAAATCTGGTCGAAGAGACCTGAGCTTCGTCAGAAATGAAAAATGCCACCTACAAGCGTAGAGTAGAAAAGTACTACAACTCCCAGGTCCACGACCGAAGGTTCAAGGTTGGGGACCTAGTGCTAAAAAAGAAGTTGATGGCCCCACCGGGTGTATTCCGGTCAAACTGGGAAGGCCCGTTCCGGGTTACTGCAGCCTGGGCAAACGACACTTATGACCTCGAAGATGCAGAAGGCAAAGCCTCGTCATATACCTGGAGTGCGGCGCATCTAAAAAAGTTCTACCAATAGACTAGAATTCTGTAATAGACTAGTCGAAGGTTCGCATCAGAAATGTTGATGGCAGCCAATGTAAATTACGATGCTGTGAAAAGTTAGAAAAATTTACCATGTCAGAAAAATTTGCCAAGTGTTCGAACCTCCATAGCTCGCCAACTATGAGAGCTACTGTAGGTCGCCCACTGTCCGACGGAGTTCGCCCACCATAGCTCGCCAAATACTCGAGGCTTCGTAATGCACAAGGACCAAGGTCCCAAACGTTATAATTAAAATGCTCGTAGGCAAAGGCCAAAGTGCCCAAGGTCGCGAAGGTACCCTTCTTAAAGGATTGCCAAGCACCTACTGCCATAAGTTAGAAAAAATTGCGATAAAGACAAAGAACGTCTAAGGCAGGGTTCGTGAAACCCAACTGCCCAACGTGAATTGAACAAAGTACAACTCGCAACCCTAAGTGGTTTAAGACGAGCGATTTGCGGCCCTAAGTGGCATAGGACGAAGAACATGTACTGTTAAAATGGAGGTGCGATTCGTAGTCTTAAGTGACATAAAATGAACGATTTGCTTCTCAAAGTAGAGTAAGACGAACAAATGAGCACCCGAAATATGCGAACGAGCCAGTTAAAATTATAACATAAAGCACAAAAATGTAGGTGAAGAGAGTTAGACAAAAAATGGCTCAATTTCTATTCAAAAGATACTTAAGAAATTTTCAAGTTAAAAATACTTGAAAAATTCCTAAGTATAAGAAATGGCGCTGGCCACAAAGGCCGACCAGCTGGCCATCTTTGAAGTACAAAAGAAGCTCCTTCTGGGCGAGCTATACATAAGCCCGGTGAGCTCTAACTACTTGAACGAAAACAAAAACTACAAAAAAGAACTCCTTCTAGGCGAGCTCTGCAGCCTGGCGAGCTACTGTGACTAAGCTAAGAATCAAAAGGCAAGAAACTAGTCTATGAAAGCAAAGAAAAAGCCTAAGTGTCGGGAGCAACGGGGGCAGCAGGCACATCGGCAGAGACCTCGGCAAGGGTAGGGGCGACCTGGCCAGCTGGGAGGGCGAGCTCAGAGAGCGAGGTGATATTGCCCGTGAGCCCGCTTGTGTCGAACTCACTGGTGTCCAGCGTCGCATCCCCACAAGCTTCCTAAAGTTGGTCGATAGTTGGGGGTGTTTGCTCCTCCTCGACGTCGACGTCATTCCCCCCGGTGAGCTCCAGTTTCGGAACCGAGATGGTTTTGATGATCTTAAAATGGGCCGGGACAAAGTCAAGGGGAATGCCGAGCTCCGGAAGATCGCCGATGTCAAGCTCGGTCTCGTCAGGGAAGGGAACCCGACCCAGACAGTCCTTGAAATCTTCCACCACGGCGGCGACCTCGTCGCCCTTGTGGGCCCTGGCCCACCAAATGGTCCTAAGGACCTCGGCATAACATTGGACGAATCCTTTGTCAGAGGCCTCGGCCCTTACGGCTGTCAGATCTGCTGAGGTGGAGGAGGCATTGTTGCGAAGCTCGGTAACCTCGTTTACCTTGGTAGAAAGCTACTCCCTCAGTTTCGAGCACTCCTCATCGGCATGCTCACAATAATCTTATAAGCTTCTTTGATCTTTCCGGCTCGTCCAAATAAGTCAACCATGCATTCATAATGTTCCATAGCAGGCACAATCTTGTATATAATCTGATATATAATCTTTACTATTAACAGTTTCACATATGTTGCTCTCTTTATCGTCTGCTAAACAGAGGAAACCATTTTTCTTGCAAGGAACTGTGGTGGGAGATCATGAGCATCAGAAATACCAGCAGTGTAGCCACCCCAACTGGAGATCCTCCTACCCTGTGTATTGCATCCTTCTCCGGCAAACATAGGCTAAACGGGACCCACTCTCGATCTTCGCTCGATAACCAGTGAACGAAGAGCAGCAGAGCCACTGGACACACCATGAGGCAGAGCTTGAAGCTGTCCAAAAGGTCCTCAAACTTGGACTCATAGTGTAATGCACCAAGAGATGATCAAGAAGAGGAGTGCTATGAAAATGAAGACGACCAAGTGGATTGGAAGTGAGAGAGAGGGGGATTGGAAGTAGTCATAGTAAGATGAGTTGTAGCTTCTTTCCATTCTGAGATCAGAGACCTTTCATTTGAGTGAAGATATATAAAGGGAGTGTCTATATATAGAGGAGGCTTTATTTAATTTGTTGGAGTGAAAGAGATGAAAGTAATGATATATGAAGTGCTCTAGAAATCACTAGTTTGCTTTAATGGGTTATCCATTAGTTTAAGGGCAATTTATTAAGATGCTGTACATGTGCCATATGGATGTTGCCATGTTGGTCACAAAATTATGAAATTGAATTTTTTTACAAGCTTTAATGGATGATACTTTCTTTAAAAACTAAGATGTGATATTTTTATATGTTTTTAAAATTTGAGTATTATAAGAAATTTTAAAAAATAACACAGAAATAATCTCATAAACATTTGCTAGTATTTGATTTTGTGTGTCAGTTTACTTTTCAAGCGTCAGTTACTGTCTCTTAATTTATTTAAAGAGAAAATAATAATATTTTTATAAAAAGTGATCACAATTTTTTTTAAAAAATACTGTTAGTATTTTATTATAAATTTATTCTCGATTTTTTAAAATTATTTTTATATTTAGTTATAATTTTATTGCTAATTAAATTTTGTATGTATCTTGATAAAAAGAAATATGAGATTAAAATATACTTAAACATGAGTAAGTTTATTTTTTTTGCTAATATCGATGGTACATTTTGGGACATTCATCAGGACGAAATCAAGATTTAAGGCTTTATTCAATGTAGGGTTGAACCGACCATGAAATGACACAAAGAAGTGAGTAGAATATTGTAGAAAAAGTAGTTAGAAAGAGTATAGTGAGGGCAACGTGGAATGTTATCATGCAAAAAGAAAAAAAAAATTAATGATTTTGCTTTTTTCTTTATTATTGACACAAGCCTCAGTTTAATTATGTACAAATTAATAAAGCAAATTAGAAAATAATGTGATTTTGTTATGAACAAATTTTTTTAAAGGATTCCCCAATCAAAGAATTATAGTTGTGAATTGTTAGAAATTCTAATAGATCCATATGACATGTATTATTATTTATATAAATATATTTAAACACAAATTAATAATCAATTAGGTTCATTTGGTTCGTTAGATAAACTAAGAAAAATTAAATTATTTTATCTAATTTAATGTTTGGTTTAATGGACAAAAGCCCAAGATTAATAAAAAGCTCAAAAATAAAATTCAATTGTCTTATGAATGAAAGGTAATATTATGCTGACCTGACCTGAGTCCGGTTAAGCCTGAGTCATCCTGAGGCATTTTTTTCAGGCCTGATGAGATTTCAAAATCTCTACAGTTACAACACGTTTTGAAATTTAAAAAAACCTGTTTTAATGCAATTAATTTAGACGTTTTGTCGGTTACGGTCAAGACCAATTGTGGGTCTTTATGGCCATACTCCAACAGTCATTTTTTAATACTATAAATAGTATTCTTATGTGTTGCAAAAAATACAAGAATAACAAGAATATACTATATTTGAGTGGAAAAATATCCAGATACTTTCCTGCAACCTGCCACTTACTTTTGTCTAAATATTCCGCTAAATTTCCGTTCTTACTCCGGTGATTTACGAACAATTTCTCGGTTCGTTTTAAGCAAGATATAGTGCTATATCATTGTTTTTTATCGTTGTATCCTGGAAAACAAGTGTCCCATAAATTCACTAAGCACCTAGAGAGTGAGGGACATATTTTGTTTTAAGAAAATCGTGTTCCTCACGAACCTCGATTTTCCGATTAATTTTATTATTATTTTCAGCCATCAGGTGCACTATCCCTACAATACTCACCTTATATTGAAAAGGAGAACCATAATTCAATTTATTTTTTATTTTATGATATAGAGGGCAAAATTGTCAATTGCATATATTTTTATTATTAATCTTATAATCCAAACATTCAAAATGAAATTATCTTACAAACCAAACATACCCTTATGCCTCATTTGGTTCGTTAGATAAACTAAGATAAATTTAATTATCTTATCTAATTTGATGTTTGGTTTAATGGACAAATGCACAAGATTAATAAAAAGCCCAAAACTAAAATTCAATTATCTTATGAATAGAAGATAATATTATCTTAGGGTAGAGGTATGATAATAATCCATTGATTTTATCTTTACTAAAATACTCCCCTTATATTAAAAAGGAGAACCATAATTCATTTTATCTTTGTTTATGATATAGAGGGTAGTATATGTTTTTATTATTAATCTTGCAATCCAAACATTCAAAATAAAATTATCTTACACTACTAATTATCTTAATCCATCAATCCAAATATACTATTTAACTCCTAGATAATTGTTGGTGGGCGAGCTACCCGAGGCAATTCAGGCAATCAGGAGGCCCAACACCTGGGAGGTCGCCCACGAGCTCGCCAGGGTGCCGAACGCACCTCCGACATCCAGGGTGCCGACCTCCGAGACATCACCCGTTATACAACGCCGAGAGTACCAAGGCGTCAGAGCTCGCCCAAGTGTTGACATCAGAGCTCGCCCATGAGCTCGCCTGTTAGTCATTAGGACCCCGATGGTGCGTTCTTTTTCCCTCCGTCCGGTTTATCCACAAGGGTGGTTTACGACGAGGTTTTTAATGAGGCCCATCTAGTCTAAGGCATTGTAGTAGGATGATGCACGATGTAGGGAGCAGTGTAAGGGACCAGGACGAAGGTTACGGACCTTCGTCAACACCGGAAGCAAAATAGGCTCGTAAGGTGCCGTCTCACACTCGCACACCTATAAATAAGACATCTCTTGTACTATTCACACAATTAATACATTTCCTACACTCCATTTTCTCTCTCTAAGCCATCATCTCTCTCTCTCTCTATATATTATATCCAAGAACACAAAATCATAAGATTATTGTTTGGTAGAATTAATCCGCTATAAAGCCACATAAACGAACACGATTAAGAAATTCTATCAATAATTTGGCGCTAGAAGGAGGGCCTGCGCCCGAATATGAAAAATAAAAATTTTCAAGAACAAAAAGTTAGGGTTTGTTTGAAGATTTGACGGTGTTCTTGATAAAACTCAAGAACACTTGAAGATACACATACATATTCATTTCTCTGGACGAAAAACCCAGATTTCCGAACGAAAACCTGAATTCTCAAATTCACAAATTCTGCCCGGAAAAAGTTTTCAAACGCGCGCATGTACACGAATAAACTAAATTTCGAATAATTCGTCACACGCGATGCTAGACGAAAATTTGCACAGCTCCACCCAAGCTGGACGACCACCATCCCGGCGACCTCCCTCCACCTCGGCGACTTGCAGCAAGTTACCCCCCCCCCCCGAAATCCAAAAATGGCTAACACTCGAGCCGCCAAAGGACAGACCTCCGCAGCTGCCGGAAGGTCCAAAGGAGGTGACCAAAATCAGGCCGAGGTGGAGACCTCACGCCAGGTGGTGGAGACCTCACAACCACCTCCCCAGAAGAGCACCGCAGCCCCGCGACCTCCGCGAGTTGTGGTGACCCAGGAGGACTTGGCCCCCGCCCTGAGGGACCTGGCCAACAACCCCGACGAGCTCCAACGCACCATCGCAACCCTACAAAGGTTGCAGCAGAGGCAGTAGGACGAGCTCACCCTGGTCCCTAGGCGAGCTCCAGCTGCCGAAGCCCGGGAGCAAACCAGGCCCACCCAGGGCACTCAGACCCGGGGGGAATACAGTGTCCTCCCCACCGAGTAGGAGGCGAGCTCGGCATAAGCTCGCCAGCATAGGGAAAGGGCCGGCAAGGCCAAGATGGTGGAGGAGGATCCCGCTCCTTACACCGGAAGAGATTCGGCCTACACCGGGGCATCTGGCACCCACCAATCACAAAGGAGGGAAGTCCTCCAAGGCAGACTGGGACCCAGGTACGGAGAAAATGAACGAACAGCCGCCCCGGTCATGTCGCAAGGGGGAGACTCAGACCTATAGTTGCGCAGGTCCGCCCATGAACGATTGAGAAGGCCCGCCACCGACAGGATGGGCCCCCATGGCAGACACCAATTCCAGCCCGTCACTGAGAGGTCCCCCAGAGTGAGGCACCTCGGGGACGTGCGTCCGCGAGATGCACGACCTTTGAGCAGCCTCCGCCGGAGGTGACCCGTGATGACGAGCTGGCCTCCCTGAAAAAGACCGTCGAAATGCTGCAAGCCCAAGTAGCAGCCAAGTCCGGCGGACCTGACGCCACCACTCTCCCCGCATCTCCATTGGCACCTGCCATCCTTCGCGCACCGGTCCAAAAGAAAATCCAGTTCCCGGTGATGTCCGCGTACGAGGGCGAATCTGACCCGAAAGTCCACCTGGCCAAGTACGCGGACTTCATGATTTCGGTTGGCGCCACCGACTCCACCCAGTGCCGGAACTTCCCGCTGACCCTAGGGGACCGAGCTCACCGCTGGTTCCCTTCACTCGCCCCGGGGTCAATCTGCTCATTTGGCCAACTCTCGCGGGAGTTCTTGGCCCACTTCTCTGGGTTCTGATCCTACCTCACCCAGAAGTACCGACTCGCCAACATCCACCAAGGCGAGAGCGAGACCGACCAGCAGTACCTGGAGAGGTTTGACAAAATCCTGCTGGAAGGCGAGCCGGTGAGCGAAGACACGAAGGTCGTCGCTGCAATGGCCGGACTCAGAAAGGGCACCGACCTATGGAAGGAGATGCACCTCGCATGTCCCAACACTTACACCGAATTCCGCCATAAGGCGGGGGTGTTCGTGGCTATGCATGAGGCACTGCTCAAAGAAGTTGGTGCCCACGAAGATAAAAAACCCAACGGGAAGAAGTCCGGGGGCACCTACAAGGCTCCCCAGAACTTAAAGGCCTTTGGCGAGGGAGACGAGCTCAAAGAAAAGCTTAATCAGGTCCTCACCGTCTCCGTTAACCACGTCTTCACTGCCGTCAAAGGCAAGGCCGTGCTGGAGGAGCCGAGGCGGATCCGCCAGGACCGCACGAAGCTTAACCCTAATAAATTCTGCGCCTACCACCAAGCCATCGGCCACTTCACCAGCGAGTGCAGAGACCTCCTCAAACAACTCTGGAAATTTTATGAGGATGGGAAGCTGGCCGAGTTCGTGAAGAAGGCCCCAGCTAAGAGGCCAAGGTTCGAGAGGAGGGCTGCCTCCGATGATGAGGATGAGGAAGCGGACCAACCTGGTCCCCAGAACAGGCGGAGGGCACCTCCCCGCCTCAGCAAACCATGGAGCCCACCCAGGAACTCTTGGTTCTCGAGGACGGGGGATTCACCATGTCCAAGAGGAAAAGAAAGGCCGAAATCCGGGCCATAAACTCAGTCCAGGAAGGCAGCTCCGGCCCCAGGTCCATCTCACAGCTTACTGATGAGCTGACATTTTCCTCGGCGGACCTGGAAGGGGTACTGATGCCCCACAACGACTCGTTGGTGATAACCACCAACATCATGAACGTCCGAGTTCACAGACTACTTGTGGACACCGGCGCATTCACCAACATTCTCTTCAAATCCACCTTAGATGCCTTAGGTGATTTTGAGTCGTATCTGGAACCTAGCAATGCTAGGATAGTGGGGTTCGGAGAGGCTGTAACCGTCCCCCTAGGTAGTGTTAGGTTGAGCGTCCAGCTTGTATCGGCTGAGAACCCCGAAAGGAGACTGACTAGGCTCATAGATTTCCTAGTTGTCGACCAGCAGTCCTCCTACAACAGGTTCCTCGGCCACCCGTTTATTAATGAATTCAAAGTGGTGTGTTCGACCTACTACTACTGTTTAAAATTCCCAACTCCAAAAGGTGTCGGAACCATAAAAGGTGACCAGAAAAAGGCCCGAGAGTGTTTACTCCAAATGAAAGATGGTCAGGTCAAAAAAGCGGTGACACGGGTCCAAGTCCTTGAAGAGGACGTGGAGATTCCAGCAGATGAGCCAAACATCCTAGACGTCATCTCGGTCGAAACTGAGATGATGGAGGTAGGCGATTTGTCAGAAATCAACCAAGACACAGGACCTGTGCAAGACACACAATCGACACCAACAGAGGATTTGGAAGAAACCCAAGCGTCGAGACCTGCGCAAGAGTCGGGACCCGCGCAGGAACAACAACCTGCTCCCATGGAGGTGGTCGATGAAGCCCAAGATGGGGGACCTGCGGGAGGTCAAGAACCAACACCAATGGATGTTGACCTAACTCCCCAAGTCACCGCGCCATCCCAAGTTGACAAAACACCGGAGGTACTAACAGTTGATGGACCCGCCCGAGCTGAGAGCCAACCCGATGACCTCGAACCGCGCATAGGTCACGAACCTGCGCATATGTCACAAGAGGAGTGGGATGAGTTCATCAGCGACCCAAGGTGGAAAAGTCAAAAGAGAAAAGCCACCCCCATGGAGGAATTGACGGCACTCCCGGTGGACCCGGAAAGGGACTTAGAACTTTTCATTGGTTCTGAGTTACCTGAACCGTACCGGTCGAGGATGGAGCTATTCTTGATGACCAACCTGGACGTGTTTGCCTGGTCCCACGAAGACATGACGGGGATCTCGTTGGAATATGCTTGCCACAGACTCAACATAGACCCGACAAGGAGACCGGTACGTCAAAAACGAAGAAAGTATGGACCAGACAAATATGCAGCTCTAACTGTTGAGGTGGAGAAGTTGTTAGACAACAAGCTCATCAAGGAAGCCTTGTGTCCGCAGTGGGTCGCGCACCCCGTCCTGGTGAAGAAACACAATGGGACGTGGAGACTCTGCATTGACTTCACGGACCTGAACAAAGCATGCCCGAAGGATAACTTCCCACTACCTCACATCAATCAGCTGGTAGATAGCACCGCAGGCCATGAGATGATGACATTCATGGATGCTTTTGCGGGCTATCACCAGATAGCTCCACACCCAGATGACCAGGAACATACGGCGTTCTACACCAACAAGAACATGTATTGCTGGGAAAGGATGCCGTTCGGACTCATCAACGCAGGAGCCACCTACCAAAGGTTGGTGAATAAAATGTTCAACCAGCACATTGGCGAATCCATGGAGGTGTACGCAGATGACATAGTTGTCAAGAGTCAGAGAAAGGAGGACCACCTGGACCACCTAAAACAAACCTTCGACATACTGCGCCACTACAACATGAAGTTAAACCCCAAAAAGACCAGCTTCGGCGTGCACTCCGGGAAGTTCCTGGGGCACCTAGTTAGCCAATGAGGAATCGAGGTCAACCCAACGCAGGTCCAATGCATAGTCGAGATGAGTATACCCGATTCCGTCCAGAAAATCCAAAGACTGACTGGGTGCATGGCAGCCCTGAACAGATTCATCTCCAGGTCCGGTGACCGGAATCGTCCGTTCTTCGAGGCGATTAAAGCAAACACACGGAGGTACAAAGAGGTGGCCAAAGCCAACAAGCTCCACCTCAAAAACCACCTCGTCTGGACAAGCGAATGCCAACGAGCCTTCGAAGACATCAAAACATACCTGGCAGATACGCAGGTCCTGTCAAAGCCAATACCTGGAGAAAAGCTGTACCTATAACTAGCCGCATTGGAGGTAGCCATCAGCTCCGTCCTGGTCCGAGAAGAGGCAAAAACACACCTACCAGTGTACTATGTAAGCCAAGTCTTACACGAAGCTGAGTTGCGGTACACCCCAACAGAGAAGCTGGCTTATGCACTAGTGATGAGTGTTAGAAAATTGAGGCCTTACTTCTTTGACCACCCGGTAGAGGTGCTGACAACGTTCCCACTACGTCAAATACTACAGCGCCCAGACATCGCCGGACGCCTGCTGAAATGGTCAATAGAGATCAGCCAATACGGTATAACCTACGCACCCCGAACAGTGATCAAGGGACAAACACTTGCCGACTTCATTGTCGAGCTAACTTTCCCACAAGATCCGACGAGGGGGCGTATAGCTCCGTGGCATCTCTACGTAGACGGATCATCAACCAGCGCAGCAGCAGGCGCTGGCGTGGTCTTAATCAGCCCGGACAGACAAGTCTTCACCTCCGGAATCTGGTTCAACTTTCGAGCAACCAACAACGAGGCGGAGTATGAAGTGTTGATAGCAGGACTTAGACTATCACTAGCTGTGGGGGAAACCAATCTTCAAGTTTTCGGAGATTCCCAGCTAATAATATCTCAAGTCCGGGGGAAATATGAGGCAAAAGACCAGCAGATGATGACGCACCTGATCTCGATGTTCATGCAGGTTTACATCAATCAGATACCGCGGCTAGAAAACACGCAAGCAGATGCTCTAGCCCGGCTAGCTACTAGCAACGGCGAAGCCGAATTCACGGAGGTTGTGATCACCACACTGAAAAACCCCTGGACGTTCGATTACAAGGTAAACCAAACCTCGAGCGGGGGGCAGGAGGACAGTGAAGATGGTGAAGATTGGTGCACTCCAATCCATAAATATTTGACAGACGGAACAACCCCCGTGGACACCTGGGAAGCTAGCCGGCTAATAAAGCAGGCCGCTAGATATATACTGCTGGACGGCCAACTCTACAAACGTGGATTCTCTCTACCCCTACTCAAGTGCCTAACTAAGAAGCAGAGGTCGAATGTGTTATAAGAAATTCACGAAGGAATTTGTGGGAGTCACGCTGGGGGGCAAGCATTGGCATACAAGACGATCAGGCAGGGCTACTATTGGCCCACTCTTCACAAAGATGCCATCAGCTTCGTGCGAAGGTGCCGGAAGTGTCAACTTTTCGCACCTAACATCCACTCCCCAGCCAACCAGCTGAAGTCGGTTTTCAGCCCATGGCCTTTCGCGAAATGGGGAATCGACTTGATCGGCCCATTTCCATCTGGTAGAGGTGGTGTAAAGTTTGCTATTGTAGCAGTAGACTACTACACTAAGTGGGCTGAGGCCGAAGCTCTCACAACAATAACCCAAGAAAGGATGATCGGCTTCATATGGAAAAACCTGATCTGTAGATTCGGACTTCCACAGTCGATCATCACGGATAATGGAAGATAGTTCGACGGACAGAAGTTGAGGGACTTCTGCAGTTCATGGAACATCAAGAAGCACTACTCAACTCCATACCATCCCCAATCGAACTGCCAGGTCGAGGCGGTGAACAAAATCTTGAAACACATATTGAAGCTCCGCCTCGAGGAAAAGAAAGGGAGCTGGGCAGACAAACTCCCGGAGGTCCTATGGTTTTACAGAACTTCCTACCGGGCCAACACCGGAGAGACCCCGTTTGCCCTAGCCTTTGGAACTGAGGCGGTAGTACCTGTCGAAGTCCAAAACAAGACTTGGAATGTGGTAGGATATGATGAAGAAAAGAATGACGAAGCCCTGGCAGTAGAGAAGGATCTGATCGAAGAGACCAGAGCTTTGTCAGAAATGAAGAACGCCACCTACAAGCGTAGAGCGGAAAAATATTACAACTCTCAGGTCCGAGACCGAAAATTCAAGGTCGGAGACCTGGTGTTGAAAAAGAAGTTGATGGCCCCACCAGGTGTATTCGGTTCGAACTGGGAGGACCATTCCGGGTCACCGTAGCTTGGCCGAACGGCACTTATGACCTTGAAGATGCAGAAGGCAACACCTCGTCATACACCTGGAGCGCGGCCCATCTGAAAAAGTTCTACCAATAGACTAGAATTCTGTAATAGACTAGTCGAGGGTTCGCATCAGAAATGCTGATGGTAACCAATGTAAATTACGTTGCTATAGAAAGTCGGAAAAATTTGTGAAATCAGAAAATTCGCCAAGTGTTTGGACCTGCGTAGCTCGCCAACTATGCGAGCTGTCTCAGGTCGCCCACTGCCCAAGGAAGCTCGCCAGTCCCAGCTCGCCCAAGTACTCAAAAACCCATAGTGCGCAAGGAACAAGGTCCCAAGGGTTGTAATTAAATAGATCGAAGGCAAAGGCCAAAGTGCTCAAGGTCGCGAAGGTACCCTTCTTAAAGGGTTGCTAAGCACCTACTGCCACAAGTTAGAAAAATTCGCGAAAAAGATGAAAAATGTCTAAGGCAAGGTTCATGAAACCCAACGGCCCAACGTGATTCAATCGAAGTGCAGCTCACTGCCCTAAGTGGCCTAAGACGAGCAATTCGCGGCCCTAAGTGGTGTAAGACGAAGAATATGCACTCTCAAAACAGAGGTACAATTCGTAGTCGTAAGTGACGTAAAACGAACGATTCGCTTCTCAAAGTAGAATAAGACGAACAGTTATGTACCAGAAAAATAAATAAAAATGAGCTATTTAAAAATTATAACACAAAAGCGCAAAGATGTAAGTGAAAAGAGTTGGACAAAAAATGCTCGACTTATATTCAAAAGATACTTAAGAAATTTTCAAGTAAAAAATATACTTGAAAAAATCCTAAGTATGAGTAGCAGTGCTGGCCACAAAGGCCGACCAGCTAGCCATCTTTGAACTACAAAAAGCTCCTTCTGGGCGAGCTGCACGTGCCCGGCAAGCTATATCTACTTAAACCAAAACAAAAGACTACAAAAATGGATCTCCTTCTAGGCGAGCTACAGAGCCTGGCGACCTACTACAAGTTAGGAAATAAAAAGGCTAATCTAAGTGAGCGGGAAAAAGCTCAAGCATCCGGGGCAGCAGGAGGTACATCAGCGGGCACCTTGCCAGAGACTGGGGCGACAGGGTCGAAAGGGAGAGCGAGCTCGGTCTCAGAAGTGATATTCCCAGTGAGCCCACTGGGGTCGAGCTCACTGATGGTAAGCATCACATCCCCAAGGGCCTCTTGCATCTGCTCCATCGTCGGAGGGACCTCGCCTCCAGCACCCCCCTCGGCATCCTTGGCTTCCTGGACAAGGTCGGCGGTCAAGACCTACTTCGTCTGGATGATGTTAAACTTTTGACGAGCAGAGTCAAGATTGATCCCGTAGCCAGCAAGGTCCCCGATGTTCAGCTCCGTGCCGGGGGGGATCGTGGACTTCTCCAGACAGTCCTCAAACTCGCTGACAAGGGTCTCCCACTCGCTATCATGGTTGATCCGCGCCCACTGGAAGGAGCGGATAGCTTCAGCAAAACAAAAAACATAGCCCTTGTCAGTGGCGATCACCTCGGCGAGGTCTAGTGCCTCAGACGTGATGGCGGCCTCTGAGTGGCCCCTGAGCTCGGTGACCTCTAGAGTTTTTGCGGCGACCTCCTCCCGCAACTTCATGCATTCCTCCGAGTTTCCCCAGCTTTGGTCCCGGAGAATCTTGACCTCCTCCTGAACAAGGGCGAGCTCCTTGTCTTTGGAAGCAATCTGCTGGCGGGCTCGCTCAAGCTCGGCCTGCTGTTGGCAGAGGTCGTCCTGGAGCTTCTCCACCTTTTTAACGGTGAGCTGCTCTGCCTCCAGTGAAGCCTTCGTCTTGTTCTCCATCCTCGCGAGCTCTTCGAGGGCCCTCTTCCGCTCATCGCCCACCTTGTTGAGCGCCTTCCTCGCGTCGTGGCGAGCTTTATCCGCGACTGTAATTTCATCAGTGATGAGCTGGGCTGCTGCCATTGCCGCACAAGCGTAGTGCATCGCCAACCTCACCTTGTCGGCGGGCTTTTGCCTCTCAATCATAGCGATCTCCGAGGCGGAGAGGTACTTAGGGGCCTCGGTGAATACCCGGTGAGCTGACCCCTCCGGAAGATCCCTCGATGAGCTCAGGGCCTTGCACCGCTCGGCGGTGTGAAGAGACTCGGGTCACAGCGGGAGCTCGGCGGGAGTATACCTACACATTCTCGAATCAGTTAGCAAAAATCGTGAAAGTTACAATGGCTTCCAACTTCAAAAAGAGCTCGCCCACTTACCCAAACCTATCAGGGTTGAGCCCGAGGAGGGTGTTATCCCGGATAGGAACCCCGTAGGGAGACAACGGGGGCGCGCTCTGAGGAGTTGGAAGCGCTTGTGAAGAATGGGTCACGAGAGCTCGCCCTGACCCCACCTGAGTCGATTCAGAGCCCCCTCGGCCGCTGTGCTCGACGGAGCCACCCTCGGCCCTGGCCCGCTTATTGGAGCGAGCTTCTTCCTTGCTCACTCACGAACCATCTCCCCGGTGGAGAGCCCGCTTCGTCTGGTGGGGTGGAGGGGGCTGGGTACCCCGTTCAAGGTTGGAACCTCGGCCCACCCCTTTCTTGGTGCCGGCGACCTTCTCCTTTGTTGGGGGAGGAGCCGAGGTCCTCTGTGAGCCAGAGCCCCCAGCTTTATCAGCTGCTTTAGCGAGCTCTAGCTTTTTCGTTGCATCCAAAACGGCCCCTGAGGGGATGCCTTCCCTTCCCGGGCGAGGTTTGCCCATTTTCAGCTGCCGAGCTAAAAAGTGGTAAGCTTCGGGAACTTCAATAGGAGGGAGCTCGGCAGCGGGACCCGCACCTACAAGACAGGTGATTAGCAGTCCGGCGAGCTCGATATACAAGATGGCGAGCTATATAGCCTTCAGAATGGAAAAAATTAAAACCTTGAGAGGCGAGGTGGTGAGACGAGGTGATGAGGCCGGCGAGCCTGCGGCAATGGTGTTGGCACAAATGCTCAACCTCACGTTCTTTCTTTTATCGCAGGCAACACACTGTCCGCACAAACTCAAAGCCGACCGAAATCTTCGGTTTCCCACAGCTCGACCTGTGACGCTTCAAACCTGCAAAAAGGTAGATTAGATTATAAATCTAATCCAACGCACACACACTAAAGTACGCCACCTACAACTCGCCTCCCCATAAGTCTCGGGAGTAGGGATGCGCCCTCCGTGGCCATTAGAAGCTCGCCAGTCTCCTCCAATAAAGAAGAACTGCTCTTTCCAGTCTCGGATTTTATTTGGGAGGTCGCCCAAGAATTTGTCCCCCGGGCGAGCTTGGAAAGAGTAGTACCCTTTCCCCTCCCTAACTTGCCGGATAATGTTGAAGAGCTCGCGGATCTCCGCCGTGTTTAGTCGATTTTCATAGCCCTCGAGGTCAAAGACGGTCAGAGCTACCAACAAGTTACTCCATGCGTTCGGAGTGAGCTGGGTGATGGCGAGGTTCGTATCCGCCAGAAACTGCCCGACGATGGGGTGCAGGGGCAGAGTGAGCCTGGCCTTCAAAGTGTGATAATTAATAGCTGTGAGTCCGGCAGGAGGGAGGTCGGCTCGCTCTTTCTCCTCAGCGGCGTACATGAAGATATCCAACGGAATGCGGAACCGCTTCCGAATGTCCGGGAGGGCATACTCACTGACGATGCTCTTTGCCTTGAGGTCGGACTCGCCAGCGGCCTTGCGGATTGGAGCTCGCCGGGGCAATGGAAAGCTCACCTCGTGGGCCCTCACGTACTCCCTCCAGTCGAAGTCATGCACGACGTCGGTGGGGATTTGGTGTTCCGGAAGTTTGGGAAAGGGAAAGTCGATAAAACGGAGGTATTCGTAAGTGACCTCCGTCCCCATATCCTCACCGACCTCCTGATCGACCTCACAGGCTAGCTCGCTAGCAATATCACCGGCCCCGGCCTCGGCGATCTCTTCTTCGTCCGGGGCCACGGCTCCCCCCGAAGCTCGCTCAGAGTAGTCCCAGAGCTCGCGGAGCGGGAATTGCTCGCCAGAATTAGTAGCCCGCTCACCAGAGTCAGAATGAACTGACCCCAGGAGTTCGCCACTGTCTGGGAGAGTTTCAGAGCTCGCCCCAGAGCCCGAGGAGATAACCACAGATGTCGCTCGAGGGCTTGGACGGTCATCAGTCATTAGTTCCTTTCCCAAATCACGGTTCGAAATAGTGCAGCTCGAGGAGTTCTCAGACATGGTAGAGGCATCGCCGGAAAGGTTCGGTTTTCAAATCCAAGAAACGACCAAAAATCTGAAAAGAACTTGAAAGAAAAAAAGAAGGAAAATTCGGATTTCTACATTGGGGGATGCTCGGAGACACGTCGGGAGCGAGGGAACAGTCGCCAGAAATGCGCTCGGAGAAGTGAAGAAGCAAAGTGAGAAATGATCTTAGTTTCGCCTATTTATAGACATGGGGCGCGAGCTCAAATTTCCTGAAAGACCAGGGACCTTTTTGCAAGGAATTTGAAAAGTTGTCATTATGAGCGCGGGAAACGACACCTATAAAGACTTGCTCGACGCCTTGGACTCCACCCACGTCAGCTCGGGAGACCTCCTCACATAAGCTCGCCCAAGAGCTCGCATGCCAGCTCACCTGCACATGCCTTGAGTCATGACGTAGGCGAGCTGGGGGGCAATTGTTGGTAGGCGAGCTACCCGAGGCAATTCAGGGGATCAGGAGGCCCAACACCTGGGAGGTTGCCCACGAGCTCTCCAGGGTGCCGACCTCCGAGACATCACCCGTTATACAACGCCGAGAGTACCAAGGCATCAGAGCTCGCCCAAGTGTTGACATCAGAGCTCGCCTATGAGCTCGCCTGTTAGTCATTAGGACCCCGATGGTGCGTTCTTTTTCCCTCCGTCCGGTTTATCCACAAGGGTGGTTTACGGCGAGGTTTTTAATGAGTCCCATCTAGTCTAAGGCATTGTAGTAGGATGAGGCACAATGTAGGGAGCAGTGTAAGGGACCAGGACGAAGGTGCCGTCTCACACTCGCACACCTATAAATAAGACCTCTCTTGTACTATTCACACAATTAATACATTTTCTACACTTCATTTTCTCTCTCTAAGCTATCATCTCTCTCTCTCTATATTATATCCAAGAACACAAAATCATAAGATTATTGTTTGGTAGAATTAATCCGTTATAAAGTCACATAAACGAACACGATTAAGAAATTCTATCAACAATAATAATCTCTAGATTATAATCTTGTCTAATCTATCTTGAGTTATTTATGTTATCTATTGAACCAAATGAACCAGGGTATGTTTGGTTCGTAAGATAAAAGTATCTATCCGTAAAAAACATTACACTACTAATTATTTTAATCCATCCATCCAAATATACTATTTAATTCCTAGATAATAATCTCTAAATTATAATCTTGTCTAATTTATCTTGATTTATTTATCTTATCCATTAAGCCAAATGAACCCTTAATCTAGAGAATTACACTGATGAACTGCATGCTATTAGATAATTTTAATTATAACGGTGGAAGGATGCTTAAACTTTGAGAATGATGATTTTC
Source organism: Prunella vulgaris (assembly GCA_026898435.1). Taxonomy (NCBI): domain Eukaryota; kingdom Viridiplantae; phylum Streptophyta; class Magnoliopsida; order Lamiales; family Lamiaceae; genus Prunella; species Prunella vulgaris. Next base: position 286,727 of record JAPKLY010000484.1, on the reverse strand, counting down.
CAAATAAACAGTGTCGCATGAGTCTATGCAGCTAACTTAAATGAGTTAGGATCAACTCATTTAACATCTGCACGTAAAATGCATATATATGTTAACCACGTAGCAATTTTAGTCTATATTTCTGATTTTTGGCTCGTAAATTTATGTTAAAATGTGCAATCTTCTAAAGAAAAATTAAAACTCAAGTTTACTCAAATTAATTATTTTGAAAAGAAACAATTTGAACACTAGTATTTATAGTTTAATTTTTATGATGCAAATACTATTCAATGAAAAATATGTTATTATTTTTAAAATATATTTGTATTGTATATCTTAAAAGTGCATATAAGTATTATGTTAGAGAGTTCCTTACTGCTATAGTATTAGATTTATTTTGTAATTGAGTTAGTCATACTCACACGCACATACCTTCATAACACAGCTGCTGATATAAGTGCACACTTCACAACTTAGCACGGGAATTACATTGTTAGGTTGTTAGCAAAAACTGTTAGTTTTTAGGCATAGCAGTTAACTCTCAGAAGAAGATTTTTGTTCTTCTGTTATTCTATTTAAACAATGTAAAGCTTCGTAAATCATTTGAGTGAAATTTACACAAATTAACACACAAAAGTGAGAATTCAACATGATATCTTCTGAGTCAGTTACATTCACAGAAATTGGTTGGTTTTGGGTTGTTCATCCTCTGATATAGCTCGATTCACTCTGATTCGATTTCTGTTTCCATGGATTCTTCTTCTCCTCTTCCTAAATTCTTCATTGCCCTAACCATTCGTTTAGATCGCACAAATTATAGTTTTTGGCATTCTCAAGTTCTTGCCACCGTCCGTGCTCATGATTTCGATAAATTTCTTTTCTGTTCTGATGCAGATGTTCCTGCTATTCTAACCATTGATGATCAAGGTGTTTCTCAGCTGAGTAATGAGGCTCACATCTGGCACCGCAAGGATCAATTTCTTCTCAGTTGGTTGCTCTGTTCAATCACCGAGTCTATGTTAGGATATGTCAATCGATGTGTCCACTCTTTCCAGGTATGGAAGGTGTTCGATGATTTGTTTCAGTCACAATCTCGAGCGCAGGTCATGAATCTAAGGTTCAATCTTCAATCTATTAAGAAATGAGGTTCTACAATTGATGAATATGTGCTGCAAATACGAGGCATTGTCGATGCTTTACATGCTGCTGGACAAAACATTTCGGATGATGATTTGATTCTGAATTTGCTTGGTGGTTTAGGTTCTGACTATGATGCTGTGGTAGTCAATATCACTACAAGCTCAGATATGCTATCCTTTTCTGAAATTCACTCCATTCTTCACACACATGAAATGCGTCTCTTAAATTCTATTCCTAATCAACAGATCACACCTTCCACTACTTCATCTCCTTCTGCAAATTTTGCTGCCAGGACTAATAAAGGTAATTCTAGTGGTTTCAACTGGTGGTGATAAATCAAAGGGAAAACCAAAATTCTACACCAAACACAAGGTTCCTTGTCAAATCTGTGGTAAGACCAATCACTTAGCCTCAAAATGTTTTAAATGATTTGATCATTCCTTCACTGGTCTGGAAACCTCTCAATCTACTGGTTTGTCTCAGAACTTTTCTCATCACTTACAAGTCACTACTCCTCACTCTAATCCTTCTGCATATACTTCTTCCTCTTCATTTCCAAACTCATCAGCACATTACTATTCTAACCCATTCATACCTCACACTACTCCATCACAATCATCTTCTCATGTACCTTCTTCTGGTCCTATTCCTTCCTCAGGCAGTGAGTGGTGTGTTGACAGTGGGGCTACACATCACATCACTTCCTCTCTTGGTAACATGATCATTTCCTCTCCATACACAGGTAAATCTCTACTCACTGTTGGAAATGGTGATTCATTTCCTATTTTGCATGTAGGCTCTTTGGATGTTCAAAGCATGAATAATCATAAACATCTCACTCTTAATAATGTCTGGCATGTTCCTGACATTACTAGAAATCTCTTAAGCATTTCTCAGTTTTTACATGATAATAATGCTTTCATTGAATTTCATGCAACTTTTTGCCTTGTTAAGGACCAAATTACCAAACAAGTCCTCTAGAAAGGGGAGCTTAAAGATGGATTATATCAACTAAATGTTGTTGCCTTGAAGAAGTCCTTTTCTCATTCCTCTTCTGTTTTCAGTGTAATTCTGCTCATGTATCTTCATCTATGCTAAATAAATTTGCCACCGTTGCTGATCTTTGGCATCTTAGGCTTGGACATCCTTGTCAAAACACTCTGCATTCTGCTCACTGATTCTGTGAATGTTAGCTTTTGTAAAGCTTGCAAAATGGGCAAAATTCATCAATCTTCGTTTCCTTCTGTCTTGTCTCATGCTTCTAATGCTTTTGATATCATACATGCTGATGTGTGGGGCCCTGCCTCTATTTCCACTATTGATGGATTTACATATTATTTGTCTTTAGTTGATGAGCACACTAGGTATACTTGGTTATTTCCTCTTAAGGCCAAATCTGAAGTTGCTCAACTTGTTATGCAGTTTGTTACATTTATTGAAAGACAATTTCATAAGTCAATTAAATGCTTTCAATCTGATATGGGTGGTGAGTTTGTGTGTCTGCTGATTAGTGTGATTATTTGCTTGAAATTTGTGTGATTTTATTGTCTATTTTATATGATTTCTTGCAATTAGTTGCATTAATTAGACTATTTGTGTTTAATTGTTGAGAGATGTGTTTACTATTTATTTTGTAGAAAATTGTGAATTATTGAGCTAAAATACGTCTCAAATTAATTTTGTGAATTTAATTAAATGAATGGAGTTGAGAAAGAAATTAGTTGGGCTTAATTTTTATTGAAAATTGTCGGTTTATTTATTTTTCTATATGACAAAGTCTTGGCTCATTTGTTTGAATTGATTTTGATGCCCAAATGTTTGATATATTATTTAAGATGAAAGCTTCAGATTCCTTTTTGTAATTGGCATGACCCCACTTCATGTTGACCGTGAATGAGGAAATAGGGAAGGATACGTGGCTCACTTGTAACCACTTCCTTTATGCTTGTCTTAAATTTAACAGGTTCAATCAATTGAGAGAGAGAAAGTAGCCATTGTTGTTTTCTTCACCATACCATTTCTCACCACAGCCGCGAAGTGGTGTTCCACTGCCGAAAATTCAACAAACTGCCATGGCCGCCGTTCTCTGCTGCTATTTCTGCCACCATGCCTGAAGCTATTTTGGCCGGAATTATTAAGCCCGCTGTCCGATTCACAACCCAACAATCCCTGTTTGATGTTCAATTTGAAGCTCGCCGGAGATGAGAGCTAGACGCTGGAAATCCCCTGCACACTTTTCGCCGGAAAAACCAGAAATTCATTCGCCGGAATTCGCGCCGGAGAAACCCAGCAGCCGCCTGAAGACGAAGCTCCTCCACCGCTCATCCTTGCAATCGATGCCAGAAATTCAAAGCCACCGAAAATTATTTGCAGAGCAGTGGCGCACTTCTTACCGGAATTCGACCCAGCTGCCGGAAATCCACGATGCTCCTATTCACTTGCCGGAATCCGTCGAGCCCAAGGCCCCAAGCTACCCAACCACCATCGATTAGAAAAGAAGGGGAAGAAATAGTTGAAAATAGGTGAAAATCGCTGAAGGTAAAAATGCATTTTTGCTTAATCGGCTGTGTCCTTTCTCTTGCCTATGGCCGTGTGCACCATATAGCCTTTGGCCGTGTCATACCTGCCGTAGCGAATGACACGGCCAAGCATTTTATTCATACGGCCGTGTCATATTCCTGAAGAAGCCATGTCACACCCGCCGTAGCGAATGACACGGCCAAGCATTTTATTCGCACGGCCGTGTCAGCTTATCGAAGAGGTCGTGTGCTTGAAATTTCAGAATTTTTTTTATTTTGGGCTTGAGGTCTGCGGCCCATTTGTTATATCTGAGAGCCCATGATTAAGGAGGAGCAGTCATATATATATTCAGGAGGCATCAGACACAAAAAGGGGGCCCTGAAAAAAAAAAAAAAAAATCCTCTTATCCTCACACATACTCAAACACACACTAGCTAGGGTTTAATGCTTTCTTAGTTAAATTTTGTTGAATTTCAAGTATTGTTGAAGACTCAAGTTGTATTCACTCTCATTAGGTGATTTCTACCCTTTATATTAAATTTTGTTGGATTTATTTTAATGGTTATGATTTATTATCTTTATTTTGTTATGGGTTTGTTTGTGATGATGTTTGTTGGCTAGATTTTTAGTGTTTGGGTGTTTGGAATTATGTGGGTGATTGATTAATGAATTGATTTTGTGATTATATTCTAATTGGAGGTCATATGATTAGTTTAATGGGGTTTGTTTGATCAATTGCTAATTGTGCTCTTTTAATTCATATGGGTAAATTGTTTGTTGCAACGAGAGTTGGATAGGCATGTTTAGTTCATGTGGGTGTGAGTTCAATTTTGCGATTTTGAGATAATATTAGATTATCGCAACGAGAGTTGGGTAATTTTCATTAGAAAATCCATTAAGCTACATTAATTGCTTGAATTAATCTTTAGGTGATTAGTGAGGGGACCAAAGATGGGGCACCTTAGTATACGAGTGGAAAAGCACGCTAGAATTTTTCTTAGCCTTGTGTGATTACCCGGGTGGGAAACGGTGAACTATTCCTATAACAATCCGCATGCTTAATTGACGAGTTAATCCTAGGCTTATCCAGTACGGTTTAATGTGTATTTTTCGTGATTGCTCCTATCTTGACTGACATGAGGGATAAACGAACTTGTCGACCCGTTAATCGATTACCCCGTAAGGAAGAACACCCGAACACATCTTTCTCATCTTTTTATCTTTGTTGATTTCTACTTGCTTGTTATTTTAGTTGGCGATTTTAGTAATTTCTTGAGTCCTATTTTAATTGCTTTGCTAGAGTTAATCATTTTAATTTTAATTGTTGCACTTAGTTTAATTGGGAAACAAGTTAATCACACTACAATTGAGTGCCGACATATAATTCTAGGGCTACATTAGCCACTAATCCCGTGGATTGATATTTTAACCGGTCACTTACCTTACTACACGAACCTTCTTATACTTGAGAAGTAAGTGTTTGTAAAACACGTGTCATCTGCATTCTTATTTCAACACTCATGGCATTGTCTATAGACACTTTTGCCCACACACACATCAACAAAATGGCCTTGTGGAGAGGAAACACCAACACATTACTGAAATTAGTTTATCTTTGCTTGCTCAATCTAATCTGCCTTTGAAATTCTGGTGGGATGCATTTTGTACTGTTGTGCATCTTATTAATATTCTTCCTACTCCAGCTTTAACAAAGCACCTGATTATTCAAGTATTAAAGTTTTTGGATTCTCTTGTTTTCCATTTTTGAGGCCATATAACTCTTCCAAGTTGCAATTCAGGTCTTCACAGGGTGTGTTTATTGGATATAGTGCTCATCATAAGGGTTATAAATGTTTACATCCCTCTGGTAGAATTTATATTTCCAATATTGTGGACTTTGATGAACTGGATTTTCCTTATCTTTCTCTTATGCAAAAGGCTGTATCTAGTTCATCTTCTCATTCTCCTCCCACTATCATTCCTCACTTTCCCATCCCTCAACATTATAATAGCTCTCATGACATCATTGGACAATCATCTCATCTTCCTTCTAACTCTGCTTCTCACACTTCTCCTATCATTTTTCCATCCACATACTCTCCTCTACATTCATCTGACACTGAAACATCTACCTCTTCTGTGGCTGCTCTTTCTCCAGTACCTAATACCATCCCCTAGACCTTCTCCTCTTAACATTCATCCCATGGTTACCAGGTCTAAGGGTGGTATCTTCAAGCCTAAATTCTTCATCTCCTCTTCTTCATTGTCTTCAATTCCTGTGCCAGATACTGTCTCTCAAGCTCTGGCTCATACTGAACGGAAACAAGCCATGCTCAATGAATACACTGCTCTTATACACAATCACACTTCGGATCTTGTTTCTATCACTGCAGATATTAGTCCTATAACCACCAAGTGGATTTTCAGGGTCAAGTACAATAAGGATGGCTCCATTGACAGATATAAAGCTAGACTTGTTGCTAGGGGATTTCAACAACATGCTGGGGTTGACTACTTTCTAACCTTTTCTCCTGTTTTGAAACCATTAACACTGAGGGTGGTCTTTTCTCTAGCAGCTACAAAGGGTTGGGAAATTCAACAAGTAGACATTAACAATGCATTCTTGAATGACAAGCTACATGAAACTGTTTACATAACTCAGCCAGAAGGTTTTGTGGACAGCAATCATCCTACTCATGTTTGTAAATTGGTCAAAGCTCTTTATGGCTTAAAACAGGCTCCAAAGGCCTGGTATGACACTCTCAGTGCCTTTCTCATCTCTCTTGGCTTCAGACATTCCAAACTGGATCACTGCTTGTTTTACAAGTTCTATGAGGGCAGAATGTTGTTCATACTTGTCTATGTAGATGATATATTGATAATTGGTGATGATGATGGGGCTATCTCTCAGCTGATAAACACTTTACACAAACAATTTTCTCTCAAACACATGGGTTCTGTGAACTATTTCTTGGGCATTGAGGCATCTGTTTCCCCTCATTGCATTACTCTTTCACAGTCCAAGTATATTAAAGAACTTCTTGCTAAGGTAAATCTTTCATCATGCAAACCCTGCCCTACACCTGCTTGTCCTAGTATCAAACTTTCTAAACATGATAGCCAACTATTTTCTCATCCCTCCCTTTATCGCAGCATTATAGGTGGTCTACAATACCTCACCTTAACAAGACCTGACATTGCTTTCAGTGTGAATAAGCTCAGTCAGTTCCTTGATCAACCTACCATCAATCAATGGAATGCTTGTAAACAGATTCTTAGATACTTGAGTGGTACTTTATCTTGTGGTTTATCATTTTCTCCTGTTACTAACTTTCAATTGCAAGCATTTTCAGATGCAGATTTTGCCTCTAATCTTGATGACAGAAGAAGTACAACAGGGTTTTGCATCATGTTGGGGCCAAATTTGTTATCCTGGAGCTCAAAGAAACAATTTGTGGGGATGAAAAATTATCTAAAAATTATGCATGAGCTGAAAAAAGAAGTATTTATGGGGATGAAGAGAGACCTTGGAAAGTAAAAAAATGATGGAGACACATTTTTTTGTTAAAGATTTTGAAAGTGAAAAATAAATTAAAAACACATTAAATTCAAAAAGAAAATTTAAAAAAGCATATCCCTATATCGATAGAGTACAATGAAGTTCATCTATTTTTTTGAGATAATGAGTGTTTCTTTACGATTTGTGAATTTACAATTTTTGAATGCCAATACTACTTTTATTTAAACTAATTCCATCCACAAATTTTTTTTTCCACGGCTCTTACTAATTCTTTAAGTTTTTTTAGATAAATTTCGAGTAAGGTTTATGTGCACTTGGTACATGATGCATTCAACAATTGAAGTTGTATAAGTATTAGTTCATTTTATTAAAATATATATTGATTATACTAAAAATTGATAACAATATAATTTTTCAATATATTCAATCTATACTTTTTAATATAAATAACTTTAACTATTAAGTGAGTACATTGGTATCAGCTGGACACCAAACTTGCGCATGATACTTAAAGGATATATAACAAAATTGAATCTTCAAATGTATACTATTATTATTGAGCAAATCATATATATATATATATAGTCATATTATGAAATGCGACTAAATGAGTGAAAACTCAATTTCGTCTCATAATTTTGACTTTTTTTTTTTTTACAAAAAGTTCCAATTTTTATGAATTTTCAGTTTCGTTTCATAACTCATACATTAGTTCCAAAATTGATCTATTTTTTCTGAATTTTATACCTTTTGTCCATAACTTATTCAAAAAATGTTTGAAGAAAATGTGTGTCAGCATAACACTAAAATTATGTGATTAAATTGAATATTATTAAATAGAAATAATTACAGTTGAGAAAAAACAATGCACTATTTTCAAATAGGTATAATTTTTTTGCATAATAGTAAAAATATAAGTTGAATAATAGAGTTATTTTTTTGCATATTGTACCAATATAAAAACAGTGCTCATTTTTGTACCATTTCGTAATTGACCCTATTAAATATAATCACAGTATATAAAAATTTTAAAGCAATCATATATTTATCTGAGATATTTTGGTATAGCTAAAAAAAAAAACTTTGGTATACCTAGTAAAAAGTTTCAAAATAACTTATACCAAATTCATATTTTTCGCTTTCAATATATACATCTAATTATAACTATCCACGCAATGTAAATACACATTTTAAACAAGCAAATTAGTCAATGGGACCTTCGACATGCTTGGGGAGAAAAATGAGAAACATAATTTTGATATTGTAATTATTAACGTGAATATGTGTGACATTGATGCCTTCCACTTTATCCAACACATCGCTCGCAAATTGAACGTACCAGTGATGGGTGAGTACACATGTATTTATGTATATAACTATTAGTATTTTATCTTTAATATATGTGAAAATTTATAATTAATAAGTGATGTCAAAAATAGAAATTTGTATTTATATATTAATCTTGCATGTATAATTAGAGACGCTCACCTCTCACTAGTTTTTCTTAAATTTATACAACAAGTTTAGAAAACTTATATTAAATTGGTTAGAATATACTTTCGGCTCTTCTTTTTGAATACTCCATCCATCCTGCAGGAATTTGCACCCTACGGGATGTCACATTTTTTTTTAAGAAAAATGTGTTTTATATATAAGATAATGACATATGGATAAATATGTGTATATGTTTGTGAGTGCACGTAAATTAATGTTTCCTTTTTTAGTAGTTTGCAAATTTGTGTGAGACTTCCAAATAAAAAAAATGTGCAAAGTCCTATGAAACAGAGGGAGTATTTTTTATGAAAGTCTCTATCATGTATATTACTATGGGAAAATATACTTTTTTGTCCTTTAAGTTTCGTTGACTTTATTTTTCGTCCTCTTAAGTTTTGAATTTTAATTTTCGTCCTTTAACTTACAAAAAATTATGATTTTCGTCCTATGACCGGTTATATCCGGTCACTCAACCAGTAACAGGACCAAAATCATAATTTTATAAGTTAAAGTACTAAAATCAAAATTCAAAACTTAAGAGGACGAAAAACAAAGTTAATAAAACTTAAATGATAAAAAAAGTGTGTTTTTATATGTAATTATATATTTAAATATTTATTAATTTCTTAAACTATTATTAGAATTCAACCATTTCATGTATAATTTTTTATTTATTTAAAAAATATACCGATTTCAAACTTTAAGAATTAATTTTAAAATTAAATAACTTCAAAGATTAAATTAAAGTTAATTTATCTCATATTTATACAAGGATAATTTAGTCCTTTTATGTATGCGTAAAGCAATGCGGGTGCAATAGTAGACTAACTTTTTTACGAAAGTGATTTAATTTTGTTAATTATTTTTCTATTTTATATAAAGTTTAATTTTTTTAAATATTTAATTATAAATTTATTTTAGAATTTTAAAATAATAATTTAACATGTATATTACACATATGAATATTATTATTTTTAAATTGATTATTTATTATTAGTTAAATACTTTAATGTACATACATATGCAAAATAATTCTTAAGAATTAATAAATTAATTTTTACATAGAATTTGGGAAAATATATTTTTTTGTAACTTTATTTAAAATTAACATTAATTTAATCTTTGAAGTTATTTAATTTTAAAATTAATTCTGAAAGTTTTAAAATGGTATATTTTTAAAATAAATAAAAAATTATACATGAAATGGAATAGTAATTGTAAAACTAAAAAAATTAATTGAACTCTAATAAAAGTTTAAGAAATTGATAAATATTTAAATATATAATTAAATATGAAAATACACTTTTTTTATCATTTAAGTTTTATTAACTTTGTTTTTCGTCCTCTTAAGTTTTGAATTTTGATTTTACTCCTTTAACTTATAAAAAATTATGATTTTGGTCCTGTGACCGGTTGAGTGACCGGGTATGACCGATCATAGGACGAAAATCAAAATTCAAAACTTAAGAGGACGAAAAACAAAGTCAACGAAACTTAAAGTACACAAAAATATATTTTCCCTACTATTAAGAATCATACATATTTATTCTCTCTTAAATTTTTGGTTAAATATTTTTTAAGTAATTTTAAAATACGTCGGTCCTTTTCCTATAATTTTTTTTCTTTTTCTAATTCCTTTTTCTTTTCCATTAAATATAATTTAATATTAGTTTTTATATATTTTACTCCCTCCATCTCGGGTTTTTTTTTTCAAAAGATCTGGACACACGAATTAAGAAAAAGTAGAGTATGTGAGTGTGAAGTTAATTAATAAAATATAAAAAGTGTACATTATTAACTTTTGTGAGTGTAAATTATTTCCTTTTAAGGTAGAAAAAAAGAGTTGGGACATCCCAAAATAGAAATTGTGGAAAAAAAAGTCGGGATGGAGGGAGTAGTTTGTTTGTCATACTCACTTCTTTAATATTCCCTCTATCCACCAAATATATGCACCTTTCTTTGCACGTGGTTTAAGACAATATGTTGGAGGATATTTTGAGATATTGTGAGGTCCGTTTATGAATAAAGATCATATTTTTTGAAAGTGTAGATGATGTAGTTTTAAAAAATATGACCTTTATTAATAAACAGGCCTCACAATACCCCTAAATATCCTCCGATATATTGCATTTAACCACGTGCAAAGAAAGGTGCATATATTTGGTGGACAGAGGGAGTAATCTTTTTACTCCTTCCGTCCAAGGGGTATTTGCACCCCTGGAATGGCACACAGTTTAAGAAAAATGTATTTTTTTAAAATAAAGTAGTGGTGTATAGGTAAATGTGTGGAAAATTTTGTGAGTGTGAACGCAAATCGATGTTTCCCTTTCAAGTAGTGTACAAATTGGTTTGGGACAACCCAAAATGAAAAGTGTGCAAATTGGTCAGGAACGGATGGAGTATTATTTTTTAACCTAAGGAATATGCCTTAGTCTTGTGTGCTCCAAGTGCACCGTATAACTCAAGTATATTTTTAAAAAATTATATCAATTATTACTGAAAAGTTACACGTATTATTATTGAAAAATATCTTTTCAAAAATATATTTTTCAGTAATAATATGTGTAACTTTTCAGAAATATTTTGTGTAACTTTTTAAAATTCACTTGAGTTGCATTATCCACTTGGCGCATAAGAAATTTATTCATGCATTTGTCTATATAGTAATACACATTTACTCATATAGTAACACAAAATGAAGAGCACATGTGTGTTACAATTAGAGCAAATGTATGTTACTATCATATAAATTTTTTATTTTTTTACATATTTTCATTTATTTTTATAGAATAAATATTTTTATATAATATAAAGAGTAAAAAATGTGTTAATGCAAGAATAAATATTAGATTTTCACAAATATATTATGTGAAATTAATTATTTTTCATATAATAACACATTTAAAATAGTAAAAAATATTACTACATGATTCAATATATCTATATTTTAAGAGGATGATGAATAAATAAGAAACACATATTTATTCTTATAAAAAAACTCATTTTGTCCTTAAAGTAATATATGTTTGTCCATATAGTAAAACAAAATGAGGATAAAATATGTGTTACAATTAGAGAAAATGTACGTTACTATCATATAAAATGTTATTCTTTTTATAAAATAAATATTTTTATATAATATGAAGAATAAATGTGTATTATTATAAGAATAAATATTAATTTATCACAAATATATTATTATTTTTATAAAAATAACTTTTTTTCATATAATAACTCATATAAATTAAATAGAGGTATAGTGTTTTCAGAGGTTGTGAACAGATCAACCTTTGCAATTACTGCGTCTTTGAATTGAAATCAAAAAATGGTTTTCGTTGGCCGCTGGAAATCCACGGAGTTGCGATTCCGGTGAGAAAACATTTTCCGGCGACGATAGTTGGTAGGTGGAAGCCGGCTGTAGGCGGTGGTTTTCAGATAAAAATATGGCTCAGTGTATGGTTTGTTCACTCTGGTGTGGTTGCAGGCGTGTGATTGCTTCTTTTCTGACTCTCTCAAATAGTTTTATTATCCTATCCTATATATGCACATATATAATATCTATACACAGATATTTTCTATCTCTTCTCGATTTATATATATATATATATTCATCTTATTATTTATTATCTCATTCGGACAAATTCTCATTCTCTTTTCTCAATATTAAATAATTTCCCTCTTACATCGTTTTTTCTTATTTCTCAATTTTATTGATGGCCTCAAATAATATTCCTCCTGATTTTCCCGCGGGTCTTCGAGTCCTTATCCTCGATGATGATGCTTCGCTTCTCAAAACGTTGCTTTTGAAATGCAAATACGAAGGTTTGTTTTGCTTACTCCTATATTATATGTGTTCAATTCTATTGGCTAAATTGTATAAATGTTCCCATCCTTATGATATGTATAGAGAATACATAAAAATTTTAAATTTGTGCCTTGTCTGGATAAAAATCATGCGTCCGCCCTGCCTTTGTGTGGAAGGAGCGTGGTCAACTTGAGCACCCCTAAATTGTACAAATGATCCCAAGAGAATTTGTGCCAGCTGTTGGGGAATTTTGTGAATGCCGGAATCTATTTGAGTTATACACTAAACACAAATTTAAGCAAACAACTAATATCATAATTTAAACATAATTAAATCAAATAGTTGAACACCCAACAACAAAGTTTGCATTCAAAACATATTAAAATATAAAAACACATAAATCCCTACCCATGCGAAACTAATGAGTTTAATAAAGTATTCATCTATAATGATCTGTAAAATTATTTAACATTTTTATGGTATGTATAGAGAATACACAAAATTTTTAAATTTGTGCCTTGACTGGATCGAAATCATGTGTCTGCCCTTGCCTTTGTGTGGAAGGAACATAATCAACTTGAGCACCCCTAAAGGTTTTTTTTAACATGAATGGTCCCAAAAGATTTTTTTATTAAAACTAATAAATTAATGTGAGACCGAATCTGTTTAATACAAATTCTAATGGGACCATATGTGTAATTTTTTTAACATATGAGACAAAATATGGTAAAATAAAGGACCAGATCTGTTATGTAAAAATTCTCATGAGACCAAACGTGCTATTTACCTATTATATTAATGTCAATTGATTTGGAAAAAAAAAAAAGATCTTGGTCTATTGGTATAATTTTTTATTTTATTTTTTGTTATGAGTTTCAGTATGGACGTCTAAATTAGCCAGTGCGGCCCTTGACATGCTTGGAGAGGAAAATGAACATAATTTTGACATTGTAATTATTGACGTGAATATGTGTGGCATTGATGTCTTCCGGTTTATCCAACACGTCGCTCACAAGTTGGACGTACCAGTGATAGGTGAGTACGCATGTATTAATTAGGTATTTAACTATTAGTATTTTATCTTTAATATATGTGAAAATTTATAATTAATAAGTGATGTCAAAAATAGAAGTTTGTATTTATATATTAATATTGCATGTATAATTAGAGACACACACCTCTCACTAGCTTTTCTTCAATTTATACAACAAGTTTAGAAAACTTATTTCAAATTGGTTAGAATATACTTTCGGCTCTTCTTTTAAAATATTTTTTATGAAAGTCTTATCATGTATATTACAATTAAGAATCATACATATTAATTCTCTCTTAAAATTTTGGTTAAATATTTTTTAAGTAATTTTATAAATACGCCTGTCCTTTTCCTATAATTTTTTTCTTTTGTTAATTCCTTTTTCTTTTCCATTAAATATAATTTAATATTAGTTTGTATATATTTTAGTTTGTTATACTCATTTCTTTAATAATTTTTTTTATTATTTTTGAACCTAAGAAATATGTCTTAGTCTTATGTGTTCCCGTTGCACCGTGTAACTCAAATATATTTTTAAAAAATTACATCAATTATTACTGAAAATTTACACGTGTTATTATTAAAAAATAAATTTAAATATGATTTTTAAATATAAAATTAAATTTTACCCAAGTTAATTGGAGCATCTAGACAAACAATAGTTGGACCATCTAGATTAATAGTTTTTGTAGCGTTTGAATTGTCTCTTCAGCTGTACATATCAGAACAATATAATTTCTATAATACACCTATTTATTTCTTATAAAAAAAATCTGTTTTGCTAATTTCTTTTTCCTTTCCCATTAAATATAATTCAATATTAATTTTTATATATTTTAGGTTTATTGTGATACTCTTTTTTTTTTTAAACGTAAGAAATATTTTTTAAAAATTATCTTTAACTTTCAATTCTAGTTATGTAACTATGTATGGTAAATTATTGATGATTCCCATTATGTTTTGTATTTCATATTCCGTTTGATTTGTTTTAGTGTATATCTATAAAAATAATTCTAAAAGAATTTAAGATTTAGTAAAACTTATATACATCATTCAAGTGTATCTTTGAAAAGATACATTTTCTATTATCAAAAAATTATCTGTATAATTTTTTTTTAAAGTATTATCTATTAATTTTTGTGAATATATCAATAGAAAATAAAATTTTTAGTTTGTCAGCACCATGAAATTGGTGCAATTTTCACTCTTTTATATTTAAAAAAAAAAATCACCGAAGATATATTTACACTTCACATAATATATGTGTAGAAAATTTTAACACCAAGAGATAATGATGTAATGTAATTTAATACATGTTAATATGTGTATGAATATCAATACACATTATTAGTTTATTGAATAATAAGAACTATTTATGATCATGTTAGATATTAAATTATTTATCACTTCGATTTTTTATATCTTTTTCAATTGAATATTGATTCCACCTCTATGTATAATTAATTATATCATGTATATGTAACGTATTTATTTATTTATAATTAGCGATGGCCAAGGATGGAGAACCGAGCTGTGTGATAAAAGGAATTCAAAGTGGTGCTTGTAGTTACCTCTCTAAGCCTATACGGGCTAAGGAGGCTCAATTCATATGGCAACACGTGTATCGCAAAAGGATGTCGACACAGCCCCAAATTTTAGGAGATGAAGGTACCCCAAGGCCTACATGTGAAATTGTTTTGCTGGCGAAAAAAAACAAAAGGAAATTCGGTGAGGGTAGTAACCAAGGAGGAGGAGGAGGGGGAGGCATGACCGTCAAGAAACCTAGGGCTATTTGGACTCCAGAACTACATAGCAAGTTCGAGAAAGCTGTAGCGCAGATTAAGAGTGCTAACGAGAGTAAGTCTTTCACTAATCTCTATTTTTATTTGAAAATTTTGATGATTGGTTAAAATATATGTTTCTTGATAATGATTGTAAATTTTTCATTATTTATCTAGTGTTAAGTATGTTTTGTTTCTTTTGGGATTTCTAAACTTAGTGTTTGAAAATTTTGATGAGTAGTTTAAATGTATTTTTGTTTTTTAAATTTTAATAAGGTAAGACAAATTAAAAATAAAAATATGTTATATATATACATATATTATACAATTGGTGATAAAATGATTTTTGTAGTTTTGGTATTGTGTAAGTCAATTTCCTTTTGAAATTGATTTTATTTATGATGCTCTTTAATATTAATGAATTAATATATTTCACTAATTTAAATGATACTCTTTAATATTGCCACTAATATTTTACTTTGTGAATTGTGTTTGTACAATACTCAGTTTGATTTATATAGGGTGAGATTCCAAAATACTTGCTTTGAGTTTGAATTTTAGGATCACAAAGTTCTAAAAATACTTATTTTACACGCAGAATTGTGCCCTATCAAAATACTTGAATTGATGGGAGTAACATCGCTGACAAGGGAACAAATTGCTAGTCACTCGCAGGTTTGTTTTTCTTTAAGATATTTCACTATGTATACTAATCGACACACTGAGATAGTCTATGTAAATATGTTTTCAGAAGTATCGGGGCAAAAATGATGGAGTAGTGGCAGTGCAAGTATCCGATGCAAACACTCATCCCCAGCAACAACCTCAGGGGACTAATTCACGCCTACTGCCTCAATTGTTGGAGTACGAGAGCAGTCCACCTGTTATTAGTCACAACAACGCCCAGAACATAGGACTCAATGCTCATCAAAATCAGAATCCTCCTAACCTGGGTGCATATAGTAACAATGGTTCAATCACTCATCAGAATCCTTCTATCCTAGGTGAATATAGTAACAACTGTCAAAACACTCATCAGATTCCAAATCCTCCTAACTTGGGGGAATATGGTATTGACGATCCACTCGAAAGCTTTATGCGTCAAGACTTTGGTTCAAGCTTTTGGGACGACATATTAACAATGATTTAGATGTATTTTACCTATACATGCATTTACCATTTTATTAGTGTGGAGAGAACACAATTTTTTTTTCACTATGAAATATATGGTACGATGTGCAGACACAAATATTTTGGTAATAATCGAATATATTTGTTTTCAATATTAGAAACTGCAAAAATATATAAATATCATATTGCAACTTGATATGTTTGGCATAGTTTGTATTACTTTCATATTTTCCCTATAAATGATGCATGAGCTGAGAAAAGAAGTATTCATAGTGATGAAGAGACAATGGAGAGTAAACAAATAAGGAGACACAATTTTTTGTGTATATATTAAAAACACATTAAATTAAGTAAACAATTAAGATGACACAATGAGTTAGGATCATATTTGTATTAGTTTATACTCTTTTAGAGATGAATTTCTATAATTTTGTATGAATTAAAAACCTTAATGATATTTATTTCGTTGCTAAGTTCCAAGAAGGGTATTTGTTATTTTTACAGGTAAATTGGTATTTAAAGTAAAATTATATATGTTAATTAAAAAAGTTGGATAAAAAACAAGTGGGTCCCACCCACTACATCTCACGCCATATAGCACTGGTACACCGTGGCACGCCAACATAAATTAATTGCTGCAATTTTAATTAATTTCTTTCATTAATGCTAGCTCTGTGTGCTAAGTCTCGATTTTACTTGTTTTGTTTGAGAATCAAAATTAATGTCTTATTATCTTTTTTATACATATTGATGCATTTTGGACGTAAATTTTTGCATCTTCGTTTTATATATATATTTCCCACTAATTTGTGAATAAATCTACAAGTGCATGTGTCACCTATTGTGATAGATTCTACTCTCTCTATGAGTAGCTTCATATCATTTCATCTACAAATGTTGATGAATAATCAGTTTACTTGTGTCTTTCAAGTGTATTAACCGATATGATGAAAAATTTCAACAAACTGAGTTATAAAAGAAGAACGGATTTCTCTAAGCTATGATCAAAACTCAGTTAAATAACAAGTATAATTTTGCTTTCTCTCAATCTTGGCTGTCTCGATGTAAATGATGTATATACTCTTCAATGATCTCATTGACTCTTTTATAGACTCACAAAGTATCCCACGTTCATGTCACGTTCTCAACTTTCACACTTCAAGTAATGTTCTTCACTTCTCCAAGTTTTGATCGTATAGCATAAGAATAAGAATAATGACCAAGTCCATTTCTTCTAACTCCTCCTAAAAAATTTAACAAAAATATCCTATTTAAAATACAAGACTTAGTCAAAACTTTTCTCTGTACAAAATAATTCAAAATAGAAATATCATAATCTTAATTAGTTAAATGTGAAAAAAGACAAAATAATAATATAAAGAATTATTAGAATTTAAAATTTAAATTCTAACAAAAAATCATCAGGACGACATTTATTATGTATTAATCGAGTTAGCTTGAATTCAGATTGATTTGATATCCACACGTGAGTATTATTTTATAATGTGGGCCATACCGACGTGAATTTATTGTCATCTATATAATTCCACACGTGAGAATTATGTATCATTTCCAACTGATGTATTATAATCGAGAAATTTTATTTTTTAAGGCAAGCAGGTTAGGGGTGTTAGCAAAAGGAGGCCCATAAGTTTGTCGGCTGGCAACATAAAGACCATAATTTTTTAACTTGGCAAATTAAGGACCACAATTTTTTAACTTGACAATTTAAGGACCGCAGCTTCTTAACTTGGCAAATTAAGGACAAAGTTGGCCCGTATGAGCTCCAATTAGGCTGAAATTGCACGAGATTGACACGTGTTGGACGATTTCGAGTTTAATTCTACACGTGGGACGTGGAAATTAAGTGTCAATTTCGTGCAATTTCAGCGCTACTAGAGCTCATACGAACCAAATTTGTCCTTAATTTGCCAAGTTAAAAAGTTGTGGTCCTTAAATTACCAAGTTAAAAAGCTGCGGTCCTTAATTTGCCAAAACAAAAAACTGCAGTCCTTAAATTGTCAGCCTGCAAACTTACGGGTCTCCTTTTGCTAACCCCTAACCTGTTGGCCTTAAAAAAAATCCCAATATAATCTGAATATAAGTTTATAACAATGGAGGAGCGTTTTTTCTTGATAATGATTTATTTTTTAATTTCGTAATTAGTAAGAATAAAAAATATGTAGCTAGCTTTTAAATATTATAATGAAATTAATAACCAATAAAATTATAGAACATCAGTCGTGACAGAGCTACACTTTGGTCAAGAAGCAAGTGCCCCTCATATGTGCAGTAGTTTTCAATAACATGTGCAAGTGGAAATAGTGTTATTTCAATAAAAAATAACGACACTTTTTTAATATAAAAAAAATTCTCATACTTTATAACTAATTAATTTGTTGATTACTCTATATACGTACACTTCATAGTACAAATTTTATTTCTCATTCTTTTGGAGGGAAGGATTCACCTAATTGTCAAATCATAATTAATACCATAAGACAATTCGGTTATATTTAAATTCATAATTTATTTTTATATAGATATTGGTGCGATACCATAAAAACAATCACATATCATATCGACATCATTTTCTTTGTTGATACTTAATTTTAAACATTGTCATACTATTATGCACTACAAACTATATATTTTGACGTGAAGGTAACACATTTCAAATGTGGCGGAGTTAGCTTGGGAATTGGGAATCAACACAATGTAGTAGATGGATCTTCCAGCCTTCATTTCGTCAACTCGTGGGTCCGAATGGCTCGGGGTCTCGACATCATAACCCGACCCTTCATCGACCGGACTCTCCTTCCGGGCTTGCGACCCGCCCCGCCCGCAATTCAAGCACATTGAATACGAACCCTACGTACCAAATTCTCAAAATTCGGACACACCCCCGGTGTCCATAATTTCCATGTTCAAACTAACACGTGATCAGTTGACCGCCCTCAAATCCATGCCCAATGAAGGCGGGAACAAAATCTCGTACACCGTGTACGAGATGCTAAAATCACACGTTTGGCGATGTGTGTGCAAGGCATGTGGCCTCTCTGAGGACCACGACACTAAACTTTACATTGCCACAGATGGTTGGTCCAGGCTCCGGCCCCCGCTCCCGCAGGGGTATTTCGAGAACGTGATTTTCACAACCACGCTCGTCGCCTCCTCCGGTGACCTACAATCCGAGCCAATTTCGTACCGGGCGGGTAAAATCCACAACGCGCTAGTCCGCATGGATGACACCTACTTGAAATCGGCACTCAATGTTTTGGAGTTGCATACCGATCTTAAAACCCTAGTTAGAGGTGCACACACTTATAAAAACCCTAATCTTGGGGTAACAAGCTGGGCAAGGTTACCCATGTATGATGTATGATGCAGATTTTGGGTGAGGTAGACCTATATTTATGGGGCCAGCTATGAAGATAAATAATAAAATAAATATGATATTGACAATTTTGTCCACTATATTAATTATAAGAAAAAGTGCTGAAGTGAATTATGGGTTTTTACCCAATATAAGAAGGGTATTTTAGTAAACATAAATATAATAGAGTATTATTATACCTCTTTCCTAAGATAACATTATTGATCTACCATTCATAAGATTACTTGAATTTTAGTCTTGAATTTTTTTATTAATCTTGGGTGTTTTTTCATTAAACCAAACATCAAATTAGATTTATATTATCTTAGCTTATCTAACCAACCAAGTAATCAGTAACACCCCTATTTTTTTAAAGAGTAAGTCTCTTGTACATCAGGTGCACCGTGCAACTCAAGTGTATTTTTAAATAGCTACACAAATTATTACTAAAAAGTTAGACTATTAAAGATACACTTTTCAGTAATAATATGTGTAACTTTTTAAAAATGATCTTGAGTTGAACGGTGCACCCGGTGCATATAAGACTAAGTCTTTTTTAAAATACACAATTCTACTAATGCGTATTTTGATGTTTACTAAAGAAATAATCAATAATACCCTTAGAAATAATCAGTAATACATCAATTGCAAATTGACGTGTTATTATGTACTTTGAAAAAAAAATTCAAAAGTAAAAAATATAATTTAAAATCCAAATGCACCAAAGAATTTATGATCAAGTATATCATATTATTGTACATCAATTTTATGAAGGAAAATTTACGACAAACACTAAAATTTGCGTCCCCCAGATTTTTATTGCAAACAATTTTTTTCGTCGAAAATTCATCAAAAATAATAACAAAAAAAACTATTTGTAAATGATATGAATATAACATAATGAGAAGTCAAACATAACTTGTCTTAATATATATAGTTTAAGGGAGGAATTCTTTTTTAGCCAATGGCTATGTAGCCAATTTCTTTTTTAGCCATGTTGATTTAAAAAGATCTTTTTTAGTCATTCTAGACTTAAAAAGACAATATTACCCTTAAAAATTCAAAAATTTCAATTTCAATCTCATTCTCACTCCTGCCCGAAATCTGCCAGTGTCCTCCCTTCTACTTGACTTTTCTTCGAAGTTCTTCGCATTTCAAAAAATTTCAGTCGAAATTTTTTAAGTTCGTCTAAATTTTTATTCAATCGGGTTTCGTTACATTCACGATCAAGAGAAGGGCGTCCTTCCTCAACATTCACGGCCACGGCCATTCGCTTCTGCACGTCGGTGGCGACATCCCATCTATATCGGTACCACTCAAGGTAAATACTCGAACCC
The DNA here is from genome assembly GCA_026898435.1 of Prunella vulgaris. NCBI lineage: Eukaryota > Viridiplantae > Streptophyta > Magnoliopsida > Lamiales > Lamiaceae > Prunella > Prunella vulgaris. The sequence goes on along the minus strand of JAPKLY010000484.1, from coordinate 265,611 downwards.
TTGCTGAAACTATTGGTTGTGAGTCTTTCAGTTTCGATGCCCTAAACTTTGTGTTGTCGAATTGAAGAACTATGTAATGTATTTGTCTTATTTTACAGCTGCATGTCGAAATTCAAGTAATCTGCACATGAGTAATGATTTTAGTTGAACTCTGTAATGTATTATTCTTATTTTAGAACTATTTTTTCTGTAGGCCAAGTGTTTGTTAAAATTTCCCTGAAAGATTTTTTTTAGTTGTATTTGTTGTATTTTTATTAAAATTCACCTGATATACAACCTCTTTGGAATTTGGATAAACAAAGTTCTATGGAAGGTGAGCATTAGTGGTTCAACTCTACGCTTTGCATCATCTACTTCTAATCTGAACTAAGTTCTTTTCTTGTGTTGATTTATGCAGTTGCTCCTTGATAAAGACATAAAATGTTGTCAACCAGTATAAGATGTAGGGTTGACCTCGACGTAATCGACCTTATTAAAGATCATTTGTCTGATTCGAATCTGAAGAGGTTCCAAGACAGCTGTTTTGGACATTTCTTATTTGTTAAGAAGCACAAATTCAGTTATGTGCTAATGCAGCATTTGTTTTCACGGTTGAAGAAAAACGTGTCAGTAGAAGAGCTTCATTTTGAAGTTTGTGGCTCAGAAACTTTGTTCGGGGCAATAGAGTTTTCTCTGATTACTGGTCTAAGATTTGGGACAAGACCAACAACAATGCCCTCCCAATCGAGCTTATACGATAAGTATTTTTCTAAGTACGGGAGTAACATATTTCTGACGACCATCAAGCTTGTATTCCTATCATTAGCTGCCCCTGATTCCGATGATGCCTTGAAATTGGCATTGTTGTTGATTGTTCCTGGTATTCTGTTTGCGAAGCACAGGAGCAATGCCAAGATTGATCTCAGATTTATCCACCTAGCAGATAATATATCCATTTTCAATGATGTCCCGTGGGGGTTGTTGTTATACAAGTTCCTGTTGGACGATATTCGCACGCGATTGTTGCCCAAATTGAATAATGCTGGAAGCAGTGTGGCTGAAAAATGCAAGATATCTGCGCTACATGTGAATAGGGCTCCGGAGGTAGATTGCTACGGTTTTACCTATGCACTGCAGTTTTGGGCATTTGAGGCACTGCCCTGGGTTGCCACTCTCTACTGTGCCGAACGAGATTTTGTTCAAATTGATGGCCAATCAAGGATGATTCTGTGGACAACATTGCCTCACACTCCCAAGTACCACATGTTGTCCGAAAGCATGATAATGAAAACAGTGGAATTTGTTGTCCAGGTACTATACACGTAATTATGTATTTAGCAAACAATCTTTCTTTGTTATTATGTGCTATTTTGTCCATTGTAGCTAACTCCAAAATTACAGCTTGTACACCGAAGGTTGTTACCAAGTGAGGCAGAGAGGAACAACCCATTTTTGACAACTGCAGTGGAGTGGGAAGCTGAAAGGACTGTAAATAATAGAGTGGATAATTTGCAGTCGAGTGTGCAATTCAAGGAGGTGGCTGGAGACGAGGAAGAATCTGGAAAACAAGTTCCACCCCCTGATTTTGAGAGTTTAATGCAGAAGTTTGAGGCCCTTGCGCAAGAAAAGATTGAGAAAACAATGTCTTTGAAGTTTGAGGCCCTTGCAAAAGACAAGATTGAGAATTTATCGCTGAAGTTTGAGAGAATTGCGCAAGAAAATATTAACAATGCTATAGAACAGATGCAGGGAGAGATAAACCAATTTCTTGATGGAGGGTTTAAAGAATTGGTCTCAGCTGCTGCTCAAATTAAGCAGTGTCAATCAGAATTTTTTGACCTCATGCTTCCCAAAGGGATGCAAACTCCAAGTCACACACCAACAGGAGGTCAGGTTGTCAATTTAATTAACCTACATTAATGCAAGTATTTTTTTGATATTTTACATGTTAATATTGTATTGTAACTATATTAAAAACTTATGGTTTCAGTTTGAGGACTCTCCTGATTGTGAGGTAGGTGTGGATGGTGAGGCTGCTGTTCAGGTACACGAGGCCGGTGTCTGTGGCAACGGGGATGGTGTCTTTAGCAAGGAGCCAAGTGTTTGTGAAGATTCAGCTCCTGTGTGTTGTGAGGATACTAGTATTGTAGTAGATGAGGCTGTTGTTGCTGATGAGGGGCCTGGTGTTGGTGATGGTGAGGACCAAGGTGTTGGTGACAAAGTAGATGAGACTGTTGATGTTTTTGGGGTCAAGGGTCCCAGTGCGGATGGTGAGATGGCTGGTGCTGGTGTTGGTGCGGATGGTGAGGAGCAAAGTGTTGATGAAAAGGTAGACGATGTCATTGAAATTTCTGATTCACCTCCAAGAAGAACCCGGACTATGAGGAGAAAATAATTTGCTGTACGCCCCAGTCATTAGAAGAAACCTGGCAAGAGTCTGACCACACCGTACACAAATCCTTGTGATAGACGGAAGTGTCCTGTCCCCTTTCAGGTATGTCTATAACTCCTCCTTCAATGTTATTAAGATCACAATTGTTATCTTTCTCCGTGACTAGTAATTTAAAGAATTAGTACGCAGGGCATAATTTGTTGTTTTTTCTTTGTTTTAGCCAAGTGCAGAGGATACTTCACTTGTCATGGACAAGCTGCAACCCAATCTCGATGAAATTGGAGAAAATGGCAAGTACTGGTTGTTTTACAGCTTTACAAACAGTGAAGCTCGACCTTTTAAGGCCTGGTTCCGAAAAAAGAAGGCTGCTCCACTACAAATTCCCATGTACACTCCTCCTGATATTATTGACCACGATTGGATGCAGACAATTTGGTCGCGTAGAGGATGGCTCTCAAATCGGGTAGCTTATATTTATTTTATATATGTGTAATTTTTTTTAGCTCACAATAACATGTTTATGTATTTCCAATACTTGTATCCTTTAGAACTTGGACTTGGTCATGCACATTGTCATGCTGAAGGCTAAGAAGTGGCCAAATTTATTCGATGATCACTGGACCACTGTCGACTTTAACTTCTGGGTAATTTTACGAATAAGGAAAAATTTTGTCATCCTTCCATCTAATATCTCATATAGTTTTTACTTCTATTCTCTGACATGTACACACATGCTATTTGTAGAATAATTTGATGACACTTTCCAAGAACAACAGTGGGAATACTGCCTTTGATTGGGTGGAGAACGGCAGGAATCTTATGGCATACATATTTGGCTTTTGTCCTGGTTATGGACGTCGATTACCATGGAGCAAAGCACCAAGAGTCTTCGGTGTCGCCCTCGTTTGTGAAGGCCACTGGGTGCTTTACGAAATTCATCACAGTGAGCATAAGATTGTAGCCTATGATTCTTTGTGTACCTCTGCCGAGAAGTGGTTAGGCAAGAAGGAGTTTGAGCTGTTTTCATTAGCTTTGGGGAAGCTTATAGGAGATGACCACAATTGGAATGTTGAGCTGAAGAACGAGTGCCCAAACCAGAAAAATCTTCATGATTGCGGTGTCATGTGCTTTAAATTCTTTGAATGTCTTGTTTCTGGAGTTTCTGTGAAGCAGGTTGATGCTAATCAGTCTAACAAATACCGTCAGTCCATATGTTTAGACATCTTTAGAATTGCTCAGTTGAAAAAACAAGTATTCATGACAACAAAGTTTTACATGCAGGTGGTTATATTTTATATGTTTAGTATGTGTAATATTAGTTGTCCAAAGGGTTATATGTTTAGTGTGTGAGTTGGTTGGACTTAGTTGTCCACAGGGTTATATCCAATGGGTTGGTATTGCAATATTTGTGCTTTCCGTTGACCATTTTCCTGATACCATGAAACACATCAAATGGGTTGGACCTTTATCAATGTTTAAAATCATGATTTCTTAATGGATTCCTTACTTTCTGGACTAATCCTTCAGACGGTCAACCATTTTATAGAATTGACGTTCAAATCAGTAAAGTGAACATACCATGCAACACATCAAAACGTAGTCCAGATTTCTTTCAATGTGTAGTGGAATGTTGTCCAATGGGTTGGTATTGCAATATTTGTGCTTTCCGTTGACCGTTTTCCTAATTTTACAAAAGTAGACATTGTTTCCAATGACCGCCGGTACGATAATCGTAATATATCTTGCAACACATGACAAATCTAAATAATGTGGTTGGGGGAATGATGGGTTTGGTTGGACCTTTATCAATGTGTAGGACCCTGAATCCTCAATCAATTCCTCACTTTCTGGACTAATCCTTCACAAGGTCAATTATTTGTGATTTGCGTTGACCGCCGGTACAATAATCGCAGCATATCTTGCAACACATCATAAATTTAAACAATTTGGTTGGGGGAATGGTAGGTTTGATTGGACCTTTATCAATATTTTAAATCATGATTCCTTAATGGATTCCTCACTTTCTGGACTAATCCTTCAGACTGTCAACCATTTTATTGAATTGACGTTCAAATCAACACATCAAAACTTAGTCCAGCTTTCTTTCAATATTTAGTGGAATGTTGTCCAATGGGATGGTATTGCAATATTTGTGCTTTCTGTTGACCGTTTTCCTGATTTTACAGAAGTAGACATTGTTTCCAATTACCGCTGGTACGATAATCGTAACATATCTTGCTGCACATCATAAATCTCAATAATATAGTTGGGGGTATGGTGGGTTTGGATGGACTTATATCAATTCATAGAACTTAGAATCCTCAATCGATTTCTCACTTTCTGGATTAATCCTTCAGACGGTCAATTATTTTATGGAATTGACGTTCAAATCGGTAAAGTGAACATACCATGCAACATATCAAAACGTAGTCCAGATTTCTTTCAATATGTAGTGGAATGTTGTCCAATGAGATGGTATTGCAATATTTGTGCTTTCCGTTGACCGTTTTCCTGATTTTACAGAAGTAGACATTGTTTTCAATGACCGTCGGTACGATAATCGTAATATATCTTGCAACACATGATAAATCAAAATAATGTGGTTGGGGGAATAGTGGGTTTGGTTGGACCTTTATCAATGTGTAGAACTCAGAATTCTCAATCAATTCCTCACTTTCTGGACTAATCATTCAGACGGTCAACCATTTTATAGAATTGACGTTCAAATCGGTAAAGTGAACATGCCATGCAACACATCAAAATATAACCCAGCTTTCTTTCAATATGTAGTATAATGTTGTCCAATGGCTTGGTATTGAAATATTTGTGCTTTCCGTTGACCATTTTCCTGATTTTACATAAGTAGACATTGTTTGCAATGACTGCCAGCACGATAATCGTAATATATCTTGCAACACATGATAAATCTAAATAATGTGGTTGGGAGAATGGTGGGCTTGGTTGGAACTTTATCAATGTGTAGGACCCTGAATCCTCAATTGATTCCTCACTTTCTGGACTAATCCCTCACACTGTTAATTATTTGTGCTTTACGTTAACCACCGGTACGATAATCGCAACATATCTTGCAACACATCATAAATCTAAATAATTTGGTTGGGGGAAACTCAGAATCCTCAATCAATTCCTCACTTTCTGGACTAATCCTTCATACGGTAAACCATTTTATAGAATTGGCATTCAAATCGGTAAAGTGCACATACTGTGCAACACATCAAAACGTTGTCCAGTTTTCTTTTTGCTATGTAGTGGAATGTTTTACAAAGGGATGATATTGCAATATTTTTGCTTTTCATTTTATAGAATTGACGTTCAAATCGGTGTGCTCGTAACACATATCCAGATTTATGTTCTGTGAAGTTACTTATATGACTGTTTAGGGGATCTATTTTTCCATGTCTCCCCACAAAAAATGGTATTTCCAAGTCATTCCCCACAGATTGTGCCATCAATGGAAATTTGTCAAAACAATATTAAAGATAGCAAAAATCTTTCAAACCTTGTTAAATTTAATAACATGTACAGAATATGAATAAATGTTATCATAAATGTCACACTCCGACAAATTTACATAGGGTTAAAATCTTGTTCGGGACAGTATCTACGCGAATGGCCAAGGCCTCTACATAATCCACACCTCATTCGACGATCACCTTTAGCAGAAGACGGCTCAACCAAATCGGGTACAACTTGTGCTGGAGTAGAGTTGGGAGCTTGTGCTGGAGATGAGTTGGGAGCTTGTGCTGGAGTTGAGTTGGGAGGTACGTACGCATGGCATCTACTCCGGTTGTGATTTGTTTCGTTGCATCACAAACATCGTTACTTCTTGCGCTTTGCAGTTGCATTCTCAATGCCCGATTTCCCTCTGCTCATTTTTGGTCGACCAGCCTGCGTGTGGCGAACTGGGGGGACACAAGCAATTTCTTTTGTATTTTCAGGAACGGCTCAATCCTTCGGGTCAGGAATTGACATTATTTGTCCCATCCACATGCCTCTCACGTGTTCAGCAGAATAGCAGATATCAACAAATCGGCTAACCTTCAGATTACATTTTTTATTATGGGGAAAGCAAATACTCCCTCCGTCCCTAACCAATTTGCACACTTTCTATTTTGGATTGTCCCAAATTAATTTGCACAATACTTAAAAGAGAAACATCAATTTACGTGCACACTCATAAAACTTTCCACAATTTACCCATATACCACTACTTTATTTAAAAAATACATTTTTTTTAAACCGTGTGCCATCCCAGGGATGCAATTAAATACCCCTGGGACGGAGGGAGTAACACATTAATACTTCGTTGCATAAGGTTTCATTAACAAACAGATGGAATAGCAAATACTAATCATTGGCATAGAACCTGCAGTACATATGAAAGAGCATTAAAAAACTCATCTACGGAACATTTTAATTGCTGATGAAAACTGCAACTAATCAACATGAAACAGCAACAACTAACAACCAATCAATTAATAACTGCTGCAAGAACTAACACCCGTAGTAACAACATGAAACAGTAACAACTAACAACCAAGTAGTAACAAATTCAAGCAGTAACAACTAATAACCAAGCAGTAACAACATGAAGCTGTAACAACTAACAACCAAGTAGTAACAAATTCAAGCAATAACAACTAACAACCAAGCAGTAACAACATGAAACAGTAACAACTAACAACAAATCCATAACAACTGCAACTAATCAACATGAAGACAGAATGCTACTTCAGAATACAACAGGTTCATCCGTTAATAGATGCTTCAAGATCATCATTTTTAGTAGAGGGAATATCTTACCTTATTGCTGCGTGAGCATGTACGCACGGGATGCCTTATAACTGGAACTCTCCACACTGGCAGGAGCGCTGGACGATATCAACCATGACATTGTCACTGCCCCTGGATACATTGTACAAGCCATTTGAGATATTCTGTACGGAATATTTATCAGCTTCCATCAACTGGGAACACAGTTGCTCTGCAACGCGCTTGCATAAATAGCCCGAGTGTGATTCACACTCCACACGCCTCTTGTGGAAAATATCTTGCATATCTGCCCTTATGGTTTCAAGCACATACACAACAGGCATTCCACGGGCCCACAAAATTTGCCTGTTCCACAATTCCGCAGCATTCGTGGTCCTGAACTCGTAGCGTCGAGTGTTACAGTGTGCTCTAGACTAATATGCTCGACCCTTTTTGTTCAGCGAAGCAGCTAACTTGCCACCATTGACTGATTCAATGATTCTCATCATCCTACCAAGGAGCAATAAATAAAATTAGGCATGCGAAATGAAATTACATATGTAAATCATCAAAGTGTACCAAGAGTACGAAAAAGCTTCCTGTTTGGTAACTGTTACGCAGTAACCATCTTGAATGTTCATTCAAAGACTTGAGATAGGAAATTTAACTAAGGATATGATTGATTTAGGAATTTGAAATCTAAATTTGTTCTAATGTCGGATTTGAGAATCCATTTTCTAAAAGCAACCTGATACATTCACCCTACAAATACCTATAAACCTTATATAAAACATTATTTTCTACACCACATTAATTCTCACCAATGACCCTACAAATACCTATAAAACCATTACAATTATAATCAACATCAGCAATAATATAATAATACAACATCACATGCTCTTACCTATCTATTTGACGTGAAGTAAAATCCTACCCTACTTAATATAATAATACAACATCACATGCTATTACCTGTCATGCTCTGAAACAGTGTACGCATACGCAGCTGGTTTCAAGGTTCACAACACAGATTTCTCATATGTAGCATAATATTTTTGGGGATGGTGATAACACAGCCCATGAGATGAGTTGAGGAATACACTCTTCACCGACTTAATTATGCTTTTATGATGGTCGGAAACAATGAGCAGCTCTGGTGGTTCACCAAATGAGTCTTTCAGCTTCTTGAGGAAATAACTCCATGATTCATTGTTCTCTACTGCACCTATACCCGTTGCAAGGGGGAATATATGGTGGTTCGCATCTTGTGTCACAGCTTGGGGGTGTTTTGAGGAGGCGAGGGAGTTTCTTGGGGGGGTGTTTTGAGAAGAATCCCAAGTGTAGGTGTAGTGTGGAAAAGCTATTATGCCATGAGTTTCATCAAGGTCTTGACGAGGATGGAGATTATGAGGGTGAAGATTTTGGGGATGGGGATGATGAGGTTGTTAGTTGTGATGACGAGGGTTTAGTTTCTTTTTGTTCAGAAGAGGAAGAAGATGAAGATGAAGATGGAGATGGAGATGATTATGTGATGGTGTATTTTTGTGAAGAAGAAGATGATGATTAATTATGAGATAGTGTCTTCTTCTAATTCTTGCTCGGGAGAAGAAGAAGAAGAAGAAGAAGAAGAAGAAGAAGAAGAAGAAGAAG